>CM062288.1:119570138-120170138 GCA_031216915.1 Pictodentalium vernedei | reverse complement strand
GTTACGCTTTAGGGGGGGGGGGGGGGGGGGTGGTACACATCTGCTATCCGCAGCTCCTCCTAAACCAGTGAACGGATTTCATTGAAACTCTCAGACGTTCTTTTACATACATTGAAGATGTGCACCCCCTATTTTCTTTTCAGATATTTTCATTTTTACAGTTTCCCATATTGAAAAATGAACTTTGTCAAATTTAATTGACATTCTGTACAGATGTGCTATCCACAACTCCTCTTAAACCAGTTAAGGGATTTCATTGAAACTTTCAGATATTCTTTTACATCTATTGAAGATGTGCACCTCCTGTTTTATTTTCAGATATTTTAATTTTTAGGGCTTCCCATATTTAAAAATGAGCTTTGTCAATTCAAGCTTGCGTGTATGTGCGGGGGGTTGTTGTTGACATTTGCTATCCGCGACCTCTTTTAAACTAGTGAATGGATTTCAAAGAAACCTTCAACCATTCGTTTACATATAGTGAAGATGTGTACCTTCTATTTTGTTTTCAGATATTTTCATTTTTACAGTTTCACATATTGAAAAATGGGCTTTGTCAATTCCAGCTTCGGGGTGGAGGTGTGTGTGTGTGTGTGTGTGTGGGGGGGGGGGGGGGGGGTCAGTGTTTGTGCTCTCTACATTAAACACACTTTTACTTTTGTAAAAGGGAGCGCGGTGGCTCAGTAGGTAGAAATGCAGGCTGCAAGCCGAGAGGTCCTCGGTTCGAATCCCACCTGCGGCAACCGCGTTGTGTCCTTGGGCAAGACACTTCATCTCCATTGCCCGTGTGGGGGCACGATGACGTACTAAGGCGTACTGCACGTCGATGGTACGCATGTCTTCAACCAATCTAACCCTGCCTGTGCTGCAGTGCGGAGTTACGATGTTGGGGAAATGGCAGCTGCTCGTCGTTGCTCGGTGGTTCTCTCCGGGTACTCCGGCTTCCTCCACCCGTAAAACTGTCACGGTCATGATTAGCCATTGTGCATAAATATGTGACCTTAAACATCAATAAATAAATAAATAAATAAATACTTTTGTAAAATGTTTCTTGGTGGGAGTGGGTGGTATCATTTAGTGAGCAGTGCTCACAGTTTTTTAAAGTAGTGAATGGATTTCAATGAAACCTTCAAACAGTCTTTTACATACAGTGAAGATGTGTACCTTCTATTTTGTTTTCAGATATTTTCATTTTTACAGTTTCACATATTAAAAAATGGGCTTTGTCAATTCCAGCTTCGGGGTGGAGGTGTGTATGTGTGTGTGTGTGGGGGGGGGGGGGGAGGGGGGGTGTCAGTGTTTGTGCTCTCTACATTAAACACACTTTTACTGTTGTAAAATGTTTCTTGGTGGGAGTGGGTGGTATCATTTAGTGAGCAGTGCTCACAGTTTTTCTTGTTTTGTTTGTTTACATTTCAGGTGACGTATTCACATATTGACTGCCATACAAGAAACAAATTATTACAAAAGTCAATCGGGTCCGTCATATTCCGTCGTATTGGCGAGACCATATCACTGGTCTCTATACAACTGAATTGCTGGAACGTCAGCGAAAAACGTCGCCACTCAAACTTCACCCATCCCCACCCTCTAAGATTGCGTCAAGGCAATCCACGCGGCAACTCTTCCCAATCCATGACATTTTGTGACGTGAAAGCTGTTACGCTGTGACTGTAGCCACAGCGCAACAGCTTTCATTTCATCAGCTGTCATGGTGATGCCAGTTCAAAAACTATTTGAAGTGTATCAACTTTCCAATCTCGGCACATCTTTTTGTTAATAACTAAAATATGTTGTAAATATTCAATTTACATTAGCGCGGAAAATTTGCACAGCATCAACATATTTATTTTCCGCAGACATCAAAAATTACACCCCCCCCCCCCCCTCAAAATGGACAGTTAAATCACCAGTGGGTACAGATTCAGTCTCAGAGCATTGAATTTTCAAAATTTTCTCGGGAGAGTCTCCCAGACATCCCCCCACCAATGGGAGGGAATGCCGAAGGCCGGAAGTGGTGTGGGTGTGTTCCTTACATTGGCGGAATTCGGGAAGCCCCCAACCCACCAATGGGGTGCATACCTACCTCCACTTCAAGCCTACGGCCTTCGGATATGACTGTGGCATATATCGACCTCCCCCCCAAAATATACAAAAAATAAAAAATCCTCAATAGAAAATCCTGGCACTCGTCAAAAGTGTACTATAAAAAAGTGATCGACGATTGAGAGCTAGGATCGGGAAATTGAAAAACCCCGAGGTTACGCGCCTGTCTTCAACAAATTTGCAAAATTGCTTAACGGGGAGCAACGTGAATCCGGAATGTTTGGTAGGGAATGAGCAGTCATGGTAACGCGCGCAGTGATGTGATATGCATTGTGTCTGGTCGTTTATATGAGTTGACGCAGTAGTTATATGGTTATCGACGTCATTGATGGCGTATTCAGAGACGTCGTCGGGCAACCTGAAGAATCGTACGCGCAAGAGCTTGTAACAAGTAAATTCACGTATTTTTTCGTTGTTCCTCTGATGGAGCATAATTTCAATCTCATTAGGACTGAGTTTCCAAAATAAGTGAACAGAAGGGACAAAGAGAAGAGCTAACACGGTATTCTTATGCATAATATTCAGGTAGAGAACGGAAGTGCAGCTGATCACGTTACCCATTAAATGTGGTATCGTGTTCTGCACTTAGTTTCTTTATGAATTTAGTCAATATATTACTTGCAGCACAAACAAAGACAAAGTGTTTGTATTGAGGTTAGGTTATCATGCATTCTATGCTACTTGGAATAGAATCGATGCATCTTTGCAGCTAGTAGGCCTACCACAGTGTGAACCTTCTGTTAGCATTGCAGCTGACTAATTCAACTGTTCCAGTACTGAAATCTCTCCTAAAACGATAACACAAGCTTGGCATACGGGGGTGGGGGTAGAAATCGAATGGTACAGCTGTAAATATTTGTCCATCTGCTCTTGTATTTTAACCCTTTAACAACGTAAAGGGTTAAAATACAAGAGCAGATGGACAAATATTTACAGCCAGAGCTATTCTCAAAAATCGTCAATTAATTATCATTATTTTTTAATTTTTTTTTGTCTCAAAAACATAGATTATGACACCTCACTGGAACGATCTCGTCGAGCTCGTTCCAATGAGGGGTCATAACCTATGTTTTTGAGACAAAAAATTAAAAAAATTAGTTATTCAAGAATTTTTTTGGCAAGTGTCGTCTGCTTTTCATGTTAGGTAAAGGGTTAAATGCAACGGCGACTCGTCTGTCTGGGCAAAAATCAATAAAAAACTGAATATCCCAAAGTAATCAAAGTAGTTTCGGAAATGGACCTTCGTTGAACTATTCTATCACCAGGTGTCCTGTACAGGAGACCTGGTGGTAGAAGAGTCCAAGGCTCGGAGAGACAGATCTCAACGATTCGAAAAATAATTCCAAATCAGCGCGACGCGAATCGAATCAAACATTCGAAATGATTTCGAATTTGATGTGTATGTCACTTCCCGTAATTGATGTTTACCGCACTTTGGCGAAATTGAAAACTTAGTTACGCTATGATGTTCAGAAACTTATGGGGCCTGGAAGGCCTACATATCACTAACCCAGTGGAAAGTGCCGTAAAAGGACATGACAGTTCGTTTGTCTCCAGGACAAATCACCCCCCCCCCCCCCAGGCCATGATGGATCAAGGGTCACCGGGACAAATCATCCCAGGGACAGGTCGCCCCTCCGTAGTCGTGATAACTCGAACCGGAATAGCCACCCCCCCCCCCCCCCCAGCTTCGACCAGGGACAGATCGCCACACTGCAGGCGGGAAGTATGTTATATATACGTTATTTCAGTTATGATAATCAACTGTTTGACTTCTGGTGGCGAATGTTTTACGCGCACGTGTTCGTTGTGCTAACGGTATATATATAACTAGCAGGGTTACCCGGCGTTGTTCGGGCTGAGGAGAGTATTCTCCCTTAATATACTAATCTATACTATATTTTAGAATGTCTGTATGTATGTATGTATGTATGTCTTCATAACTGTTGGTGCCCCTCTACACCCCCACCCCACCCCACGCCGGCACTTTCTTAAACCTCAACATTAGATTCCTGGTAAAAAATTACCCCTAGTAGACCCCTTTGAAGACCTATATCGGTGAGAAACATTTTGGTCATAACATTTGGTGCCCCTCTACACCCCCACCCCACCCGATACTTTTTTAAAACGTCACTATTAGATTCCTGATAAAAGCGTACCCTAGTAGACCCCGTTGAAGACATATATCGGTAAAAAAATGTTGGTCATAACTTTTAGTTTAAACAATATTTATTCAATAATTGATAAATGCATACAACAATTGTTGAGTAGCAAAACATATGAACAACAAAGATACAGTATTATAATGAAAGAACTAAAGACAGGGAATTTGTTACTGTTTAAAGGAGGGATTCGACAGAAACCTTTAAGCTTATATGTAAGTCGTCTCCCGATAACTTTTGGTGCCCCCTACACCCCCACCCCACACACTTTTTTAAACTTGACGATGACCGCCACCATAAGAAAGTACTCCTAGTAGACCCATTTTGGACACTCGGGGTGGCCCCATATTCATTTTTATAGCAGACAGACAGACAGACAGACAGACAGACAGACAGACAGACAGACAGACAGACAGACAGACAGACAGAGAGCCAGACAGACAGACAGACAGACAGACATTCTAAAATATAGTATAGATTAGTCCCAATCTTCTTCCTGGAGTAGTGAATGGAGCACTTCCGCAAGAATATTGCGATCGTCATTCTCGGTGGGTCTGTCACTGTCACGCATGCGTCCCAGAAAAGTTTTGGATGTGTCGTGATTCTTGGTAAACTTTGCTCTGTGGTCACTCTGGAGGTGGATCGCTGGGACTGTTGTCTAAATCAGATGTCAATAGCGTGCTTCGCGAAATGACTTGAATTTCGGGGTTTTGGACCTGCGTTTGGCGAATTTCGAAAAAAAAAATAAATAAAATAAATGGTTTGGCTCATGTTACATGCAACAGAAATATAGGGTCGTTCAGTCAGGATTTTCTGATATATTTACTTTTCTCATACAGTCCCTTCACCCAACGAAACTGCGATAAAAAGCGACCAGTGTTATCTACAAAAATCGCCATTCAATTTTTTTAATTTTTTGCCTCAAAAACATAGCTATGACCCCTCATTGGGACGAGAGCGTTGAGCTCGTTGCAGTGAGACGACACAAGCTATGTCTTTAGTATAAAAACAAAAAATATTCTTATTCAAGAAATCTCTGTATCAAGTGTCGCCTGCTGATTGGGTGAAGGGTTAAAATGTATTGGCTATATTCACGGTGTACATGTAGTTGATACCAGACCCGTAAGTGTTTTCAGATATCGTTTTAAATAGATATCACTTGTTTGCTATAAGTGCTCTTAAAAATATACGGGTCAGGCATAAAAGTTAGGATCGGTTGGAAAGCCTGAACCATTTTATTTTTTTCCCTCAGCCTTATTGTCACTGTTGGTTCGTGCTTCAAAAATATGATTCACGCAATGCATCCCTCTGAAACCATATTCGCTAAAGTCCCAAAGTAACAAAATACACAGAGCAAAAAAGTCAAGGAATAAATGCCATTTGCAGCAAAAGCTTATCTAGAACACCGAACACCGTTCCGAATGGAAATATATTACACGCCTGTTCTCTGTAATCCCCATCTACAGCAACACTAAACCGTGCGGAATATGAAAATCTGTTCCGCACATATGTGCGGAACGGAAATCGTTGACGGACTCCTTTTAAATAGAAGCGAAATTTCACTGGAATTTTCTACAAATCGTGCAACGTAATTACAATTTGAATCGCTAGCGATAACTCAAAATCGTCCCCCGAGTTCCAATGTGTTGTATGTACCAGCAGGTACATAGAACACATCTGAACTCGGGGGACGAAATGGTAACACGGGTTCCCCTCGCAGATTTCGTTGGCCATAAAATGTGTTCTTTTTGTTGATAGTTGGCCAATGAATTACTGAGTGTCCTTCTAATATTTTTTATAGGCGTGAAGGCGTGTAATAAACACAGAACGACACGCGTGTATGAATGAGTTAATCGATACGGCACTTGTGTCATCACGGAAGGATAAAACTAGAGGCCTGTGACCTCTAGTTCTATCCTTCCGCACTGGCACTCCTGTCATATCGATTAACTCGTTCATATTACTCACATTCTGTAAGAATCTCCCCTACTCATTGACATACTTGTCTTATTGAACAGTATTGCGGATGGACGAAATCGGAATACCCGAAGGGAACCGCTAGGAAATGGTAAGTAACTATCTGTTTTTGCACCTTACTTTCAGTTGGGTTTAAAATTAACCCAAATCAACTGTGTTGAGTGAATATAAACCCAATTGTGGTCATATTCACACAACCCAGTTGCTTTGGGTTGATTTTAACCCAACCGATTTTAGAGTGTATGCCATAGATGTATAACACGTGGAGGCTACACTTGCCTTCAACCAATGCTCTCTCTTTTGTGCCGGAATATTGAATTGGAGAGTCCGGCAGTTACTCGCCATTGTTCAGTGGTTCTATTCGAATATTCTGGTTTTCTCCACGTGTATACACAGAACGTGTGTGAATGGGTTAATCGAGATGGCACGAGTGCCAGAGCGAAAGGAGAGAACGAGAGGCCGCACGTCGCTCTGTGTTTATAACACAACTTCGCGTCTACAAAAACAATGACAAAAAGGACACTTAGCAATTCATTTGACAACTATCAACAAAAAGAACATATTTTACCGCCAACCAAATTTGTGAGGGGAACCCGTGTTACTATTTGGCACATAGAACACATTGGAAACTCAGAGGACGATTTTCAGCTATCGCTAGCGATTCAATTTGTAATTGCGTTGCACGATTTGTAGAAAATTCCAGTGAGCTTTCGCTGCTATTTAAAAATAGTTCGTCAACAATTTCCGTTCGGCACATATGTGCGGAACAGATTTTCATTTTCCGCATGGTTTAGTGTTGCTGTAAACGTAGATTACATGGAACTGGCGTGTAATAAAAAAACTGACCGACGCGATCTGGCCCAGGCTGTTTGAAAATATCGTTAAACCCCAATACACAAACAACAATACCCTACAAAACTGCACACATTTAACCGCTTATTTGCAAACATGTAGACGGTATAGGAGTGATGCCCAGAAAAATCCGAGTAATATAGTCCGGCCGCCAGGGCACTGAACCTCAAAGTCGCGTCCAAAGTTTAAAATGTTTACTGGACGTCTAGCAGCCTTGAACAATTTGAAATATCCACGATTAAGGGGACTTCGTCATTTCGCGGACTGCAATGTTTGACTGTGTCTGATACAACATTCCGGGCGCATACCAGAGGTTGCATCCGAGCCTATATAGATTTTAAGGGATATTTTGGGTGTTTGGTGATTCTGTTCAACAGTGCTATTCATAGCTGAAGTATCTGCTAACCTTGTTTGTTCATTGCACCACTCTAGTGTGGCGTTGAAGGGGCAGAATATGACAAAGAATTTCATCTTTTTGCGTCAGAAATAGGCATATCCGGGCGTTCGGTCCGTGATAACGAACAGCATCTCACTGATAGTCAAGAGTCTGTTGACATTTCAGACTTTTCAAGTCGCGGGAGCCGACTGTGTTGCGACTGGACCGTGTTATTTGCTTGAGTTAACAAAACAGCCAAAGAATGGGTACTACGTTTTCCATTCTGAGATGCAATGTCAGCATCGAAATTATCTACCACTTCCTGTAATAGCCCACCGTCAGAACTAGATATTGTAGTGATGTCAACATTGCGGGCTGCCGTATTTGCTACCGATTTCTTGAAACGCAACAATTCATCACAGGGAATGTTACTCCTAAGTCAATGATCGTTTTTATGAGGTCTTTAGAATCCCTCATCACAACTCAGCAAGAGCAATTTGCATTGTTGTTGGTATTCCACGTACCAGTGATATTACAATGTTGCTAACCTGCGTTCCGGGTAGGGTGTGGTCTAAATTCGGTGTGACAAGCTACCCAGAAAAGCCAACAACGTCTCGCTTGAAAACTCTGATATTTTGTCAAAGTTGAGCTCGAGATCATTAGTGTTTCGATCTATATCCATATCCTTTATTCCGGCGTGTACAGTTCTCTTCAAAACATTCATTGCGCTTTCGGTATCGCAGTCATCTGGATCCTGAATAATACGTAGAGCCGATCCAGCTCTCGATCTATCCGTTAAAATCACGGCTATCCCTAGCAAAAAGGACTAAAATGTCGTTGCTGTACTTCTCAGCAAAAGCTTAGTAACAAAAATTTGACGGAAAATACAAGTACCCCCACACTAACCGTACAATTTGAACAAGTCGACCGAATTCCAAGTAAGGGATTGGTCATCTTTCATGAAAGCAACCACCGATTTCAAAGCTTCGGCATAGGTATTTGGATCTGTTGAGGTAGTGTCAACGAACTGCTTTGCCTCGGACATTACAGATCTTGAACTCATAAATGTAGCTCTACAGTACAGACCAAGTGATAACCAGCGTCTGCCGCATGTTACTCATAGCACCAAGAGCCCTTAACCTACCACCCCCTCCTCCTCATTTATCTTTTCGCTGCTCAGAAACCCAGAATATCTCATCTTTTTACGACGAACTACTGATTCAGTACTTGACGGAAAATGTAAGCCTCTATCCACCTTGCCGAGTATTTAAGGTATTTTGTCACATCACAATTAGTCCAGGCACATTAGACATAAAAATGAGAAAGTAAGGAAAAAAATCGGAGAAAGCTGATTTTTTTATATGTTTCCGGGACACACATTGCGGATAAAGTGTGAAAAGTCCCCGCGAATCCGAGTTGAGCTTTTTTAGTTATAGCGTTTTTTTGATGAAAAAAAAAATTTAAAAAAAAATTCGACCCAGCTCCATATTTCTCATTCTTATTCGCCTTAGTAGGGTGAGAATCATAAATATCGTGCTGAATTATATTGAGAATACATATCCCCAACAGAAAATGCCAACTTTGTACCAATCCTCACACTCAATGGTGAAATATTCACGAAAATGTACAAAATTACGAAAAAAAATTATTGTTTTCATACACACAACGGTACACAACGTCCATTAAATCAAATCTACGACTACTTTGGGAGTTAAATTATATATCAAAAATTGCAGAAAAGCAGTGGCTTTATAATGATATATAACAATAGTCATTTATTCCATAATGAACTGGTGAAACGTGTGAAATATTAACCATACCCCCTAAACTCAAATTCAAACGGCATCGACTTTTCTCATTCAAATACCGTATTATAGCATCATTGTTTCAATTTCCATGTTCGATTAAATCACATAATGTGGTGTTCGCCTACACTCAAGATGCATTGGCATGTAATGTGTGCACGCCCTTGATGTGTACTCATAAACAAATTTGTATTGTACAGACAACGCTCTTTAATTTGATGCAAAATAGCCTTGAACGACTTTCATCAGGAAACGCTGTTTAATTCCGCATTCCAGGTCTTTATGTACAGACAACACAAATTGCCATTACAAAACTTGTGTTTGAAGAAAGCCGAACACTAGATAACATAGACTGCACAGAAGTCAATGAAATATTCTGTGGACTTGCCAGAGGTGACTGTACAACAGCTGACGCTGTCAATCAAGAAAGTGTCAACCATCTACTGTCAAAATTACACGAACTGCTCCAGAATGCGTCCGTAGGACGCACAGGAAAGCTTTGGGTACAATACTACGAGCAAATAGGTCTTCTCCAGTTGTTCTTGAGAGCAGAGCGCACAGGCGACTGGGAACTCCACACATATTGTGTTCGCAATATGATTCCAGTATTTCACGCAGGTGGTCATTTTGCATACGCAAAAAGTTTTCATCTCTATTTGCAGCAGATGAATGAGCTAACAGAAATAATGCAACAGGATGATTTGAAGTTGTTCACTGAGAAAGGTTACTTTACCATAAGGCGCTCAGATAAATTCTGGGACGGGATATATTCTGATCAGACCATAGAGCAGTGTTTAATGAGAATGTTCAAGCTCCCTGGTGGTCTCACACATGGCAGGGGAATAACCGATAGCACTGTTGCGAAATGGGTACATGGACTACCTCTTTGCCTTCCGACATGTAATGCTCTCGAAAATTTTGTTCATGTTCACACTGGTCATGGCGAACAACATCGGGATCTCCGTCAAAGTTCACAATTGACTGATGCCAATGATATCACCAAATTATTGAACTGGCTCAGAGTGCATTCCCCCTTTCAGAATAGAGATCCACTACAATTAGTCTCTATAGCGACCGGGCTTGTGGCCGACGAAACTGTGAACTGTGACCAAGTTCGCAAAATTGGTGAATGTTGCGTATCGAATGTTGTAAGCAAAACGTTCAACAGCATCAAACTACGACGTGTTGACACTGTGAAGTCTTTCGCATCGATGGCAAATAGCATCAAAGTCCGCGGAAGTAAGGTAGTGATTGACCCCACAATTCTGTTCAACCGCATCACATGTGTTATTCAGTCACAAGCAGAGATGGAAGAGTATCTCAAATATGAACTCGCCCCGAAACCACCAGCATTGTTTGATTCTGCTGGAATGAGGAAGACACAGAAAAGCACGCTCGGTAAGATCCTCAAAACATACGGTTCCGAGCAAACTAAAATCCCAGAACATTCTCTGTTTGTTATAGATGGTGGATTTTTATTGAGGGCAGTTGTATGGCCTAAACAGTCGTCATATAAGGACATAGGTACATCATATTCCAATTATCTAGTGAGACATTTTGGGGCGAACGTCGTGGTTGTTTTTGATGGTTATGCTTGTACAATGTCGACAAAGGGCATGCAACAAGCCCGTAGATCTAAAGACAGGTATTCCATTGATATCAATATCTCACCCGAGTTACCAGCCACCACACCCCAATCCGATTTCCTTGCAAATGCCAAGAACAAAACCCAATTGATCGATCTTCTAATGCAGGAGCTATCTGCTATCAATATTCAGTCCAAGCAGGCCGAGGCTGATGTACTGATAGCCGAAACTGCACTTGACATCGCTCAAGATGACAACAATGTTGTCGTTGTGGGAACAGACACAGACTTGTTAGTCATTCTTACCTCTCGAGTTCAACCGGGATGTAATATTCACATGATGTATTCCATTACTCCAAACTTACTAGTTTCAGTTAGTGAAATAGCAACCAAAATGGGTGACCATAGAAGCAACCTCCTTGTAGCACATTCTATAAGTGGTTGTGACACTACTTCTGCACTCTTTCGAGTTGGTAAGAAGAAAGTATTCAGTACAATTGTCTCCGATGTTACTAGCGACTCACAACAGTATGTCAACACAATTTTGGCGGATGACAGTACACCAAGTGCAGTAGCCGCTGCCGGGGAACAACTTCTCCTGATCTTATACGGGAGTAAAACTGTTTCCTCTCTCGACCAATATAGATATGTCACTTACAAAATCTAAACTGAATAAACCCATCGACCTAGCCTCACTCCCACCAAGCAGCGATGCTGCACAACAACATGTCTACAGATGTTATCTCCAGGTCCAACAATGGCTGGGCACTTCGCTTCCTCCGACGGATTGGGGGTGGTCGCTAGACAATGGACTTCTTGTACCGACTGCAGCCACAAAGCCATGTGCCCCCGATAACCTACTGAATCTGATCAGTTGTGGTTGCAAGAGTGCTTGTACAAAAAGGTGTGGGTGTAAGAAGGCAGGACTCTCTTGCTCAGGTTTGTGTAATTGCAGTTCGGATTCTTGTAACAACCACAGAAACACTGTCCTGTCGGAAATTTCTGAGTTCGATGAATAATATGTATATAGGTCATGTCATTTCTTTATATAGCGTTGATAATAGTCAATGTAACTTAATCCATGTTGATTGATTTGTACATTCTGTAAATATTATTTATTGATTTTTGTACATTCTGTAAATATTATTTATTGATCTAATGCTGCCAGACACAGACGTGTCTGTTCGGTCCCAAGCCCGAAAATAGTTGAGTTCTCATGCTGACGAATTTTATGCCAAAAGGGGAACTCGGCCAGAAGCAGAGGGGGTCTTTCATAATGTCTATTTTGTAAGCAATGATAAAAGTCTTCAAATGGTGGTGGATTTTTTATCGTCTGTCCAACTAACATCCCGTCCTGTACTACGACCCTTTGGGCAAATCCGTTAGGAAAATCGTCATTTTTTGCGTAAATCCGATACTTTTTTGTGAATTTTCAATAATTTTTCGCAGAAATTGTCACAGAATGCACATTTTCCTCTAGGTAAATGTATATTAGACATTATGTAGCTCGAAATACGCGTAAACAAAAAATACAGTTGGATCAATTCGAAGTTACAAAGTTCGTGCGATTTTTTTTGATTTTTTTCAAACGCGTTTTCGAAAAAAGGCTGTAGAAAAAAAAAACTCAACTGGGATTTTAGGGGACTTTTGTCTAATCGTTCAGTGACATGTACTCGACATTCCCTGAAAAAAATCAGCTTTCTCCGATTTTTTTCACTGGTGAAACCTAATGTTCTTGGGCTAAATTACAACTACAAAATAGACAGTGTCGTTTGAAATCACACACAATTTGTGCCTAGATCTTTTCTCGGGTGGTGCATCCGCCTCGGTCAGAATATCTCTGCTTGGTGTAACATGTCTCACACTTTTCGGGTGAATATTTCGTCGCCTGGATGCTAGAATGTCCTATGTCCCATAGGGGACATAGGACATTCTAGCACTCAGGCGACGATTTCTCTACACAATATCTGTGACTTCTCAAGACTTAATTGGCATCCAAACCCAGCTGCGATTGTAAATCTACATGCAGAACATGATTATACAGTTTGCTACATCTGATTATGTTCTCGATTCGCTTCGATGCCACGTTAATCAGACGGTCACTTACCCTAACAATTGCACATCAGTATTTCGGTGAAATAAAGCAACGATCGACCATGGTAGATTCTGCACATAAACCGACAGAAAAAATCAAACATTGCCTGTCAAAGGAAAAATGAAATGGCAACAGAATAAGGCAAACTTATTTATGCATTGTCTATATGAGTATAAACATCTAGACGTTTTCTAGGAAATGCCGATTATATATGAGAATTTCAGCACCTATAGGCTAACCATGCAAATTGAAATTGGGTACACCTTTTTGCGACGAATATCTCAAATTACTCAATGCTGTCAAACGTCCGTTATACTCTTTCTGAATCTGGAGATGTGCATCTATCAGATACCACCGAGAAAAAACTTTGGACGCGACTTTGATGTCGGGCAGAAAGTTGGCATTTGGCGGCCGGACTAACATATATGAAATTCCTGAAGATAAAGCAGTCATGTGAAATTAAAACCATTTAATTTGATTCGTATTCCATCTCCATTTTGATTTCTAACCTTTTCTTAAAATATTTTTTAACATGTGTGTGATCTCAAATCTGTAATAGCTTTTGTAAAGCAGCCGCCACTTAATGGTGTGGTGTTAAAAATCTACGAAATGTGGTCAGCTATTTGCGTAGGAAAGGGCCGAGGTGATTTTAGGAGCGAACTTTCACCGAGAGCTTCCAAATAGTGAGGTCAGTGCTTGGAATAGCTTCAGATATAATGCTATTCATGCTAGATATTGACACAATTTTTAGAGGTTGGTGGTGCTGGGGGCGGGGTGGGTGTTTAAGATACTGCGGACCACCCCACCACCAATGTAAGACAAAATCTCCCACGAATCAATGTTTACCCTTCGCGTTGTGGTTTCGACACGCCATATTGGTAGCCATGTGAACACTTACCCTCTAATGTCGGGCGTCGTAGTTTGGGCCCTGGCTTTGAGATTATTCCTCAAAAAATTCTTCATTCAAATATTCAATATATTCAATATGAAAACTCACTGCTAATAGGACTGACATCTGTCCTTCGCATGTGTTTTATGGTATCTGGACGAAATCTCTCATTGGATAAAAGATTCCCGAAGAGGAGATCGCGGACAAGATCTCCCCCGGACAGAAGATCCCCTGCAAATAAAGGAGAAGGAGACAAAACACCCTAGACAAAAGATCCCCGACTGGAGGCCCCAAGGCAAGTACAACAATTCGCCTTCAAAATAATACAATAAACCCAAAGATAAATATTTAAAATATAAGCTAAAGAAAATTAATCTTTTGATTCTCAGTTTCCAGCGAATTCGTCATAATATTTATTTAGGAGGCAAAATTGAAAATGTATAAAACTATCATTGGGTGTGATTTTAGTGGTATCACATCGCGATTTGCGGTGCAATATGTCGTATACTTTAATACAGTGTCGTTATTCTCTTCGCGAAATGCGACACGATTCTCATATGTATATTTATTTAACTGGTTGAGAGTTAGATTAGGTTTAGTGGACTAAATTTGTTCATCAAAAATTGTTTTATTACAAATTATTGGAGAGTGTCAATAGGCTCTCTCCAATAATTTGTAATAGAACAAATTTGTATAAACAAACTATTATTTACGTTTGACTGAATAGGAAACATGGGTAAGGAAAATGTTGGCTTTTGCACTGCTACCCTCATTTTTTTTGAAGGCCTCATTGTGACTTCCAGCACTCAACCAGTTCAAAAAACTCCTTCTTATTTTTTTTATCTCCATTTTAGATTGGGTTGTATGATCACTGTTACAAAATAAAAAAAAAAAAAAAAAAAAAAAATAGTGAAATCAACATGGAAGCTCTTGTATTTAATTTTAGGCTCTCACAACTGGATTTTAGGCATCGGCGAGCATTCTATCAGGAATAAAAAATAAAAACCGCCCTCCCTCATTTGTTTAAAAAAATGCCTGAGAATCAATTGTTTAATTTTGTTTGGCCTTATTAGTTTTTCTCATTATTTATTATTGGTAATCAACTCTATGTTGCAGCTAAGAATACTGTGATTCACAGTTAATGTGTCCTTCATTTATATCCTCTCTCTTGGGAGCGCGGTGGCTCAGTTGGTAGAGGTGTAGGCTGCAAGCCGAGAGATCCTCGGTTCGAATCCCACCTGCGGCAACCGCGTTGTGTCCTCGGGCAAGACACTTCATCTCCATTGCCCGCGTGGGGGCACGATGACGCCGTGCACTAAGGCGTACTGCACGTCGATGGTGCGCATGTCTTCAACCAATCTAACCCTGCCTGTGCTGCAGTGCGGAGTTACGATGTTGGGGAGCTGGCAGCTGCTCGTCGTTGCTCGGTGGTTCTCTCCGGGTACTCCGGCTTCCTCCACCCGTAAAACTGTCACGGTCATGATTAGCCATTGTGCATAAATATGTGACCTTAAACACCAATAAATAAATAAATAAATATATCCTCTCTCGTGAATGTTTGCCCTTGTAGAAACATTTTTTGAAGACGAATTCAGAAGCTTGGGGACACAAGCTATGAAAGAAACATCGATGTCTTCTTCTGGATACGGCATATGCCGTTATTGCACCTTCAAAAATAAAGACGCTTTTTCATTGCTAGGAAACAAAGCTAATAGTATCATTATATGAGAAATTACATAGCATCGGCAATTTTTAGTTAAAAAAAACATTTGAAAAAATGTATAGATGAAATGAAAAAGAAAAAGAAACCTTAAAACTGAAAACAGTTTTAATATGGAGGGGTTTTGTTCGCATAATTAGTTTTTTTGGGGGGATCTGTCGCCTTCCCCTGTTATTTTTCCTAGTAGTATCTTCTCTTCCGTCTCAGTATGTTTTATAAACGGCCATCATTAAAGGAGATCAGGCGACGAATGGAAAATGGACAGCCAAATTTCTGCTTCAGATTTGTATGGTCTTTTTCAAGCTGTCAACAGCCACATAGAAGTTTGAGGTTTAAAGTTTCGGAACTGACGAAAACCAGTGTTGCATTGGAAGGAAAGGAGGGTTTGCTTATTCCTTCATTTCTTGTTGGTATTTTTAACACGGATTCATTATGTGGTTCTGAATGAACGTTTACGAACAATGAGTGAAGCTACATTACCAGCATTGGAAAAATATTGATATGCGATAGGACAAAAGATAAAATCGTTGCTCTGCAATCAGCCGTCCACACAACCGAACAGACGTCATGTTCTGTAAGCAGGGTTTGTGTTAGCTCACGATGCCGAACTTTTTTCCATGAGAAACATTTTTCAAACATCGGCTGAGGAGTATTTAATTTCGATAAACTCGAGTTGCATCACCAGGAACATTCTACTGCTTGTAACCCAATGATGAGGACGTACACAGAACTTATTCTGCTATCGACTTTGATAAGTGTTCAAGGTAGGTAAAACACACTAAATCTGGTCTGAATACATCTTGTAGCGGACAGAAAGAGGATCTCTAACGAAAATTTGATCTGAGCCGAGGTTTACCGAGGCTCAGAACAATTTTAATGAACGAGGTTAAGAAATGTAATGTCAAATCGTCATAAATTTGAGGTTCTTTTTGTCATATATGATTACCACTTTAGCGGGTGTACTCTAATATAGGCTATTTATGGAATTTAGCGGGGCGGTAGAACTCTGTAATTCACGACGTCATGCAACCGGAAGCGAGCGGTGGGAGTTAATGAAACCAAAATTCATTAACAGCCCAACGGTCGCTTCCGGTCATGGCAATAATAGTAATAACATGATCTTGTCGGGCGTCCCGTTTATTAACAGCTCTCGAAGACTGAATAACAGCCTTCTGGCTTATTTACGGCCCTCGACTTTGTCTCGGCCCGGTAATAAACCCTCGGTCTGTTATTTATTCTTATCGGGGAGTTAATAAATTGTAACGCCCTCCAAACTCATGTTTTTGTTATAATGTGTAATTCAACCTTTCAGCTAACGTAACGATTAAAGCAGGCCTGGTCAGCGCTGTTCACAAAAAATAGCCAGCCATTTTTTATTTTGTTTTTCAATTTTTACCTCAAAAACATAGCTTATGACCCCTCATTGGAACGAGTTCGTTCCAATGAGAGATCACAAGCTATGTTTGCGAGACAAAAAATTAAAATATTAAGTATTCAGGAAATGTTTTCTGCAAATGTCGTCTGCTATTTGTATTTGATAGACAGTGATATAAAAGAAGAGAAGATTACTTCAATTCTACTTCGGTAACCAACTCCCTGACAACTTTACGGCGTCCACGTTGATTTCTGACGTCATCCGCGTATTAGAAGTGTTGTGAATGATATTTTCCATAATGAGCTATTTGATGGTGATTATGTGATAAATATGTGTGATGTGTACATTGTGCTTGTGCAGAATTCTTTATCGCGACTAGACTTTTAGGGACGTACATACCTCCTTAAAAACGTGTTGAGTCGCGATAAAGGATAGTATACAAGCACAATGAGCACATAACACGTTTATCTTTCATTCTGTCAACAAAACCCATAACCACGACTTCTCGAAAATAGTCGCGAGAAATAAAACGCCACACTCAACTTATTCAAACAATGCGACTCCGTTTTCAGTCTTTTCAACCCAACGGCGCGTACGGAAATTCCTTCAACAAGAATGAAAGTTTACGTGGTGGGAAAAAATCAAACACAGCCCAAGTATGTTTTTTTCTGTCGGGCAGTGATATTTTGAATCAAATTAATCTCAATTCATAAAGTCATCCAATGGATAGGTGGGAATTATACCGGGGAATTATATTTTTGCAGACTGAGAGTATCTCTAAATACATGACGTAACTTCATTTTGAATTTTGGAAATTTGCAAGCCACAATTAGGTTGACGTTGATCACGTTACATTTCAAAATTTACTCTCTCTCATTTTCAATTACGGCCATCCAGGTCATACCTTTACCCTAAATACAATGCTACATGTCCATGGCTGACAATTTTCGTCATTGGAAGAAGTTTACGAGAAAGTTAGTCCCCTTAATTATACCCCACGCAACGAAGTTGCTGGGGTATTATGTTTTTGACTGGTCCGTCCGTCAGTCCGTCAGTCCTACTTGTTTTCCGGACTTTTTTTTCTACACGCTTCCAGATATTGAGCTGATTTTTGGTATGTGAGTCTAACATGGTGGCCTACAGATCAAGTTTGCATTTTTTTCCGCTCCACTGATTTTTACCGAAATTACGGCCCTTGGACTCTGAAAAATTCATCAAAATTACAGTTTTCCGGACTTTTTTTCTACACGCTTCCAGATATTGAGCTGATTTTTGGTATGTGAGTCTAACATGGTGGCCTACAGATCAAGTTTGCATTTTTTTTCTGCTCCACTGATTTTTACCGAAATTACGGCCCTTGGACTTTGAAAAATTCATCAAAATTACAGTTTTCCGGACTTTTTTTCTACACGCTTCCAGATATTGAGCTGATTTTTGGTATGTTAGTCTAACATGGTGGCCTACAGATCAAGTTTCCATTTTGTTCTGCTCCACTGATTTTTACCGAAATTACGGCCCTTGAACTTTGAAAAGTTCATCAAAATTACAGTTTTCCGGACTTTTTTTCTATACGCTTCCAGATATTGAGCTGTTTTGGGGTATGTTAGTCTAACATGTTGGCCTACAGATCAAGTTTGCATTTTGTTCCGCTCCACTGATTTTTACCGAAATTACGGCCCTTGAACTTTGAAAAGTTTATCAAAATTACAGTTTTGTAGACTTTTTTCCTACACGCTTCCAGATATTGAGATGATTTTTGGTATGTTAGTCTATCATGGTGGCCTACAGAACAAGTTTGCGTTTTGTTCCGCTCCACTGATTTTTACCGAAATTACGACCCTTGGACTCTGAAAAATGCATTAAAATTACAGTTTTCCGGACTTTTTTTCTGCACGCTTCCAGATATTGGGCTGATGTTTGGTATGTTAGTCTGACATGGTGGCCTACAGATCAAGTTTGCATTTTGTTCCGCTCCACTGATTTTTACAGAAATTACGGCCCTTGAACGTTGAAAAGTTCATCAAAATTACAGTTTTCCGGACTTTTTTCCTACACGCTTCCAGATATTGAGCTGAGTTTTGATATGTTAGTCTAACATGGTGGCCTACAGAACAAGTTTGGGTTTTGTTCCGCTCCACTGATTTTTACCAAAATTACGGCCCATAGACTTTGAAAAGTTCATCAAAATTACAGTTTTCCGGGCTTTTTCTCTGCTTGAATTCTTTCAATACCGTTGAAACTACAGAACACTGTTTTCTGCAGTATTCCTAGAATCTATGTTTATTTTTAAAAAATGATTAGAGCTTGAAATATCAAGCGCGTGGGGTATGTGAGCATGCTCACTAAGGTTCTATATTTTTCCTAAAGCTGTCAGCAAATTTAACACTTAGAGTATGGGAATTTCATATAAAAATAGAAATTTCGAAATATTAGCGAATTTGCATCATAGATTTGCCCTTCATTTCAGAAACGTCAGACATTTTCTGTGGACTAGCTTAAAATACAGAAGCTGGCTTTGTACGGGTTTTTCCCAATGAATTTGAACTTTTGACTATTATTCTCTGTTGAAACTTCCTTTTAACCCTTAACCCAAAGTAACGGCCAAAACCGGCCAGCGCAATTCACAAAAATCGCCAATTAATTTTCATTATTTTTTCATTCTTTGTTCCAAAAACATAGGTTATGACACCTCTTTGGAAAGAGCTCGTCGAGCACGTTCCAATGAGGGGTCATAACCTATGTTTTTGAGACAAAAAATGAAAAATTTAGTTATTCAGTAGTTTTGTTTGCAAGTGTTGTCTGCTTTTCGTTTTAGGCAAAGGGTTAAAAATAAGAAAACAGCTTTTTTTTTATCATCTTTTGATGTTTGTAACGTTTTTTTCTGTTCATTATATCAACAGTGTGCGCATCGTGACATATAATAACGACACTGTGCTTTCTATTAACCATTTGCCCAACGCGACGATATCAAAATTTATTATTTTAGATATCATCTTTTGAAATTTTTAAAAATATTTTAATAAAACCATATCATGTGACCACTCATTGGAACGAGCTCGTCGAGCTCGTTCCAACGAGGGGATCACATGATATGGTTTTGTTGAAATGTTTTGAAAAATAATATTTTTTTCAACTGCTGAGTTTTCATATTACGCGGGCGGATGCGGCCGATTCGTTGGGTAAAGGGTTAATATAAAAATCTAAGAGGTGAGATTTGATAACTTTTTTTCTAGGAAAAAAAAAAACCTTTCCAGTTACGGTAAAAAACAAGCCCGTTTAACTCTTAACCTGCTGAGTATTTTCAAAATATTTTTCATCAAATCTAGTCATGGCTGCTCTAAAGCAGCCATGACCAGATTTGATGTAAATTTATCTAAATTTAACTCAAGAAATCATTATTCAAAAAATCTATTCAATTTACAGTGGGAAAATTTGATTAAATGTGCCCAAATTATACTTATTTTATTGGTGAGAGAAAATTGTGTCCTGGGCAGGAATATCCACCAGAAGCACGCAAGCAGTTAACAAAGAGCCGAAGTGGACACTCAGGTTTTCTTATTGGCGGATTATCTGTGAGCTAGTTGCTTCTAATTAGTTTGCCATAAAAAAGCCAGGTTTCCCTTTGTTACTTTTTATAAACGAAAACAACAGACAGCTGTGAGAGCTGTTTGTTGTTTTTCGTTTAGTACAAATAACCAAAGGAAACTTGGCTTTATTTTCCACTGATAGGACATAGGTGTTTTCTCAACGATTACTTACTTCTTAATTGGACCTTCCTGGCGCGGCTAATAATATCAAAGGAGATAACATTAGCAAAAGTCGATTTTCAAGACGATAAAGGGGAAGGATGCACTAGAAATTTTGTTCTTCAATGTTGAAGGTCTTACAACTTTGCTTTGTTTCAGTTAACATGGTTTATACCGCGAAAAATGCTTTCTTTTTTGCAATACCTATGTACACAAATTTATGAGGTTTTCTCATTTATGTTTTGGTTCAAACATGTCTAAAATTACATCTCCCCGTTAGGCAACGTGTTAAGGAGTGTGTTTTTAAGGAGCGTATTTATATTTCGAACTGAGTGGTCGTGTTTTTTTTGGACGAACAATGTATTGTTTTCTGGTCTTATCACTCCTTTCACCCACCCGATGTCATATGACGAGAAACGGAATACACCGAGGGGAACCGAAGTAGATACCCCATGTGTACAAATCAAATGGAAATAATTGATAATGGGAGAATAGGAGCGGTCCATTTGTATTTGCCTGATGATTTATTGTGTCAATAATGTTAATATAATGAGTTTTAACCCTTTACCCAGCCAGAATAGAAGACGACATTTGCCCCCCCCCCCCCCCCCCCCAAAAAAAAAAAAAAAAATTATGAATAACTAGCTCGTTCCAAGGAGGGGTCATCAGCTATGTTTGGGGGACAAAAGTTAAAAACAATAAATTTTGAATTGCGATTTATGTGAATAGCGCAGGCGGGGTTTCGCTGTAAAGTTGGGTAATGGGTTGAACACACTGAGGCAGAGAATGTCCTTCTGAATATGTTTACTTTCAGCGTAACTCGTTTACCAATTAATCACGTGTGAAATCCTAATTCTCAACAGTTTAATCGACAAACGGAATCTCCGCACGAGACTTCGTATATGCCGCCGAAAGGCATTATTCTTTTTTTTCAAAAACAAATTCCTCAAGGATTAATGACAATAAGTATTCAATCGCGAATAGAATGCGTGCATTTTAAGCATTGGAACAGAATAGGTACTGTTTGCTATTGGAGTTCCTTAAAAGAATTTTCCCCTAGAAATGCAAACAAGCTTAAATGTTTGAACAGGATTTGCAAAATAACCTGCTTCCACGTCTGTTGGAGAGCCGAATGCTGACATGGACTGTTATGGGGTAAAATCTCTTGTGGCCGTTTCGGTGTAATTTTGCTCGAATTAATGCTCACATAAAGAGCAAGAAGCAAAACGACGAGAAAAGCGGTCGAGTTCAGTGGTGGTTTGTGCAAAGTGACTTTTTTACCTCAACTTGACAAAGTCAAGCTGAGCTATTGCCATCACTTCTCGTCCGTCGGCGTTCGTACGTTAGTACGTTAGTACGTACGTCCACAATTTCCTTTGGCACACCTCACAGGTCGCATTTATGATCAGATCACTTTGAACCTTGGTATGCTTGTTTGGGGTGACCTCTAGATGGGAGCTATCGATTTTCTTCAATTTTCGTCAAAAAATGTTGCCGCGGCCAACGTTCTTAGAACTTAGTTTAGTCAAACAACAATATTTCCCTTTGGCACACCCTACAGGGCACATTTATAATTGGATTGCTTTGAACCCTGGTATGCCTGTTTAGGGTGACCTCTAGATGGGAGCTATCGATTTTCTTCAATTTCCGTCAAAAAATGTTGCCACGACCAACGTTCTTAGAACTTAGTTTAGTCAGACCTCAATATTTCCCTTTGGCACACCCTGCAGGGCACATTTATGATCGAATTGCTTTGAAACCTGGTATGCGTGTTTGGGGAGACCTCTAGATGGGAGCTATCGATTTTCTTCAATTTCCGACAAAAAATGTTGCCGCGGCCAACGTTCTTAGAACTTAGTTTAGTCAGAAGACCTCGATATTTCTCTTTGGCACACCCTACAGGGCACATTTATGATCGGATTGCTTTGAAACCTGGTATGCTTGTTTGGGGTGACCTCTAGATGGGAGCTATCGATTTTCTTCAATTTCCGTAAGAAAATGTTGCCGCGGCCAACGTTCTTAGAACTTAGTTTAGTCAAACCTCAATATTTCCCTTTGGCACACCCTGCAGGGCACATTTATGATCGAATTGCTTTGAAACCTGGTATGCGTGTTTGGGGAGACCTCTAGATGGGAGCTATCGATTTTCTTCCATTTCCATCGAAAAATGTTGCCGCGGCCAACGTTCATAGAACTTAGTTTAGTCAGACCTCAATATTTCCCTTTAGCACACCCGACAGGGCACACTTATGCTTGGATTGCTTTGAAACCTGACATGCTTGTTTGGGGTGACCTCTAGATGGAAGCTAACGATTTTCTTCAATTTCCGTAAGAAAATGTTGCCGCAGCCAACGTTCTTAGAACTTAGTTTAGTCAGACCTCAATATTTCTCTTTGGCAACCCTACAGGGCACATTTATGATTGGATTGTTTTGAAACCTGGTATGCTTGTTTAACTTGGTGTGCTCATTAGACAAGACCTTTCGATAAGAACTATTGATTAGCATTCAGTTCTGTGAAAAAGTTGCCATTTACAGTAACCTCTGAACATACTGCATTTGTGTATCAACATTCTTCCTTTAGCCAGTCTTACAGTTTACATTTAAAAATTGATGGATTACTCTGTTCTTCAATTTTGCCATTTCATTTATAACTTACCAAGTTCAAGTTTGACAAGTTGAGCTACAGTATCATTGACACTTTCATTTCTTCGTCTTTTTTCGGTTAGCTTGGTAGGTTGTTAGTGTTCTGAGATTACGTGACGGTTTGAGCTGACATACGTCCTCGACCACGCCCCCCCCCCCCATTCCATGCCTGCAGATGTTTTCGTATTGGTTAGTCTGGCACACTTCTCGATCAGTTAGTCGTTACTCTATTGGCGGTGGAATACGCACTGTCAGTTATTCCAATCGCGGATAGTGATGGGAAAAGATTGGAGAAGAGGGACACGACTGGACTGATCGGTGGCTGGTCACATTTAGTCCCTTTGAAACGGAAGTCAGTCTAGTTACCCAAAAGACTGTGAGTACGTCAATAAACGTATTGTTTGAATAATCCTCTCTTGAACCCACTGTGTCAAATACACCCCTTGGACCATCAATGTAGTCGGACTAGACCCTTTATCCAACGCACACGTTATCAGAATTTATTATTTTAATTATTATTTTTACAAATTTTTCAAATTTTTTAAACAAAACCATATCATGTGATCCCCTCATTGGAAGAAGCTCGACGAGGGGTCGCATGATATGGTTTGGTTGAAAGTATTTGAAAATTCTTTTTTTTCAACTGCTTAAAACTTTAACCCTTTACCTAACGAATCGCCCGCATCCGCCCGCGTAATATACAAATTTATCAGTTGAAAAAATTAAATTTTTCAAACTATTTCAACAAAACCATATCATGTGACCCCCTCATTGGAACGATCTCACTGAGCTCGTTCCAATGAGGGGTCACATGATATGGTTTGTTGAAATATTTTGAAAAGTTTTAAAAAATGATATTTAAAATAATAAATTTTGATATCATCTGCATTGGGTAAAGGGTTAACTAACACGAAAGGCAGACGACACTTTCAAACAAAATTTTTCAATAAGTATTTTTTTTTCATTTTTTTGCGTCAAAGACATGGCTTATGACCTTCATTGGAACGAGCTCCCTGAGCTCGTTCCAAAGAGGGGTCATCAGCGATGTTTTTGAGACAAAATGGATAAATAATGAAAAGTGAATCGTGATGTTTTTGAATAGCACTGGCTGGTTTTGTCCGTTACGTTGGGTAAAACGTTAATTAGTAAATTACGCGGACAGGCGGGCGCGGGTGGTCGCGGCCGATTTATTAAATTGGTGAAACATTTTTTAAGTCATTCATTCTCCAGCTTCTGGAATATGCGGATGTCTTACTAAATCAGATAGAACGCATGCTGACGGTGCCAGAACAGCATCAGGTCTCCCCGGATCTACTCTCAGTGTCCGTCTTACTAGGTGAACTGGGCTAGGAAACCTCAGTAAATGAGGAAGATTTCACAAAATGGTATAACGTTTTACAAACTTGTCAATTATGAAGCGCCCTCTCATATTTGCGACCTTTTATCTCAAACGTTTAACGGTTTACCTTACAATACTCGTTTCTAATGAGCTGCCAATTTTACGCATTGGAGTGTCCAAACACTCATTCATGTATTTCAGAGTGGAAAACACTGCCTTTGAAAGTACGGCAATCGAAAACTCTATAAGGATTTACACAATAGTTTAAAAAGGGCATATGCAAGCCACGTCTGCACTATAAGATTGGTGCTGAATTAAGTTTATTAAGTTTTTCCCGCGTTTTGCAGTAGGGCGGAGAAAACGTTGTCTTGAACTACCCGTAAATGCGTGTTGACACGAATGTACACGGGTAGCTTCTGTTGCAGCGAACCAAAGGTCCGAGTAATGTCACTTTATCAAAATTTACGAGCAATTTTAGCGCAACATTCGAGTCAGTTTTAGCAAGTCTCTCTCGCGGTAAACACATCAACTTTTTCACTCATGCTTGGTACCAAATTGATTTAACTCACTTAATATATTCTTAGCATACAGTGCAAATACAAATATAAATTTGTTAGATTTTTAGGATGCAGGTCTGAGCATCCTCTCTGGAGGCGGCCCAATAGCAAAAACAGCAAGCACCGGTTTTCCAGACGGTGATCTCTTCTTATTTTTATCTCTGTTTTTCTGGCTGGATGGGTTGTCTTAGAAAGAATTTTGTATCTGATTTTCTGTAATGTATTTTGAATGAAATTCATACAAACTGTTCCGTGAATAAATGCCATCGTCCGCTGCGTTTACGCTTGCCAGGAGACAAATTTTCATTTGCAAGTTATTAATGTTTTACATTTATATTCAATATCATACACTGCAAGCTATGGAAATCTTGCAGTGACTTGTATTGGGGAAATACCCGAATTTCATCCACAATACTCACTCCAATGTGCGCTTGTGTAAACGAGATGAAAGATACTCCCAATTATTTTTCGAATGTGCCCAGTTTCTCAAAGGAGAGGCGCGTTCTTCGAAAATCAGTCTTTTGTCACAATAAGCTCAGTCAATGATCTGGTATTACTAGCTTATCAACTTCTTTATATGGTCACAGTTTCGCACGGTCCACAATTTCATAAAAGCAACCAGACATTTTTGAGACTTCTTTGGCGAATAGGTCATTCCAAGAAGCGTTTTGCATATTTCTTCTGCTTGAAATAATAAAAAAAAAAAACTCAGGTGTGATTGGCAAACACGTGTAGTAGATCGAAACGTAAACAGAAAAATATAAATGAAAATTGTGTCCAAATAGGTTATTTATTCGTAGCAAAGAAATGACTGCGGTTATCTGAGAGATGTTCGCTTCAAAGTCAGGACTTGAGTGTTACAAAATCATAAAAATTTCGTTAATTTTCGAGGATTTGATCAAAAACATTCTCCAATTGATATTCGATTTATCGACATCATCGAAGCATCCGAATTGATCTTGGTCAAAATGCGACGTTTCGATTGGCCGATTACGAAAATGGGCGGAGTATAGTTCTTTTGACGGATCCGTGACGTGAGGTGGAAAAAAGTCTTTCAACGGAAATCTGAAACACATGTTCCGTACGGATTTGTAAATATGGAACTGGAGGAAAAGTAAATGGTGTGTAATAATAGTTTTTAATGAATGGCAGCAGAAATTAGTCTGCATGTGTGTTCATTAGTTTGTTCGAAATGGCAGACATTGATGTCATCTTGAGAAACACCACCACTTCGATGAATAACATATGCTACCTGTGGTATTTCAGGAGGGAGCTTATGTGCAAAGCTTCGCGATTCTCTTTTTTATTGTTAGAAGGATACCTTAGAAACCCTCGTTAAACTGTAATAAAACAAATTTTTATTAACACAATGTTATTTGATACTAGTTGAATAAAAAAGCATAGCTAGGAATACAAGAACCTGGATCTGGCACGTACACTTTTGATAAGCCGAATTATCATCAAAAAGCCTATCGCGGAAAACACGCTCACAACACATCTAATACGGGAACGACGTCAGAATTTAATGTCGACGTGATAATCATGTAAGCAGAAGTGAGTTATCTTCTCTTATATTTCATTGACTGTTTACCGAATTCAAATAGCAGACGATAATTGCTACCCCCACCCCACCCCACCCCACCCCAAAACAACAATTCGCGATTAATTAACATATTTGTTTTTTGCCTCGGGAACATAGCTTATGACCCCCTCATTGGAACGCGATCTACGAGCGCGTTTCAATTAGGGGTCATAAGCCATTTTATGAAGCAAAAGTTGCGAAAAAAATTAATAAAATAAAATTTGTATAGCGATTTTTGTGAACAGCTGTGGCCAGCTTTAGTCGTTACTTTAGCTAAAAGGTTAAATTACACTCTATGTGATAAACAGAATCTTAAAAACGTCATGATCTGACATGGAATTTCTGTACCACGTTCCCGCTAAAATCGATTTCTGTGAAGTCGGTACACAAATTTGATATTAAATCGCGACTCATTAGAAGTCCTATATATATGAACTTCAGACACTGAACTTCTTGATCAATCCCGACTGCTGGGCCAGTCAACGTCCTTCAAGTTGTGTAGTGCGAAAATGCTTACCTAGTCTTTCGCCAGACAAAGGAATTTCCACATAGGACATTTTCTCTGATTTCAGTGTTGCCGAAAAAGTAAACACTCTCAGTTTCCGAGTGAACCGATGAATAAATAAGTTTAATGGCCTAAAACCTTTAGATAATCAATATTCGGTATTTGGTCGTCTAAAGTGATAGTGACAAGCTACCCTATCGCAACAACAAAACCACCAGGAGGGAATATCTGTCAATTCGTAAGACCAATAATGTTCGCATGCTTATCAATTAACAATCCGAAAGATGTTTGATATGAAAATATCTTCCGAGCTCCATCGGGTGATATCTACGCCACTCAAGAAAATTTCCAATGTTTTGTAATTATGGATACCGTCAGTGGCGGCGCCAGAGTTACAAAAGTGAGGGGGTACTGTTGGGGATTGTGCAGCGCCGAGCTGGAGTGGGTTTCGGGTGAGGGGGGGGGGGGCCTCTCCCTAAGTTGAGAAAATTTTTGACTGTTTTGCAACAAAATCATACGGATATGGATATCATTGGAACCGGCTGATCAACTCGGTTCCAATGATATTCATATTTGCATGATTTCATGGAGTTATACCTTTGAGAATTTTTCTAAAATATTAAATTTTATTTATTTTTTAAAATTGTTGCACGCTCTCGATTTTAGCATTCGTCGAATACTCTTAAGCACTATGTTTCAGTCCGTTTAAACGCGGCATACGTTGTTGAAATTTGGACTCTCGACTCTCGTTTGTTGTTTTCAGCTAGCGTGTGTGTGGAGGACGGGGGGGGGGGGGGGGGGGGGAACATAATTTCAAAACTTCCCTGATTTAGTGCACTTGGGAATATGGGATTAAGCATACCGACTATTACACCGCAACGTTCAATACAACAAAAATTAAAATGATAGTATTGTTTTACTACGCTTTGGGAAAATGTGGAGGGGTAAGTACCCACACATACCCCTCCATGGCGCAGCCACTGGGTACCGTTGTGATGTAATGCAATCTTTCGTTTTGAAAAGGGGAGGCGTGCTGTATACTGCTCGCTACTATTGTTGAGTACCCGCATCGGGAAAATATTTTCAAGAAAAACGTCAACGAACATCTCCGCACCATTCACTCTACTGGTGCATTGTGTATAGGGATTATAAAAATATTACTCGATTTTTCGAATAAACTTTTCGCTTCAATAATCAAATTTATTTGAGTTCGGGATAATACATGAAATGCAATTTCAATGGGACAATCGTAAGCCAATCAGATGATTTTTCACTGAATGCATGAGCGAAAAGACAGTGGGTAGTATAACTGGTCTTTGAAGTTTGTTAAATTATGCTGTTTTCGTACCTGTATGGATTTGGATGCCTTCATGGTGTGATCACCTTCTGCTTTCAGTCTTTAATGTAGAGAATTGAATGTTAGGGTAGTTTTATACATACATTAACCCTTTACCCAACGAATCGCCCGCATCCGCCCGCGTAATTTACAAATTCAGCAGTTCAAAGAAATAAATGTTTCAAAATATTTCAACAAAACCATATCATGTGACCCCCTCAATGGAACGAGCTCATCGAGCTCGTTCCAATGAGGGGTCACATGATATGGTTTTGTTGAAATTTTTGGAAATTTTTTAAAAAAATAATAATTAAAATACTAAATTTTGATATCGTCTGCGTTGGGTAAAGGGTTAATCATGTGCAAATTGTATACACATGACGGAAGCAACATTTTGTCACAGATGTATTGCCCTTATCGAATTAGAAAATTTCCGATATTTCAATTCTTTAAATTTTCAACCCCCGACTATCTGCATCCCCTCTGTTATCTTGACTATCTACATCCTCGGGGGCGCGGTGGCGTCGCAGTAACCGGTTCTCGTCAGATCCCCGAAGTTAAGCAACGTTGAGAGCGGTTAGAAGTTGGATGGGTGACCATTTCAGCGACTGACTCACGCTCCCGCGTTGTGTCCTTGGGCAAGGCACTTTACCCCGATTGCCTACGTGGGGCACGATGACGCTGTGTACTAAGGCGTACTGCACTTCGATGGTTCTTCAACCAATCTAACCCTGCCTGTGCCGCGGTGCAGAGTTCTGAGTTACGATGTTGGAGAGCTGACAGCTGCTCGTCGTTGCTCGGTGGTTCTCACCGGGTGCTCCGGCTTCCTCCACCCGTAAAACTGTCACCGACATGATATGACCCTGACTGTTAATGTGTCGTTAAACCCTAATAATTTTTTTTTTAAATCTACATCCTCTCTGCTATCTACTACGAATGAAATTGCAAATCTACAAGGGTAGAAGAAAAGTAATTATTTGTGTTTGTGAGGGAAATATGACATTTACCTTAACTGGTAGAATGCTAAATTATTTCTGGTCATCAAAATTGGTTCACATGTTTTTCCCTTGTTACAATTTATGGGAGAGTGTCCATAGGCACTCTCCCATAAATTGTAACAAGGCAAATTAATAGAGACTAAATTAGCTCACTTCTGAGATAATATGAAGCACATCCACAAAATATGAAGCCTTTAAGCAGTGATACCTACACTTCAGAATAAAGCCCAAATATGGGCTTCCAGCACTTTACCAGTTAATGGGAAGTGGAAAATTATCGATATTGTAATGATCCTAGTGATTATTTTATCGACATTTATCTGCAGATCCAGAGATAACTTTTCTCCACCTGCCAAGGCCTTGTATTGGGAATTATTTTTTCCTTATTGTTTTCTATTTTAAATCACTGTTTTTATTTGCAAAATTGTACTTGAATTGGCCAATTAATAAATTATGTGCCACTACACCATTTGCTTCTAATTTCTCAACAAAATTCATCAACAATAATATTGCCCAAGAATCAAAACATTTTTGTTCTCAGTTTAGCTTGTCCTCTTTGCCGTGAGACTATCAGTTGTTGTTGGCTTATCTCAGTGGCGTAGGGGATGGGCCCGCAGAGACCGCATTGTGGGGGGGGGGGGGGGGGGCGACTAGAAGGGGGCTCCGTCTTGAAGGACGTCCCAACGCTGGAAAAAAGAGGGAAATGGCGAGAGAGAAAGCGAGACTGTGTACCAAATACACATATTTCAAACTCTCACTTCCACACGACGTACTGTTTGTAGTCTATGTATTATTCTTTTAACCCTTTACCCAACGTAACGGCAGTAGTATATAAGGTACCCGATCGTGCCTTATTACCCGGACTTTTGGGGGAGCAGCTAGTGTTAAATTCCCATAGGAACCGGACTTTTGGGGGAGCAACTTTGGGGGAGCAAAAGTACGGCTTCATGCAGCTAGATCCACCAAATGGTGTAGGTACTGTATTTTTAGTATGCTATGGCATATATAGTGATATATGTACGCATGGGGCTATAGGTATATATTATGGGTAAGTGGTGGAAAGATGATGGGAAAATTGGGTTTTCTTAAAAGTTTTTCTACGCGAAACGGTTGACGTTGCTATTGACGTCGTGACGTCGAGATACGCGCGCCACGTCATAGCGACGTTGACCACTGTTATTGTCCAGTATACAATCTGACATAACGTTATTCGGGTCAGTGGATGTCGGGCTTCTCTTATGGGGTGGCGGCGACATAGTAGTAGTGGTATATATGCATGTAGGTCCCAAGATAGCCCTTAATACTATTAATCCACCTTGTGCTTCATATTATCCTATGTCTGCTATAGCTAAGTCAAGCAGTAGGGTGGGTGGGTGGTAGTGTGGTATTGCGAGATAGTCATTGGTGGTTTAGATTGGCAGTACAGGATGAATGATCTGTTGATCTATTACCCCCCCCCCCCCCCTTAGTACTATTAACCTACCGAATCCTTTGTATTATCCTATGGCTGGTATTGGTAGTTTAGTGTTAGGCCAGGCAGTATTATACTAGGTTGTTTAGAACGTGTGGCATAGGATGCATGGTATATACCCCTGTAGGTCCAGTCCTCGATATTATTAACCAGCCGATTGCTTTGTACTATTCAATGACTGGTATAGGGAGTACGTTATGGCAGGTCAAGTGGTATTGTGGGGTGGGGTGGGGGTAATGCCTGGCAGTATAGAACAGCAGTATAGTATGGACGATATATACCTCTGTGGGCCCATGCACGGCCCATGTCAGCCCTTAGTACTATTAATCCACCTGATGCTTCATGTTATCTTATGACTGGTATAGGTAGTATGCAATGCTAGGCATAGAGGTATTGTGGGTAGGGGTACTGTCTGGTAGTTTAGAACGGCACTATAGTATGGCGGTATATACACCTATAGGCCCCTCTTAGTGCTTGGTACTATTAACCAACCGATTGCTTTCTTTTATTATATGGCTGGTATATGTAGTACGTTATGGTAGACCTAGTGATTTTGTGGGGGTGGGGTAAAGCTTGGTAGTTTAGAACGGTAGTATAACATAGGCTATGCATATCCCTGTAGGTCTCTTGCTGGCCCTTGGTACTGCTGATCCACCAGGTGCTTCATATTATTGAGCGGTATTCTGGGGTGGGGCCAATGCCTGGTAATACAGAACGGCAGCAGAGTATGGTTGGTATATTCCCCTGTAGATTCCATCCTAACCGTTGATAGTATTAACCTACCAAATGCTTTGTATCATCCTGTTACTGGTAAGGTGGTACGTAATAGCAGTAGTTCTGTGGTACGTAATAGCAGTAGTTCTGACCCTATTCCAAGTATTCTTGTTGTTTCATTTATCTAGATCCTATTTAAAGATCATAAATAACCAATCAGATTGCTTGATTTCCCATAACCTGTATACAGAGTTATCTCCCTTGTGTATAATAAAAGCCTATATCCAATGGCCATATTCCCAGGCACCCCAATTTCGGCACCCCCTTTTTAGGAAACACCCGTGGCTATAGAATCCTTTTTTTGTCATATGTGCTTATCCTAAAATACCCGTATGTGCCTATGTGCTAGGGCACATTGTGTCACATTGTGCCTTTTCACATAAGCACATATCGGCACATAAAGTATGTGAGTAGTATATTGTGGAGGTTTCGACCCTATTCGTCCGGAGGGCTGGGCCGGAGATCTGGGCCCGGAGTCCTGGGTCGATGACGTCATCTTAATTAAAAAGTTACGTAAGGTAATTAACGTCACTTAATTAATATTTTTTTTAATCACTTTAATAATAAATGTAATTAATGACTGTTGCATAATTAATGTAATTAATGTAATTAATGAGTTTAATTAGGGTTGATTATAATAATTAGTATATTAATAAATGAATTAATATTGACGTACTGGACATATGTGCATGCTATCGGTTGACTGACCCGCAAAATTGAACACTGCGTGTCTGGGTATCATTAAATCGATTTTTTCTTTTCAAACGCCAACTACTGACAGATGTTGAAGCAATTAAATCTATTGTCACACTTTAACGACCGGTCATAAATATCGTTAGACTGACGCTTCAACTTTAAGTGCTATTGAAATTGTAAGATACCAATCTGTCACCTTATTGATTTTAATAACGATTTCCTATTATTCAAAAGTTATGGGTGTAATAAAAACCTTATTAAATTAATGATCAACACGCAACCTTCTTCCAGACTCTGAGATTCAAATTTTCAAATTTCATCGATTTTTAACGGTCCAAATTCTGCGTTTTGACTGGTTCTCAAAAAATCAATCAGTCAATTTTAAAACGATGGGTGGGGCTTCAGTTTTTCGTTTAAGTTCTGCGAGATGAATCGACTCGTCACTTCATTGAAACAGTCGAGATGGCAAGCTCCAATAAATTTCCAATCGGTTCAAGAAATACTTTTATCAACGTGACACCATTTCAGGGTAAAGTAAAGGTCCACGTAAGAAGATACACGAAAGACTCTTCGACACCGACTAAAACTGGAATCGCTTTGGACGTAATCGAGTGGAATGACCTGAAGAAAACCATCACAGAAATCGACAGAAGAATTGCCAGCGAAGAATCAGAATTATTTAGAAAAAGAAAACGAGAATTTCCAACGTTCTCAAATCATGGAAAAAAGAATCCGACGACCAAACTTAGAAGAATACGGATCCAAACAGAGCTGAACCGAGCTTACGCAACTATGATCCAAAAACATTTAGCTGAGGTGGTTAGTGCACTGTGCTATGGGTGTACTGTAAATCATGGCGGTCAAACCCATCACGATCTATGTTTAATGGCTAGTCCAGAAGAAAAGGTCGAGAGATGTTTCCTCACTGCACTGGAGAAGATTGATCGTGCTGAGCTGCAAGATGTTTGGGCTGCAAACATAAGTAATATGATACCCGCTGTGATGCCGCACGAGTATATTAACATCGATGATTTCGATAGAGAAGCGGTAGAGAAAATGGTTGTAGAAAATATTTCTACAGTATGGTGAAGAAAAAATAAAGACAGAAGCGAATACGAATCACGACATGGAAAAAAAACGGCCCTTTTCAGGGCCAACCAAATTATTATAAAAGAGTTGCTTTAGCACAAACGCATGCTTGGTGACCCCTCCAATCTCCCCTCACTTGTACTCCTCTGCACCCCACCCCTGTCGCACGAACCTTCAGTGGGCGGATCCCCCTTCACCCAAACATGTTTCAATCGAATTTCCGGAATTTGATTATTATTCCAACCAATCAGGTCTCACCAAACTTTACACACCCGCCGTACAACATCCTTTGAGGTTTAACACCCCTCTCCCCCCTACTAGCCCGTCCCATTGTCATTATGTAACATTTGCGGTATATAAAGAGCATAACAGCCCCTAGGTAGTCATTTTATTTTCGAGATGGATACGAGATGGAGTCATCCCTGTACATGCGTTTTGGCAGGTCCGACTTCTTGCGGCAAGTCGACATTTGTCCGCAAATTCATTTCTAATTTAGAGGCTATGATATACCCTATTCCCGAGCGTATCATCTGGTGTTACGGAGAATGGCAGCCATTATACGACACACTTTCGGGGGTTGAATTTGTGGAAGGTGTCCCACAGGACGTCAAGCCCAATTCCCTGGTAATTCTCGATGACTTGATGCTTCAGGCCGACGAACGTGTCGCCCGTTTGTTTACTCAGAGATCCCACCATCAAAACCTAAGTGTTGTTTACATTGTTCAAAATATATTCGATAAGAATAAATTTCATCGCACAGTTTCCCTAAACTCCCACTATTTAATACTTTTCAAGAACCCTAGAGACCGATCACAGATCTCTCACCTAGCTAATCAAATGTACCCCGGGAGGGTTAAATTTTTACGGGAAGTCTTCGACGATGCTACCGCCCCACCCTTTGGGTATTTACTAATCGATTTGAGACAGCAAACGGATGAGGGGTTAAGACTAAGATCTCACATATTTCCGGGTGAAACTCAAATTGTCTATGTCGCCAGAGTATAAAAGGGGGTGGTTTGAGGTAATTATCTCATAACTATGTCTACTCGCGTAACACGCAACATCGGAACTCTCAAAGTTCTTTGTCGTGCGAAACCTTCAGAAATTAAAAATATTGTCAAACGTGCCGATTAAGACCTAATTCTTTCGATTTGTGAATGCGCTAAAAATATTTTATTGGGGAACGTACCCGTTTCGAATTATCATTTTGCCAAACTACGACCACATAAAGACAAAGTCAGGAAGCTAGCAGTAAAGAATACATCGGATAAAGTTAGAAGACAGATCATTCAATCGGGAGGTTTTCTGGGTTCGCTTATTGGGCCCGTTTTAAAAGTATTAGCCAAAGGTTTACTGGGATAATAATGGAACACGCCAAGAAAATGGTCTTAGTAGATCCTCGGATGTTAGATCGGATCGATAAACGACCAAATGATTCTGCAGTGTCCGCGCTGGATAGAGAATTAACAGAAATAATAAACAAGTCTGATCTTAGTGAAACCGAAAAAATCACAAAATACAATCAAATACTTCAGCGGTATTTGACTTTCTATGAGAAATCACTCGAACCGACCACAGTCAAGATTAAAATGGAAAAGACCGATCTGCCCACTCCACATGATGACCGTGAAATTTTAGATACCGTACCTTTAACCATGCATAGAAAAGCGGGTTTATTATTAAAACGCTTGAAGTCCATTCCAAATCTGAAATGGGATGACAGGGGGCGTATTATAATTAACGAGCAAACAGTTGAAGGGTCAAACATCACAGATTTGTTGAACGACTTACTTAGACAACGCAAAAAGTTTGCACCGGAAGGCTGGCAGGTTTTGGGCGAGGTACTGCGAGACGCTGATATTCCTCAAGAACTCATTGGGAACAAAGAACGTTGGGCTTTTATTCATAAACGTCGGTCGAGAACCACACCCCCTAAATCATCCACGAAAGGAGAGGCTCGGGGTGTTCACCCTTGGGTCCCCTTTTAAATACTTCCGACATGTGTATTTGTGAGTCATTATGAGTTTAACAGAGCTCTATTACACACCTTCGACTCCGGGCAGCTTTGGGGGAGTGACTGCCCTGCGGCGCGTGTCAAGAAACAAAAGTAAAGAGGTGATAAATTGGCTACAAAGCCAGGACACTTACACGCTTCACAAACCAGCACGGCGTAAGTTCATTAGAAAGAAAACTCTGGTCAGCGGTATTGACGCTCAATGGCAAGCTGATCTCGTAGATCTGACTTCAATAAGCAAACACAATGACGGTATTAAATTTCTCTTAACATGCATAGACGTGTTTTCAAAGTACGCTTGGGTGATCTCATTGAGAAACAAGTCGGGTTCATCTATTGTGTCGGCTTTTCGAGAAATATTTTCTCAAGGTCGTAAACCTTTCAAGTTACAGACTGACCGAGGTAAAGAATTCACAAACAGTCAATTTCAGCGATTTTTAAAACAAAATAACATTGAATTCTTTACAACTTATAATGTTGAAACGAAATGCTCCGTAGTTGAGCGCTTCAATCGAAGTCTTAAAACCAAAATGTTTAAATATTTTACCAAAAACAACACATTAACTTTTCCGATCCAGGCACTGACGGACTCCTATAATAACACCTATCCCCGGCCTCGGTTACAAAAAGGGACCAAGAACAAATTTGGCAGAGATTGTATGGCAAACCGACCGAAGCCAGGCAGCGTTACAAAATAGGAGATAGAGTTAGAATAAGTAAGGTTAAACGAACATTCGAAAAGGGGTATTTGCCTAATTGGACAGAGGAACTCTTTACAATAACTCAGATAATACCGGGATATCCAGTGACATACAGGCTGAGGGACTATAATGGAGCTTTGCTAGAAGGGGGATTTTACGCGGAGGAAATTCAACGGGTAGCCGAGAAAACCGCATATAAAATAGAAAGCGTTATAAAAACGCGAGGTAAAGGTAAGGGAAAAGAATTGTTTGTCAAATGGCTCGGTTATCCCAAATCGTTCAATTCTTGGATCAAACAAAGTCAGATTATTTAATAAAAGCGAGCGTGTCGCGAAAAAAGGCTCAGTATAATGGAAGACACGGAAAGTAACAGATCGTGGCTTTTATGTAGTAGTCGTGTGCCGAAAAGTGAGATAACGTATTTTGCACAGGTCATAATCTTATACACCATAATAATCACGAGTATTGTCAATTTAAGCTTGGACGCGAATAATCCTCAGCTTTGGACTGCTCTCTTAGGCAGCGCAATCGGTTACTTACTCCCTAACCCGACCATCAAGAACAAATAATGTTTTATTTACATTTACCGAGTAACAGTTCGCTGGACACATTCCCCGATAACACTCTCACTGCGTTTCGAACTCAGTTGTCTCAGCCCATAACTCTCGAAGGTGATTGGGAAGTGGCTCTAACTGAAATTCAGTACCCAAATACGTGGTTTAACATAAAAGATTTGGAAGGTTACGTAAATATAAAATACAAAGAAAAGGAATACACGGTTGGTTTGAGAGCTGGTAGATATACGGACGCCACCCAAATCGTCCGAGAACTCGAACGCAACACAAGACATTCAAAAAATTTCTAAACAAATATTCTAACGCCTGGCGATTTAATTCCTGTCGCCTTCAAGGGTTATTACCAGTATGCGGCCATTATTGTTTATTCTATTTGCTTAATCGCTGTCGAGGCGTAACTATGACAACAATAATTGGAATGTTCCCGGGCGACTTGAGAAAAAATGATATTTTTGTGAAGAAGTTTATATGCAATCACCATTTCTACGCGAGACATGGAGTCGAGAAGAAGAAACTCAAGAATAGGAGCTCTGAGGTCAGTAAGCCTAGAGGAGGTACGGAGCGCATTTATAACAGAGCCACCAGTACCGAGTGTCTCTTTTGAAACCGAATTCAATCACATGACCGAAGCTGAACTGGAGAATATTTTACGTGGAGTAATAAACCTCCCACCAATTTATCCCAAGTACGCCTTAGAAGACACAGACTAAAAACGTTCGAATCTATGCTTCCTAGCGAATGTGTTAAAAGCCCGAGGGAGTTGGCGAGGTGTGGTTTTTTCTACATGGGAACCGAAGACAAGACGAAATGTTTTTATTGCGGCGTTCAAATTCACTTGTGGGGAGAGTCGGATGTTGTCAAAGAAGAGCACCGAAGATTTGAACCCCTCTGCCCGTTTGTGGATAGAATCCCACCGGAAGAAGAAGAAGAAGAAGCTGAACAATCAGAACAAGAGACTCTTAAAGCTGACACTGAAATGAACTGTTGTGTATGCCTGGAGGCGCAATCAACTATTTTGATTCGTCCATGTAATCACTTGTGCTGCTGCGATAATTGTTGTAAACAATTGAACAATTGTCCTGTCTGTCGAAAGACAGTTTTTGAATATTTAAAAGTGTTTATTGTTTAATGAATCATCGAATTTAAAATCATATTAAAACTGATCGACTGGTTTTAAATCCTATTAAAACTGATTGACCGGGTTTTAAATCCGATTAAAACCGATGGACCGAATTTACATAATTGTAAAACCGATTGGTCGGTTTTTAATATAATTTAAATTCGAAAATATTTGAATTGTATTCATGATACGTTTGACATGTACAATATTTTTTTTTATGTATAGTTTTTTTTCGATATTATATAATTTGTTGTTTTGTTTTTTTCATTTCATAAATTTACTCAATACATTGTAACATTTTTTACACGGCTTGTATTATCGTGTTTATTTGTAATAATAAAATTTAGATAGAAAAAAAAAAAAAAAAAATTTCTTGGTTATTTTTTTTAAATTAAGTTAAACAATATTTTATGAAGACCGTTTCGTCCCGGCCCGGGACTCATCAGGTGGATTTCCCACAGACGCAGTTCGGGAATGGGGGAGTATTTACTCCTTCACCCTTCAAACTACTTCGTCGGTTACAATATTTAACAAACACCACTACGAAATTGTTGCGACATTTTCGTAGTAATGTTTATTAATTATCGTGGCCCACGACGGCTATGTGGTTTATAACGACATACCGCCCCCCTATCACCTTATTAGAACATTTGTTGTTTTGTACTCACAAATCTAGTGGAGTTGTGCTTACGCCATCTGCACACACTTTCCTATTGGGATAAAAATAAGAGAGTCCAGTTTTTGTCTGGGTATAAGTCAACATGTTATGCTGATTCACCATGAAGCCTTTGTTTATACCAGACCCACTCTGTTTAGTTTTCAACACATCAAGATATTTCTCTTTTTTCATTTCATTATGTTGCTTACTTATTCCTTTACAACTGCATTTGTCTGTAGCACCAAAACAGAAGTAGGTCTTGCTACAAAGAGCAATAATTCCATCTCCCTCGAATTCTATTTTGAACAGTCCGGGGGTTCTCTTATCGTAAGCAGTTTGGGTTTTACAACAAGCGGCTGGGAGCCAATCACATCCGTTCAATTTTGTTGTCACAAAGTCCTGTTGGTGTTTTTCACATGCTGCAGCCGGGAACCAGTCATTCCATTCTTTATAGAAATTTTCTCGCTTTTCCGATCTCACGAGTTGTTCAATATTTGAGTCCGATAGCGCTAAATAAGCAGAATCGGTATCCATTTCGCAGTACTCGAAATCACGCCTGTCCAAATACACATCAAAAAAATCGTAATAAAATTCCAACATTCTTAGTTTGGCGTACTGATAAACAAAAAACCCTCTTTGAAGTGGAAGATCTATTTTAATGGTCTTTTTATTTTTTTCGACTTCGTAGAGATCGTCTTCCATACAGTTCAAGGCACGAAACGATTTATCATTTATTTGCCTAACTACTGTTGAACCACGGCAGTATTTAACATCCCGCTGTTTATGTTTGTTCGTGATGCACTTCCCATAACTAGAGTTACCCATAAGCTTAAACATATCAGCAATTATGGCTTTATCCGGGTCACTGTCGCCAGATCGGCGGGCCTCCGAGACAAAATTAGCAAATTTTTTAAAACAGTTTTTAGGTTCATACTGAATGATTTGATGAATTGTTGTTACGACCAGTCCGTGCTCGAGATACCACTTTAACAGAGGTGTTGTCAAAAGTATCTTTTCACCTTTATAACTGCCGATCAATGATCTTCTCGGTTGGGACATGATTTTATTTTCTTCGGCGAAAGCTTTCATATGCTCACCTATGTCATCTCTTGAAATATTTGCGTTTTTAAATATTGGACACATTTCTTCAAAGTAATTTTTCAAATTATCTGGCACGTGTATATCGCACTCAACCAGGCCAAACAACTGTCCATTTTTTACTTTATCCAAAACGTGCTGGTGAGACATTTTCCCATCCACTACAAACTTTGGTAGTGACTGTACAAACTGTGATGCCTCAGGGTCCGTTTTCTTTTTGACAAGCCACTCACATTCCCACATTTCAACCACTGTTAGATTTAAAGTATTTCTGAAATAACTGGTCATGTCAAGCGTTTCTGTGTAAAGGTCCTTCATAAGTTTATTATTTGTTTGATTTGTAATGAGAAACTGTCCGTTTTTGTCTCTGTTTAAATTACACTTGTGTCCGTGAAAATAACAGCCGTGAAACTGATATACTGTCCTATTCTCACTATCCCATCCATCCACGGGGATGCGCCGTCTCCCCAATCGTTTTTCTTTTCCATTAAATTGATGTAAAATGTTGACTTTCTGGGTGTGAGAAACAAATTCTAACCACTCAAATGCTGTTCGCCCGAACGTACAGGATTTGACTGGTTTGAAATCATCTTCCGGTTTACGTCGGATAAATGATCCTGTTGGCATGTCTTGACTCAGGGCGAAAAGATAAAGGGCGTTCGCGTCATATCCCAACACGCCCTGGGCGACTTTGGCTTGACTGCCGTACTTCGAGGAGCGAATTAGCGTAACGCCCTTTTCTTGGTAGCGGCTGAATACGAGAGATGGGCCGCCGACTACGTTGTTTCTAATAAGGTGATAGAGGTCACTGTTTTTCTCATTGAAAAGTGAAAACGTAATATTTTTCTCCAATGTAGAGAATAAATATTTTAAAGTTATTCCGGGTACACTCACTGCGTCTTTAAACATGTCAACCTTCAGTTCTTGATAAAATGCAAATTGTTTTTCAACTGCTTCGAGAAAAGGTTTAACATCTAAATTATTGTACCAGACTGTGAAATCACGAAATGTAGCCATACCTTCATCGTCCCATACTTTCTGACAAAAAGCATAGTCCTCTTCAGAAATATTCTTGTTTTTTAACTCGCTGAAGAAATCGCTGTGATCCGGTAAATGATTTACATCGAGTTTATTCAAACCTGTCACCCATTCGTACGGGAAAAATCCTTTGACAGCCGACGCTCCATAAGCTTTCAGGTATTTGTCATAGCTATAGCCTGGGGCTAAAAAGGCCATTATGTCCATGAATTTCAACGAAGGAGTTTTGACACACATAAAACTATTGTTGTTTTTAATGGCAAAATCAATGGAAGATGTATCCAATAAATATCGTGTCAGTTCTTTCTTGATTAAATTCATGTCATATCTGGAGCTATTGAATCCGAGTACTGGCATTTCTTGGTTGTAACGGTCAAATTCCTCCCTTAAAATTTGAAGCGGGTGTTTTCCTCCTTTCTCTTTCTCGGGTTCGAGTTCGAGCGCTGTATCGATGAGCTCTGCGAGCTGTGAGTATGTCGAACTGTGTTTCATTGACATTTTCATATGGGCAGCGAATGAAATTTTTTCCAAGTACGTAACCATTTCCTCGACGAGTTTTTTTGAGTCACCGTCCGTTATAAAGCACTGCGGATCTGTATATCCCTCTACATTACTACACACAGAAACGCTGAGTGGGGCATGTCGAGCTTCCCACTGTCTTTTTTCCGTATTTTCGGGTAGGTCGTCTTGAACGAAATAAGATTCAAAGTCGAACGCTGCTCTGTACGGATAATATCTATCTTCCTCTGGGACAATAATTCCTTCTTCTTCCAATTTTTCGAAGACTGATTTGTTTGGGTAATAAAATCCGCCTTCAAAATGACAAACGACCTCGGCTTTGCAATGTTGTTCGTGTCTGTCAGCTCGATAGGATTTTTTAAACAGTTTGTTACATTTCCGACACGCATACGATTGTGTATACGTTCTGATATCTTTGATGTAACTAAAATGGTTGTGATACAAATTCACGTACATTGTGTCCGAATATTTACCCAGTGAACGCTGGACGAGTTTTGCTCTAGTTTCTTTTGTTGTTTCATCCTGACACAGTTCGTAAACCATAATATTCAGTTTGAATAGATCTTCAATGAGCGGTAATTCCCTCAATTTCACACCTTTGAATTTTTGTTTGGGTTCTTCCTGGAACTGATAATAATAAGCCTCTGCGGTTTTTTCGAGTTTTCTCACATCGGCACCACTCGACAGAGCCAGACAACGGAATAAACACAAATTATCTTTGTAAGCTAGTCCACTGTTATCTGAATACAACAAACTGATAATTGAACGGTTATTGGTAACATAATCCGGCAAATCAACAGATGCTCCAATGGGATGATCCATAATTTTATTAACGTAAAATGTTGCATTGGTAATCCTTTCCACACTCCATTTTGTACTCGGTCGTCTTTGACGAACCGACTCCAGAAAATCTTGATTATTTATTGTTTCTGTAAATTTGTCAAAATCCTGTAAGTTTTTTATCGTGTGCGGTTCTTCAAGAGCACGAGCGTTGTTGGAGGAAGCGTGGAAATAACGAAGATCTTGTGTTTCTGTGTGTTGTAGAATAAATCCGAAACTGAGATTAATTTTGAATTTCGTCTGCTGTTTTGTGAATATAATGTTCATAATATCCAGTTGGGTTATATCACTTTCCCGGAAATTATAAATATCCTGCACTGGGCGGTCCATAATAAAATGCGTGCGAATAGCTCCCCAGTGGTCACGATATATTTCTTCCACAGCAGAACTTTCCAAATCCGGTACAGCAGCTTCTTCAAAATCTATAGGATCGACATCGGAAATCTTCGTGGGTTCTCGTGGAATTTTTGATGGTCCGGGTGTCGCTTCGGTAGTACTTTTGCGTTTTTTCGGTGCTTGATGAGCGGTAGCGTGATGACGGTTAAGTTGAATCAGCTGAGCAAACTTTTCTCCACAGGTAGAGCATGTAAACGGCGAGGAATTACATTTAATCTTGTGCGCTAACAAATCTTCTTTCCTTGTATAGGATTTAAGGCATGTCTCGCAACGGAATTTCTTGACATCTCCAGTGATCAGATGGATTGTTTCTTCGTGGCGATCTTTGATAAATTTTGTGGAAAAGGATTTTCCACAAAACTGGCAAACGATACCTTCAGCGTGAGTTTTCATATGTTCAGCCAACTTGTCTTTTCTCTTAAACGTCTTGGAGCAGACGTCACACTGGAAAATCATATTTTCATCGTGGATTTTCAAATGCTCCACCAAAGTGTCCTTTCTCTTGAAAGTCTTGGGGCAGAGTGAACAGCCATGTACAGCCTCTCCCCCGTGTACAGTAGCCTCGTGGCGATTTCTCTTGCTTTTGCTTGAGAATACCTTCTCACAGATTCCACATATCAATGCTTCGTTTTCCATTTCGATTACTTACAACGCGGTAGATACGATGCGAATGAAACTCGACTTGCCAACAAGACGTTTGCAAAACAAATGATGATAAATTTAGCCCTGCGTGACTGACGTGTGATTTATTTGTGGGAGTAATGAAAGTGGGAGTTTAAAATCAATAAGGTGACAGATTGGTATCTTACAATTTCAATAGCACTTGAAGTTGAAGCGTCAGTCTAACGATATTTATGACCGGTCGTTAAAATGTGACAATAGATTTAATTGCTTCAACATCTGTCAGTAGTTGGCGTTTGAAAAGAAAAAATCGATTTAATGATACCCAGACACGCAGTGTTCAATTTTGCGGGTCAGTCAACCGATAGCATGCACATATGTCCAGTACGTCAATATTAATTCATTTATTAATATACTAATTATTATAATCAACCCTAATTAAACTCATTAATTACATTAATTACATTAATTATGCAACAGTCATTAATTACATTTATTATTAAAGTGATTAAAAAAAATATTAATTAAGTGACGTTAATTACCTTACGTAACTTTTTAATTAAGATGACGTCATCGACCCAGGACTCCGGGCCCAGATCTCCGGCCCAGCCCTCCGGACGAATAGGGTCGAAACCTCCACAATATACTACTTATGTGCCTTTGTGCTAGGGCACATTGTGTCACATTGTGCTTTTTCACATAAGCACATATGACAAAAAAGGGATTCTATAGCCGTTGGTGTTTCCTAAAAAGGGGGTGCCGAAATTGGGGTGCCTGGGAATATGGCCATTGGATATAGGCTTTTATTATACACAAGGGAGATAACTCTGTATACAGGTTATGGGTAATCAAGCAATCTGATTGGTTATTTATGATCTATAAATAGGATCTAGATAAATGAAACAACAAGAATACTTGGAATAGGGTCAGAACTACTGCTATTACGTACCACAGAACTGCTATTACGTACCACCTTACCAGTAACAGGATGATACAAAGCATTTGGTAGGTTAATACTATCAACGGTTAGGATGGAATCTACAGGGGAATATACCAACCATACTCTGCTGCCGTTCTGTATTACCAGGCATTGGCCCCACCCCAGAATACCGCTCAATAATATGAAGCACCTGATGGATCAGCAGTACCAAGGGCCAGCAAGAGACCTACAAGGATATGCATAGCCTATGTTATACTACCGTTCTAAACTACCAAGCTTTACCCCACCCCCACAAAATCACTAGGTCTACCATAACGTACTACATATACCAGCCATATAATAAAAGAAAGCAATCGGTTGGTTAATAGTACCAAGCACTAAGAGGGGTGTATATACCGCCATACTATAGTGCCGTTCTAAACTACCAGACAGTACCCCTACCCACAATACCTCTATGCCTAGCATTGCATACTACCTATAACAGTCATAGGATAACATGAAGCATCAGGTGGATTAATAGTACTAAGGGCTAACATGGGCCGTGCATGGGCCCACAGAGGTATATATCGTCCATACTATACTGCTGTTCTATACTGCCAGGCATTACCCCCACCCCACCCCCACAATACCACTTGACCTGCCATAACGTACTCCTTATACCAGTCACTGAATAATACAAAGCAATCGGCTGGTTAATAATATCGAGGACTGGACCTACAGGGGTATATACCATGCATCCTATGCCACACGTTCTAAACAACCTAGTATAATACTGCCTGGCCTAACACTAAACTACCAATACCAGCCATAAGATAATACAAAGGATTCGGTAGGTTAATAGTACTAAGGGGGGGGGGGGGGGGGGTAATAGATCAACAGATCATTCATCCTGTACTGCCAATCTAAACCACCAATGACTATCTCGCAATACCAGACTACCACCCACCCACCCTACTGCTTGACTTAGCTATAGCAGACATAGGATAATATGAAGCACAAGGTGGATTAATAGTATTAAGGGCTATCTTGGGACCTACATGCATATATACCACTACTACTATGTCGCCGCCACCCCATAAGAGAAGCCCGACATCCACTGACCCGAATAACGTTATGTCAGATTGTATACTGGACAATAACAGTGGTCAACGTCGCTATGACGTGGCGCGCGTATCTCGACGTCACGACGTCAATAGCAACGTCAACCGTTTCGCGTAGAAAAACTTTTAAGAAAACCCAATTTTCCCATCATCTTTCCACCACTTACCCATAATATATACCTATAGCCCCATGCGTACATATATCACTATATATGCCATAGCATACTAAAAATACAGTACCTACACCATTTGGTGGATCTAGCTGCATGAAGCCGTACTTTTGCTCCCCCAAAGTTGCTCCCCCAAAAGTCCGGTTCCTATGGGAATTTAACACTAGCTGCTCCCCCAAAAATCCGGGTAATAAGGCACGATCGGGTACCTTATATACTACTAACGGCCAAAACCGGCCAGCGTTATTCTCAGAAATCGCCAAGTTAATTTTCATTATTTTTTTTCATTTTTTGTCTCAAAAACATAGGTTATGACCCCTCGTTGGAACGAGCTCTTCGAGCTCGTTCCAACGAGGGGTCATAACCTATGTTTTTGAGACAAAAAATGAAAAAAATTAGTTATTCAATAATTTTTTTTGCAAGTGTCGTCTGCTTTTCAGGTTAGGTAAAGGGTTAAGTGAACGTTACATTATTGTAACTGATAGGGGTGAGAGATGAACAATATACATACATGGTGCCTCTCAAGTCACACATGTTGGGCGTGCATGTGTGTATTGTTGGATGGTGGGGGTGAAACTTAAAACATGTAATGAAAAAATCTACAGAGTCGTACTTTTAGAATCGATCCTATTGGCTGTACCTTCATTTAATTTATGGCGGATGTACTACGTGAAATCCTGTATGCTGTGCACGGTAACAACACTAACTTTGCTCCCGTTTTAAAGGCAACCACCATTATGAAAGGACCCCCGTCTCTATCTCGCGGGGTGGGGGGGGGGGGGCACAAGATTTTCCGCTACACCACTGGCTTGTCCTCTCATGCTATTTTATAAACTCTCAGTTATTGTTGGTTTGTTCTCTTGTCCTCTTGTTCTGTTTTACAGACTATTAATTGTGAGGTGGAAACTCAACTCGGCGAGTATTTTATCACAACCCACAGTACATGTACTTCACAGTTCACAGTAAAAATTAAGGATGGGCGGTATTGGAATTTTGAGTTCTGAATCGGTTTCGGTATTTTTGGGGGATATACCTCGACATCGTTTCGGTATTTGGTATCTAACTTGATTGAGATTTGCTGGCCAGACAAAACCAAATCACATACAGTTAAAGAGGGTGGAAAGGGGCTTGCCCCACACCGTCCCTGCGCACCTTCGGCACGCGAAACCATTTGATCCGAGTCGCAAATTAGAAATGAGAAGTACTGAAAAGTTGAGTTCGGTATTGATATTTTTTTTTCTGTGAAAATCATGACACAGTTCGCCATCGGCATTTTTCCATTATCCAGAATGGAGATGGGCAGTACTGGAATTTTGAGTTCGGTATCGGTTTCTTAGTTTAGGGGTGTATACCTCAGTATTCGGTATCTGACTTGACCAAGCCAGAAAATAAGCAGACTGCCATCTGCAAAATCAGGTCCCCAGAGGGCAAATTTAGTGATGCTACCCTGCACAACAGGGTAGCATCACTAAATTTACCCTCTGTGAACCTCAATCTGAATCAAGGTCTCAAAACTAAACAGGAGGATGTACCCAGAGGATAAATTGGCCCACTATATGGGATAGCATCATCAAATTCACCCCCTGGGGAACTCATTCTGCAATGCGCTTATTTCAGGCCTGGATTTGACTGAGATTTGCTGATAGTACCAAAGAGGAATTCACATCAGGAAAAACAGAATACGTTGTTGTTGTATCATTCTACCACAATGCTATAAATGGCACTGCCAATGAGCTCAACAGTGGCACGGAGATGGCGTGGTCAGACTAGCTGTCAACCTGTCATCCCCTATCGTCGTACAGTACAATGACTGGTATATTTAACCCGCAGTCGTTAATTGTTCACCTCTTCAAGACTATTAAACAGCCTTCTGGTGAAAAGAAGCTGAACCAAATATCTCATAGTCTAATTTATTTCGCTGAGTTGGTGATTTATTTATCTTTTAACCCTTTACCGAACGCAGACGATATCAAAATTTATTATTTTAAAAATATCATTTTTGAATTTTTTTTTACCAAAAAAATCAACAAAACCATACCATGTGACCCCTCGTTGGAACGAGCTCGTTCCAACGAGGAGTCATATGATATGGTTTTGTTGAAAGTTTTTTGAAAAATACTATTTTTTCAGCTGCTGAATTTGCATATTATGCGGGCGGATGCGGCCGATTCGTTGGGTAAAGGGTTAATTACTTTTATCAAAACAGTGGCTTGAACATGTGTAATTAGTTTTCAATAAGTGCAGGTAAAAATGTTCTCTTTCTGAATCGAATGGACGCACGTGCGGTTTCCACCCTCAATACAGATTTGTATTCTGTCAAGACGTTTTTACTTGTATTGGAAGAAATACGATCTTGCTGAAGATAAATAAGAAAATACTTCAGGCATAGCCGACCTAACTATCCACCTATAATCGCCTCTGATCGTACGCACACTAACCTGTAAACGTTAATTAGTCTACTTTCTAAGACTAGTGAGCAGCTTTTTGGTGAGATGGAGCTGAACCAGATATCAGTTCCCAGGGATTGTAGTTCCAGACACTGACTTCTGTAGAACTGGATTGCAATTCAATCATTATCTTCCCATCTCGAGATGTCGCCAAGTCAGAGTTTCTCGCCCGAGAAAAAATTTAATTTTGATACCCAGCACACGAAGAAATGTCTTGACAGCAGATTCTAACTCTCTACCCAAGGGGACGACTGTAACCGATTAACGCTATTCACAAAAATGCCTTTCATACTCTAATATTGTTTGCTCCCCAACAGTGTTTGTGATCTCTCATTGGAATTAGGGATCACAATATATGTTTTTGAGGCAACAAATAATTTTTTCAAGCATTTTTTTTCAGAAGTGTTCATAACCCTTGTACTCTGTCAGATTCTGGAGTCGATTCCTGTCTGGAATTATGGCACAGCGGTCCGAAAAATCGGGCAATCAAAAGTTGTGCCGACAAACGCCCCCATTAACCCCTGGCACCGACGACTTTGTTGCCTAAAAAACATCTTTGCCCGAAATTTGATTGTTTCTAATACGTGTGGTGTGACACGTTACGAGTTGAGCACCATAGCCAAAAGCATACATAGAGGATATGGAATGAGTGTTTTTCTCATATAATATTTATGAAACGAGTCTAAGAATTTTCCGTTTTTGGCGAACCTCTGGCGAGCCCAAACGGAACATTCGGACGAGTTCCATAAATATTATATGAGAAAAACACTCATTCCATATTCTATTTATCATATGACACACCCACGCACAAATTAGCCACTTAGTATGACTTTTTAACCCATCACCTAACTTGAGATGCAGACGGCAGTTGGAAAAAACATCACCGTATAACTAAAAAATTTTATTTTTTGCTTCCAAAACATAGGATATGACCCCACATTGGAACGAGCTCGTCGAGCTCGTTCCAGTGAGGGGTCATAACCTATATTTTGGAAGCAAAAAGTGAAAATATAAAAAAAGGAATGGCGTGTTTCTTGTAGGTAAAATATTAATACAATACAAGCCACCCTAAATAGGACAGATAACGTAAATTCTCCCTACTGAAATTATGCAAATGTCACCCAGTTGTATTTTGTTTATCCAATCAAATTGTCCAGTTTTGAAATTGATCAGTGGAAGCTCCAAACTCTAATTATGCAAATTATGAAAATGTGGCCCAGTTTTATTTTATTCAGCCAATCAAATTGTCTAGTTTTGGAATTGACCAATGAAATTGACGGAAGGCTTTATTTATCACTGATTAATATGAAAACAAAATATCAAATGTTTTAAAGTGAACAAAACGGACGAGTCATATGATAAATTTCGTTATTTCTATAAGGACCACTGATTATATGGACTACCCACTGATCTCCATACAACTGGATTGCTGGAACGTCAGCGAAAAACTTCGCAACTCAACCTTCCCCGTTCCTTCCCCAAGATGGCGTCAGATGAAAGCTGTTACGAAAGCCTTGCCCGAAAACCAGCAACACGGGATCAACAATCCAGTAATGATACTTGTTTTTGTCAATAACCGGAATAAGTTTTAAATATTTAATTTGAATTGTCGCGAACAGTCTTCCCGTCGTCAACATATTAATTTTCACAGGCATCAAAGTTTATTATATGCTAGTCTGTGAATTATCGCAAATTATCTAAAAGATGTTTCTCGATATCCATCGACTTGATTGATAACGAGGAATATCCCAACGTAGCTTCAAATGACTTCACGCACCGACGCATGACGTCGCCTTGAAGGAACGATCAGCCGATCTTTGTCATTTTGTTGAAACGTTGCGTGTTTGCAGTCGAATTGGGCTGAATATTGCGCTGTAAAATATCATGTAGCATATAATAAAAAGAAAATCTACGCAAGCGCTCGTGAAAAATAAAACTTTCAGGTCCACACTTTATGAGATAATTCCCGATATTCACAAAAACAGCGAAGATATCCTCTGTGGGTTTGTCTCCAAATGCCGGCAGCTAACAATTAATTTGCAGTCAGTCACAACTGTAAATTGAGTTATAGTCTATATCAATATTGGTGACAGTTTGCGGAGAATCGTTACCGAAATGGATTTGTCTTGTTACAATTTATGGGAGAGTGTCTGCAGACACTCTCCCATAAATTGTAACAAGCAAAGGCATGTGTACACATTCTGACAAGCAAGAGAAAACAGTCTGCAAGTTAATGAAGAAACACCAAACAAATTTGTGATTAATTATATTTATGTTCTTTTTTGAAAATCAAATAACGCCCACATAATATTTGACATACTGAACTATTTCTATTGCCTGAGTCAGACATTAAATTTCGAGTTGTCGCCCCTATTTTTTCACACTTGACTGCACGGGTAATTATTAAAAATCTTCGCACCTCGCTGTGTACCATCGGTGAAGTAATTAATTTACAGTCGTCTCGAATGCACAAGCACTTTGGAATATGAAAACGAAATGTGATTACGGTTATTTTGTTCATAGCATAGCAAGAATGGTGTTTGCAAAGAATTTATAATAAAATAAACAGACACTATAAAAAGTAAAAAATTAAAATCCACACGATTTCATACTAAATTTTTGCCTTATCAGTGAAAAATAACGTTACTATATTTTTAGTTTTACACGTGTTCTAAGATAATAAAAGTAAGAACTGCACAGCAATAGTCGTTCTAATTTTCTCCAAGTCCGAAAAATAACATGCAGACTATAAACGGTAAACCTTTGATCATGCGGATTATTCACACCTACTGACCACAGCACTGGAAACAATAGCTGCCGGAATATCGAGACGATCCCATCCTCTATATATTCCTTAAAAACTATGTGCGATCGCGAAGCGTCGAAAAATTGGAAACTTTCGAGAATTTTGTTGTTGTTGTTGTTGTTATTATTGTTGTTGAGCATTGTCAGTTTATAGAAACAATTACCCCATGATGGCATCAAGTGAGAAACTTTTCTATATGTAACCAATGAGCGTTCCAGCAATCCATTGGGATGTTAAAATGCTGCATTTTTCGCCACCTCCTGATTACTTGTATAAACTGGGAGTTACCCCTGTTCCTTAAAAATCACTTCTCGTACACCATCAAAAAATAGAACACAACTGATCAAGGTCATACAGGGTCCATCAGATCTCTTGATCGTTGGGAATTCTACATAGACGTACACATGCTTAACCCTTTACCCAACGTAACGGCCAAAACCGGCCAGCGCTATTCTCAAAAATCTCCAATTAATTTTCATTATTTTTTTCATTTTTTGCCTCAAAAACATAGGTTATGAGCCCTCGTTGGAACGAGCTCGTTGAGCTCGTTCCAACGAGGGGTCATAACCTATGTTTTTGAGACAAAAAATGAAAAAAATTAGTTATTCAAGAATTTTTTTGGCAAGGGTCGTCTGCTTTTCATGTTAGGTAAAGGGGAGCAATGTGGTTCATTGGTTAGATCATGGGAAAGGAAACCGAAAGGGGAACGCGCTTTGGGCAAGACATTTAATCCCAATTGCTTACATGGGTGTAAGTACAAAGGCACAATGCACGCCGACGCTGCGCTTGTCTTCAACCACTGCTTACGATTCCCCACGCGGGGCACATACGAAGGCACAATGCAAGTCGATGGTGCCCTTGTCTTCAACCGCAGCTTACGATTTCTCACGCGGGGGCACGTACGACGGCGCAATGCACGTCGATGGTACACTTGTCTTCAACCACTGCTTACGATTTCCCACGCGGGGACACGTACCAATGAGCAATGCACGTCGATGGTGCACTTGTCTTCAACCGATGCTTACTGTGCTCGTGTCGGATTAGTAAGTTGGAGAGCCTGAGAGTTGCTCGCTGTCGCTCAATGGTTCTCTCCGGATACTCTAGCTTTCCCCACCGTAAAATTGTCCGACACGATATGACTGTTAAAATTGTCGTTAAAACCCAAACAAAGACACGTATTTCTCGCAGTTGCCAAATTGAATAATTTCAATATATTTTAGTTAAAACAAGTATCAATATTGGAAAATTGATACCATTTTACTTGTTTTCGAGCAAGGCTTTCGTTTGATGTTGAAAGCTGTTACGCTCAGATGCGGACTGGCCGTATGGTCCACCGGGAAAATTCCCGGTAGGCCCCCTATTACGTACCCGTGGGCCCCCAAAACCGATGTAGCCCAACACCTGTTGGTGCATAAAATTTCGTGAAACGACCAAAAAGTGAAATGGTTCTGATTGCAGAGATTGTCGGTATATCGAAATGTTCACTATGGCAGTCCACACAGAGGACATTTCGATTTACCAGCGGTCATCACCACGATGTTGCTTTCGGTGCTGATATGCCCTTAAGCACCAATAAATCAACATATACCAGTAGTTTAGTCTGCTATTGATCGCTCAGATGCAAGGAAAAAGCGTTCTTTTAGTTTGTAAAATCTAAAGTTTCTCCCATTGTGCCAAACAATGGTCTTACCGATAGGTCCTCATCCTATACAACCATTTTTGCCGAATGATCGATGAAGATGAGATAAAAATGCCATTGAAATGTCCTCTTTGTGGACTACCATTGATCGCTGAGATGCAAGGAAGCAACGTTCGTTCAGTTCGAAAAAAAAACCAAATTTTCTCCGGCTCCGGGGCCTCTTGATGCATTTCCCGGTAACTTTTCTTGGCCCAGTCCGCCCCGATTATGCTTTGACTATGAGTCACAGCGTAACAGCTTTCATGCCATCACATATCACCGAATAGATACAAAAGTATTTGATGAAAAGGTTAAAAAGAACACCCGAGACACAACATATTCACTATTTTTTATTTATTGATGTTTAATGTCACATACTTATGCACAATGGCTAATCGTTACCGTGGCAGTTTTACGGGTGGAGGAAGCCGGAAAGAACCACCGAACATTGACGGGCAACTGTCAGCTCCTCAGCATTCTAATTCTGTTCAAGCTCCGCTCAAGCAGGGTTACAGCAGTTGAAGACATGTGCACCATTGATATGCACCAATGTTGATGTGCACCACGTCTTAGTACACGACGTCATCGTGCCCCCATGTAGGCAACCGGGATAAAGTGCCTTGCCCAAGGACACAACGCGGGTCGTTCCGGACGGGGATCGAACTCGGGACCTCTAGCATAGAAGTCCAACAGTCTACCACTTAGCCACCGCGCTCCCAACATATTCACTGGTTTTTCATGTCAGCTTGAACCAGGTTAGAGTACACGGATACTTCCAGACAGTTTTTCAACATGCGTTAAAGGATGGGATTCAGAAATTCAGTCTCGAACTAACAATTATAAGTTAACAATCAAGCTGTCTAGGGGACTTATGACCGCCGATGCATTAAAAAACTCTCCCTTCTTATCACATCACGCGTCGGAATAACACACAATGGACAACTAATAAAAATCAATATTTAAAAACATGTTAAAATGTTGTTGTTTTGTATGTCAGTTTTTCCATTTTATGTTTATTGAATTTCCGTCCATCAAGTTTTTTTTAAAATATCCGAACAGCCATTACAATTGCAATTGCACGGGAAGCGATATGTTGTCCTAAGTGGGTAAATTACTTAGCATTAAGTAAACTTGTCAGGTAAGTGATGCTCCAGATCATTTCATTATCGACACCGCCGCCTTACATTATATGTAGTCTGAATAGAATGGCCGTTTTCTTAGATCTATTTCACGATCGATAGTCCAGGTGTGCCAAAGGCATCCACAGGTAGTGGCGGATACAGAGTTTTTAATTTTTGTACACCCCGTTTGAAAAACGGGTCCAATTTTGTAATCAGTTTGTCCGTCTGTCTGTCCGTCCGTCCGTTCGTCTTGCCCCCCGTCCGTCCGTTCGTCTTGCCGTCCGTCCGTCCGTCCGTCTGTCTGTCTGTCTGTCTGTCCGTCCGTTAACATTTTTTGTTTCCGACCGATAACCAAGCCAGAAAATAAGCAGACTGTCATCTACAAAATGAGGTCCCCAGAGGATGAATTTAGTGATGCTACCCTGCATAGCAAGGTAGCATCATCTCTAAATTTACCCTCTGTGAACCTCAATGTGAATCACAGTCTCAAACTAAACAGAAAGATGAACCCAGAGGATAAATTAGCCCACTGTATGGGATAGCATCATCAAATTCACCCTCTGCGGACCTCATTTTGCACATGTCAGATGGCTTATTTTCTGGCCTGCCGATAACTCCTGTTTGAATTATTTGATCTCAACCAAAGTTGGTATGTGTAATAAACAGCAAGTAATATAGACCAAGTTCGAATAATGTCCAATTATCTTTACATAAGTTACGGCCCTTTTTCGACTTAGAATTCGATCGTCTATTAACATTTTTGGTTTCCGACCAACAACTCCAGTTTGGATTATTTGATCTCAACCAAGTTGGTTTGTGTATTACCCAGTTAGTAATACAGACCAGGTTCGAATATGGGTTCCGTCCAATTATTTTTACACGAGTTAAGGCTCTTTTTCACTTAGAATACGACCGTCTATTAACTTTTGTTTTGTTTTCGACCGATAACTCCAGTTTGGATTATTTGATCTCAACCAAAGTTGGTACAATTCAAAGTGGCTAAAGGGCGCATGTAGCCACGCCTGGCGGTGCTCTTGTTTTTTAAAAGATAGGACGGACCCAGTATTCTAGGTTTAGATGGGCGGCGCAACATTGAATCATAGGTTGTGGTGCGAGGCATCATCCGATGCACGTAGTGGGGAGTTAGAGGTATTCCATTTTCATCGGCGTGGTCTGGGGCCTCTGCGGGGAAATTATTGACAAAAATGTAACTTGTGATCTCCTGAATACAATAGCAGTGTCTGACGCCAGTAGCGAGTGTTTCCACCACGTGCCCGGATGACAGCCTGAATCCTCCTCCCAATGCTACCAGTGAGCCTTCTGATACGGTCCAGAGGCAACTGCTGCCACTCCTCATGCAAAGCAGCTTCCAAATCGGCCAAATTCTGTACAGGCTGGCAAGGCGTCCAATAAAGTCACAGATGTGTTCTAAGGAATTAAAATCTCATTGCAGACCAAGATAGTGTTATAATAGCGTTGTTCTGAAGGAATGCTCTCACAAGGAACGATGTGGCCTTGCATTGTCGTCCATGAATACAGGGCGAGCAGCCAACGAGTGGTTGTCAAAATGAGGCAGGACAAACGGATTGAGAATGTCCCGGATGTACTGATTACCATTGAGGTTCCCACGTGCAGTCACCATATCAAGTTTACAATCATGAGAGAGACATCCTCAGATCATTACTGATCTTCCACCATAAGGAACAGTAGGTCTGATGTTCCTGGGCACGTAAGCAGTATTTCTATGATGCCTCCACACTCTCCTGTGACCGTCTATGACGTGAAGCAGGAACCTACTCTCGTCAGACCACGTCCTGAGATTCCAATGTTGTCATGCCATAAACACCCCAAACGTCGTCTTTGATGCTGATCGTACAGAGCTGGACGCTTGATGACCCTACTGAACCTCATACCCAGTGCTTTGGGGCGATTTCGGACAGTTCTGTTGCACAAACGCCTGTTGGGGAGCCACAGGCGTTTCAAACCCCTCTTGAAGCAAAGGGTTTATACCTAACAAGGTGTGCCAGACCACGATCTTCCTGAGGAGATGTCTCTTAGTGTTGTCCAGGCCTTGGTCGGTCTTAACATCGTTGGTTTGTTGATGTTTTCGGACAAGTCTGCTGATGACAGAATGACTATAGCCAAGTTGCCTTCCAATAGCTTTGAATTTTATGCCTGTTGCACGCATGCCAACGATTTGCCATCCTGTGCCCCTGACAGTCTCCTCCTTGCCATGTCAACATTTATTGATAAAAGGAGTGACAAATTTTCTTGTTTTATACCCAGATATTGCATGTGGATGATAGCATTTTTTGTGACATTCGTGGGAAGAATGCTTCACGTGCACGAGTGGATGTGTTTGGGATACGCTTTTAACCAGAAACATCATGTTTCACAAGATGAAATGTACTGCAAGACACAGCAGTCATTAACCCTTTACCTAACCTGAAAAGCAGACGACACTTGCAAACAAAATTCTTGAATAACTAATTTTTTTTCATTTTTTGTCTCAAAAACATAGGTGATGACCCCTCGTTGGAACGAGCTCGACGAGCTCGTTCCAACGAGGGGTCATAACCTATGTTTTTGAGACAAAAAATGAAAAAAATAATGAAAATTAATTGGCGATTTTTGAGAATAGCGCTGGCCGGTTTTGGCCGTTACGTTGGGTAAAGGGTTAAAACATAATAATCAGTAACAGCAACTTCACTGTCATGAAACATTTCAGGGGGTGCTTTATTAAGTTCCAGGTATATATTATATCAAACAAAGCTTGGAAGAATCTTATTACCAATCAAGATTCTAATCATAGCAACACTGTCTATTGTGAATGACCTTGCTAAACACAGTAACACCACCTGCGGCAACCGCGTTGTGTCCTTCAGCAAGACACTTAATCTCGATTGCCCACGTGCGGGCACGGTTGCGTTGTGCACTAAGGCGTACTGCACATCAATGGTGCACTCGTCTTCAACCAATGCTAACTCTATTTGCGTGGAGTTGGGGAGCCTGACAGTTGCTCGCCGTTGCTCGGTGGTTATCTCCGGGTACTCCGGTTTCCTCCACCCGTGAAACTGTCCTACACGAGGTGACTCTGGGTGTCGAAAGTGTTGTTAAGCCCCCCAAAATAAATAAATAAATAAATAAATAAATAAATAAATAAATAAATAAATAAATAAATAAATAAATAACAGGCATTTTCATCCTCGAACCTTGAGATTACCAGGCAGCATTCTGGGAAAAATGTCTTAAAAGGGGGCATTATGTTCCGTCAGCCGAACGTTTGAGGATATTGGTAGGATATTTTTAGGACAACGCTCTTTTTACAACCTTTGCTGGTATGTGTGTCTGTGTGTGTGTGTGTGTGTGTGTGTGTGTTGGGGGGGGGGGGGGGAGGCGGAGTACATTTCAGTTATGGATATTCACTCTCGTCGAAAGGTCCGGGTGGATTTTTTTTTGGAAAATGAAAGTGTAGTTTGGCCCTGCGGTGACTTCTTTCTACACGACCAAGATGTTTACCACCCATCTTCATCCAAAACTGGTTTCTGATCTGGAAGAAGACCCATTTGTTACGCACGCGCTAAGAACTGCGATTTTTGAGCTCTACCAGCATTATGCAATGTATTTAGTTCCACTACCGCGGTCGCTGATACTATCAACCAGTCCTAAGTTGGACGCACATGCCCTCATACTGAAGATTATAGATGCCATAAAAAGAGAGTATATCAAAAGAACCGGAACAGCAGTAACAGACGCATGTGTCGGAACAGCCGAAGAATATTACAACACTTGCGCGCGTGACTCATCCATCCAAGGACCCCAAAAGATCGAGGAAAGTCGCTGAGTTGCTCTTGCACACAAGACGAATAGCCCCAACGGCAACTGTTAGAAGCAAATGCCACATTCTCACAGGAACTCAAACAATGGCATTCCGTTAGAACATGCAACAACGCAGAAGGGGTGATGCAGAGTATGAACTTATATCTCTACCGTCGGAACGGAGGAAACGCAGTCCCCTTTCCCACAGCCCGGTGCAGCAATCGAAACTATCTGAATTGTAACAGCCAAACGAAAACCCAAACAAAAGCCTTGGATCTCGGTATGGGTGTAGCCACACTTGTAGCTTATGAGGCACAAAGGCTATAAACACCAGAGGGTTTTGAAATCGTAAAGCGAAGTCCAAGAAGTCATTCAGCGAAGTATCGCCAACGCCGAATCACCAAACGAGGGGAATATGTCAGTTGCACCAGTCTATCGTCGCACTTTGCGTATCACACAATTAAAATGAACTTCCGTCCATTTACAGCAAAATGTGGCAAGAGTTATGGGGGCATCCAATCCAAATGCTCAGTGTCACTTTAAAGGAGGTGTGCTGATATTGGCCATATCATTTTGAACTCCAGAAACCGCACGTGAGCCCCGAGGGACCCTACGTGGATGCTAGAAGTTCACGTGGTTTAGCTTATGGGAGTGAAAGATAATTTAGACGTTCTTCGCACCAACGTCGCATTTGACATCGTAGCGTTCCCTGTGTTGCGTCAATGGCCACGAAAATGCAAGGCTAGTTTCCAATTATTAATTTAAATATATTTAATATATTGTAGTTGTTCATGTAACCAGATATTCAGGTAGGAGTGTCACTGAATGGATGGGGGTAGCGTTTTTCGCACCTCCATTGCATTTAACGCCATGGCGTTACCTGTGTTGTTTCCATGGTCATATAATGCGATGAAACCACCTTGCAATCATTAATTGAGATGTGTGTTATATTTTATAGTGGTATAAGATAAGATTTTTAAGCAAAATACACCAGAACAAAGGCACATTGTTTTGTATATACAAAATCAACTTAAATAGAAACATAAAACAATACTAATTCCAAATGACAAACGTAAATATCAAGGCTTATAGTGATTATAATATAATATTATTAATGTTACCTCTTGGTTTCAGGTTCACAAAACTTGTTCTCCTTGTTTTAAGAATTGCTGGGTCATATTACAGATGATACAGCATAGCTGTGGCACATTGTTTCTCACCAGGGAAATGAATCTCTCGGATGTGTACATCTCTACAAACCCTTGATATTCCTTTCAAATTTGTTACCAGATATAGAAGTGCGGCTGTCGGTAAACGGGAGGTGGTCACGTTTTTTCGCAATTTTTGTCACATTTGATATCATAACGACCTCTGTGTTACGTCGAGGGCCATATAAATACAGCGGGGCCACCTTTTAATTATTATTGTTGGTGTGTGTAATATAGTATAGTGATACACATTACCGGATATTGAGGCAGTGTCGTTACCAAATGGTAGTGGGTGTAAAACCATAAAGTGAAGTAAAAACGAGATGGATTCGTATGAGGCCCCGTAGGCCAGTGGAGGCGCCAGGATTTTGATTCGGGGGGGGGGGGGGGGGTCTAAGTAAGAAAGTAAGATGTCGAGGGTCCAAAGTCGAGATGCCAAAGGCCCTCCCAAAGGCCACAGACCTGAGCTGGGGGGGGGGGTGTATGGGAGGGTGTCGGGGGTATGGGAGGGGGTGCCCCTCCGGTTGGTGGTTGTCTTGGAAACAAAATCATATTTGGGAGCGATATCTGAGCGTTTCTACAACACCCGACTGAAATTCGGTTCACATCATTATTTGTAAACGCTTCGACTGATGTATTATCATGCAAATACATTTGGGACATTGCAATATATGCATATACTGTATACATAAAGAAAATGAATGTTAGATATTGTAATAACGATTAATGGGACATAATGTGCATTGTTGTGTGCCGTTTGCAGGTGTGATATTGGGTGGGAAAGCCACGGTCAGATAGCAATTTGAAGTTTGATTTTGGGGGCCCGAGGGAAAAGTTGAGGGGCCTAGTTCCCCCCCCCCCCCCCATGGCGTCGCCACTTCCGTAGACAAACGCCGAACACGCGTCCAAAGGTGTGTAATAATCACTGATCACTTCTCAAGTCGATTGCCTGGACGCTCATTGGTCACATATAGAAAAGCTTATCCACCTCCGTCATCTTTGGGGGGGGGGGGGGGTGCTATAAATAAACAATACTCAGCAACAAAAAATAGGATTCTCGAAAGTTTTCAGTTTTCCAGCTCACAATCTCCGTTCGCTTTTTAACCCTTTGAACCCATGAGACCGCTTTACTGATATTTCATAATTCAATCAAGTGGGATGGCTGCTAAGTTAATGTTTTCAAATAATAATTGCTCTACCCCCAAATAATGAATATGGACTCTTCTAATTGCTGCCATTGAACTGACAAAGAAGATACCACCAGGGTTCAACATGAAAGCTGTTACTTTATATTAACTTGATGTCTTCTTGGGGTGGGGGGTGCAGCGTGGCAACGTTTTTCTCTGACGTTCCAGCAATCCAGTTGTATAGGGTTTAATGATACCTTTCTATAAAGAGCGATATGGTATGATTAAAAATGGTAACGTCCATGACTCTGCAGTAGGCACAGCTACCGGTGAAGCCGCCGCTGGAGAGGTCGCTCTGTTACAATCGTCACAACAGGATTTATTGTGGTATTTGCATAGGAAAATATGGGTGTGGGTTTACTAAGGGGACTTATCGTGCGACCCAGGAGGTGTACGACTGTTCTTGACGACAGAAAATTCCTGGCCCTCTAGTCCGTATTATCGTAAATTCGGGTTGTCCTTCCGTCCTTCTGTGTTTTTCGTTTCCAGACTCCAACTTTCCTTACAGTGACCGGATTTCGATGAAATTTGGGTAATAGATCGCTTTTATCAATTGTGGGTCCAAGTTCGAGTATGGGCATTTTCCGCGCATATTTAATTAGGTTGCTGAAATTTGATTGGCTGACGGTTTCCAGACTCTAACCTTCCTTAAAATCAACCGATTTCGATGAAATGTCATATATGAATTACTTTTATCAATACCTGGGTCAAGTTCGAATGTTGGAAATTTTGCCCCGTGCGTCAACGCATCTCGGACTTAAAGCCGTATTTATGAACCGATCTTCACGAAACTTCTTGGGTATCTTTGGTATCATTGTGAGACCAGAATATGTGTTTTAGGGTTTGGTCCAAAATTCAAGATGGCCGCCAGCGGCCCTTTTTGTTCCGAAATTGGGTGTAATCAGTTTTTTTGAACAGAACTTCTATATGAAAGTTCGGATTTGAATACATTTTTGTATGAATGTTTAGTAACATGCAATACATCACATATAATACGGGTTTTGTTCTCGTGCAAAAATTATGCAAATTAGGGAAACTTTAATTTATTCAGTGCTACTACTAATACACAGTAAGTGCACACCTTCTGTGTTTTTCGTTTACATACTCTAACTTTCCTTACAGTCGTCAGTTGATTTCGATGAAATTTGGGTAGTAGATCACTGTCATCAATTGTGGGTCCAAGTTCGAACATGGGCATTTTCCGCGCATATTTAATTAGGTTGATTGGCTGATGGTTTCTAGACTCTAACTTTCCTTAGAGTCAACTTCCACTTGCAACTCATCTATATTCCGCTGGGTGCATTAATTCTCCTTGAAACTGCTGCCCAGCGGGAGACATGAATTCACTGAATTTGCTTGTAATAGATGTTGCGTGACGATCGATGGAGTTGTGACAAGGATCCTATAACCTTGCGTTGTTTCGCGTGAGGGGTTATGTCAGGACCTACCGACCTTTGGGTTTCCTCCAGGAAGCAAGATCCCCAATTCGTGTCGGATCTCTTGGAGGCATAATTGAACTAACCGATTACATCGTTGAAGCGTAACTCTTGACGGATGCAAGGGGGAGAGGTGGCGTTGATGTAACCGGTCCTCGCCAGATCACCGAAGTTAAGCAACGTCGAGCCCGGTTAGTCCTTGGGTGAGTGACCGTCTGAGCGATCGATTCGGACTCCCGCGTACAGGTACTCGGCACAAGCTGGGAAATCGAAAGAAAAATGATATTTGATACCATTTTTGAATCGATGCTGACGTGCCCCTATAATGGTATATAAATATTAACAAGGTACACAACTCGCTTTTCCAAAACGATAGCACACATCTTCGTTATACCCGCCTCAAATTTGATTCACACAACTTATCCAATAGTATCCGGTATCAGTGGAAAGGGGAATGAATAAGCTTTACAGTGGTGCATTACACGACCATCAAGTTGAAATTATTTTTTTAGGTTAATGTCACAAAAGCCATATTAAGCATTCTTGAAATGTTGAAAAATGCGAAACCACTATCTTTAGTTTATTTAGTTGTACAACATACGAAAATTAAAAAAAATTCCGATGCATTTCAACTTTGAACCCTATCACACCTTATGACGTCACATGCGACTTCGGCCCCAATAACGTAATAGCGTTAACAATTTTTTGACAATTTGGGTGAAACTGGACACAACTTGCGCTAAGCTATTTCTCTTACCGACTGTGATATTATTATAGTACTGAGTGATGCAGTTTGGGGGCTAGGGCTGTCATCAAATGGGGGGGGGGGGGGGGGGGGGGATAACACATGTCGGTATTGATAGTGGCGTAACGCCCATACAACGAGGTTAGGGCGTCTCATAAGGGCCCCCAACAATTGCACGTTTTTAGGGGTCCCCAACAATTCCAACATTTTGGGACAAATCATTCTTTAGGGTCTCAAAACAGTGTTGTAGTTGAAGCATTGAGGTTGTCTGCTTCATTACCAGCTTGCATAAAGAATCGGAGCGATATTCTCTGAAACCAATTACGGGGTTGTGTACGTGGCACATGACAACATGAGACAGTAATTCAAATGGCGAAACAATTTTAATTTTAATTCATTTACAAATGTGGATGCATTCAGTACAAGTTGTTACATCAAACCGTCGAAGCAGTATCTGAAACCAACCAATGCTAACGCGACTCCTTCTCGATTAAGAAGCTGAACAACTAACGAAGGAACGAACACAGGAACGGACGAAAGGACGAACGAAAATCACCACCAGGAAAATTTAAATTAATGAAGCACCGGATTGTACCCAGTTAGTGATTGGAATTTAATATTATTGCGTCCGCGGAAATATTGCCCAACGGTGGAAAGTGAACCGTCCACTACGGCCATACTGTAACAACTAACCATCACGAGAACTTCTTAACCCTTTACCCAACGAATCTCTCGCATCCGCCCGCGTAATATGCAAATTTAGTAGTTAAAAAAATATTATTTTTCAAAAATATTTCAACAAAACCATATCATGTGACCCCTCGTTGGAACGAGCTCGATGAGCTCGTTCCAACGAGGGGTCACATGATATGGTTTTGTTGAAATTTTTTGAAAAATTTTAAAAACTTATATTTAAAATAATAAATTTTGATATCGTCTGCGTTGGGTAAAGGGTTAAGCTAGTCAAGGCCGTATGGATTTATACTGAAAAGAATGTTTGTGCCCAGTCAGTGTGCTAGAATATAACATTTTAATATATGCTAAACGATAGATTATCGAAAAAATCGCAGAAAGATAGAAATCGTATACCCCACTGTGAAGATTTAGAAATTTTCAATTCACGGTTACAATCAAAATGGCGGCTTTCAAAGCATCACTTCAAGATGAATAATAGTGAAATTATCACTAGAAATGATCAATTTCTTCTAAAAACGTATAATGAAAAGACAATCTAGTGTTTTTGAGTGGATACCGATCATTTCCAGGAATAATTCAACACGTATGCACATTGAATTGATGCATGAAACCCGCCAGCTGAATTAGATCGCAAGACGCTACCTGTTCCGAGTATTACTGCGCTGTTTACTTTCATGCATCAATTCAAGGTTGAAACGAGCAGAATTATCGATAGGAATGATGAGATTCTTATAAAAAAGAGTACAATATCTCACTCCTGACCGAGATAAATGGTTATTTTCACTCGCGCAAGCGCTCGCAAAAAATAAATATTTGTCTCGGTCACTCATGAGATAATTTTCGGTATCCACTCAAAAACACTAGATATCCTCTATATAATGTATTGAATAATTACAGAACGCCGCAAAAAGGCCCCCAATATTACTGTTACGCCACTGGGTATTGACATCATATCTCCGGAAATTGAAGTCTGATTTTCAAAAATTTTTCAACTTGTTAATCGGAACCATGAGAACGAAAGGTTTCCTGAAATTTAACTTTATGTAGTGAAATTTAATTTTGACGTTTCCCAACTTCGTTCGCCAATAACGTTATAGCGTTAACAATTTCCCGACAATTTGGATGAAACAGCACACAACAAAGCGTCAACTATTCATCTAACTGTGTGTTATATTATTATTGTGTTTTGTTATGTACTTTTGGAAGTGACTGATAATCCTAGGTCTGTATCACATTTTTAGATATGGTTTTTATCAGAGAAGAGGTTGACAAAAGTGGCCGCCCCTGTTGTCTGGAATAAGTTGCCATCAGCACTTAGAAACATTCGGGACCTAGAACACTGCAAACGTGACCTCACAACTCATTTATTTAGAGATTATTTTAATTAATTTTACTTTTCAGTTTGTACAGCGCCGCTGTATGTGGAAAAATCACAGATAATGTGCGCTTTATAAGTGATAAACATAACCATAAACATATGCACTGGATAAACGCCCTCTATAGCCGAAGCATGCACATCAACACATAGCCCATTACTTTTAACGTGCGTAAGAAACAGAACTCTGGGAAGCAATAATTAGCGGGGGTTCTTGGAGTAGGGTGATCGGCGAGGGTAACTGTTCTTCAGTAGAATATAGTGATACGGCAAAATACACAACAGACGTATCCGCCATAACTGCTCAACCAATCAGATGTCTCGTACAAATGTGATCAATTCCCCCTTCATCACGATCCCGTATACACTTTATATGTACGAATATATATATATTGGGTGGGGCGGGTGGTGATTTTGGGCCGTATAGGTATGTGCAAGGTAGTGTGTGGGTGGTGAGTTGTACCATGAACCTCTTACTTTGCCAAATTGTCCTGGGGCGGTCACTTACTGAAGACTACGGTTGGTTTAAGAATCTTGTAACAGAGTGGAGCAGGCATTTGTGGTGTAAGTGCTTCTCGGACTCATGCTACATATTATTTGTACATGGCTCAGCACAGCTCGCTTTTACATGATGAATTGATGCTTTCTTGTCTCTCCGACCTAACTTAAATTTAACATGGCTTATCTTATGCCACGTTGTATTGTAAATATAATCTTTGTAATTGAAGCTCTGATACCACAGCCCGAATAAAGAGAGTCAATTAGGTACGAAACCACTCGACAGTATACACCAATACTAAACTCTGTGGTTTGGTCCAGGAATGCAAGCTCTACCACGTACTCGTTCGCTGCTCAAAACTACTTTAAAAGCTTATTTCTGTATGTGTAGCCATGGGGATTGATCTTGAGCAATACCGTAGAGCTCTTGGCGGGCATAATGTTCGACTTGGTTTGCTGAGTGGTTGTAATTTCAGGCATATTGTTAGCATAAACAGTTATAAATCATTGAGACCAGATGCTATCGTTCCTAGGCACTCCGCTATTGTACTCCTGGTACTTTTCCTGGCGCTTATTGTTTGTGGCGATATCGAGTCGAATCCTGGACCATCTGGTAACAATTTGGAGTCACTCTCAATTATGCATTATAATATAAACAGTATTAGACATAAACTAGATAAACTTCATGATGATTTGGACGACTTCGATATCCTTTGTTTTATGGAAACACATATTGAGGATGATTTATAAGTCCGGGATTTATAAGTCCTTCCCGTTGAAATCGTGATCAGTACGGTGGTGGTATAGCAGTTTATTTCTCAAATCAAATTTATTTTGTAAGAAAAGAAATTTTGGAGTTTCAAGATGATATTTTATGGTTTGAAGTAGGAATTAAGGAAAAGTTTCTCCCTTGTGTAACGTACAGGTCTGAAAGACTCTGTGCCTCTGATTATTGGGCACAACTTGAGGATTCCGTGGAGTTAGCTTTATCGTTAAAGGGTTAAAAGATCAAGAGAAAAACGTGTTAATTTGGTATTGTTTTAGGTAAAGGTGAAAATCCATTGAAAGTAAAACGAACAATGTTTAATGTTTATATCGGACAACATGTGCGCCAAATTTCATGATTGTGGGTGAAGGGGAAGTACCCTAAAAAGCGGGGGAATGTAAGAAAGGCAGGCGATCGCTATAAGTCATTCCACCTTCGTTGGATGACTTAATTACTTACAGTTGATATGTTGAATTCTTTGTTTCAGAGAGTTCGTTGGTTTAGATATTGAAGCTACTGAATCGTGTAGTCAAAACTGCGATCATTGCTACTGGAAAAGCCTTGATTTCTCAAGCAAAGTTACCGACGGTCATGTCGTCGCTCTGTGTCATGTGCAGTGTGCATGCCATTGCTGATTGCTAGGTTGATTGTCAATGTGACACGCACAATATTTCCCAAGACTGCTACATATGTATTGTACGCACGGTACAGCCGACGTGGACTTGTCACTTTCCATGGGTGGGCAATATTTCCACGGACACAATAATATTAGATTCCAAACACAAATTATAGGAATAAGCATCAAAAATTTAATTAATGAAGCACAAGGTACAACCCGGTGCTTCATTAAGTAAAATTTTCCTGATGATGATTTTTATCTACTTTATACGTAAAAACAGTAACGTTTTATCTTTTATCGTTATCGAAAACTCGCCGTCAATAAAAAATCTTTTATCGTTACTGCAGTAAGAATAAAAGTCACGTGATATCGCAAGAATACAACGTTCACGCCCATCTCATTTGCATGACGTACTATTTCATTCACACTTTGAATAACTAATTATCGCTGCCGCGGATCGAAACAAATAAAACGGGGCGTATTTATCGAAATGTATTGAATAAAAAAGAAGGCCATTAATTAAACTTACTGAATTGTAAAAATAAAATTTGACGGAAAAGAGTAAAAATTAGTAACTTACACTTTTTCAAAAGAAATTATTTCACCCTTCGAGACTTTAATTATCCTGACGTTCAAACTTCACTGGGAATTCAGTTTCTTCAACATTTTTCAAAATGTGACGTCAAACGTCGGAAAGTACAAATAACCAGATATTTTTCACATTAGTGATTATCTGGTTGAAGGCTAGATTATTTTTAGTGGTCTGCATTTGTTAATCAAAACTTGTTTTATTACGGGAGTGGGGGAGGTGGGGGTGTAGATAAAAGGGTTATATACACATGGTGTTTGTAAAAAATCTTTTATCGCGACTCGAGCGTTTTCGGGGGCTACATAGCTACTCGTCGCTTCGCGACTCGTAGCTATATATGCCCCCAAAAACGCTCTCGTCGCGATAAAAGTTTTTTTACAAACACCATGTGTATATAACCCATATTTATTACCTGGTAAACACATGCGCGGACATCACTGCTCACGCGTGGATTACGACCAATCCACAGAGAATGTACTGTATTCGAATAAATTTCCAAGAAGTCATCACTTTTTCTAACTGTAACCCCGACTGACTAATATGCCAATTACTAGTACAGTATGATGATGTGAATGGAATATTAGTCTTTGGGGATTTTAGTCATCACAGTCGGGACAAATCAAGTTTACAAGATCGGTCATCTCCTCGACTCCCTTGACCACACACAACCTTGGGTGCGCCCTTTTTCACATTACACTGTAATGCGAGGGCGATTGCATTTTGTCGATGAGCCATGCTAAAACACAAGACCTGCTCTTTCTGGTTCATATACATTTTATTAAACGTAATTTCAGTTCTTATAAAAACGCTACTTATAAAACATTTCTGCTACAAAGTTAATATTGTTGTGATTGGAAGGGTGTTATTCGCGCAAAGGAAAAAGTTTGCCATGAAACAAGAGTTGTTTCTTTCATCTTGAAAAGTCCATCAGAGAATTCGCAATTTTGACAGCTCTCAAGCTGTGGAATATAAAACTAATTGAAAAGAAGTTAAAAATCAACCTCGCCGTGTATTAACCAAATAAATCGATTGAGATGCTGAGAGAAGAGCAGGAAACCCCGTCTGTAAGTATTGACTGAAATAATCGATTGAAATACGGATAATTCAAAGTGAGAATGTATGAATTATGGCAATGCAAGTAGATAGAAGAACAAAACTTCATCAACATCAAGTGGTAGATAAACTGAGAGGCATAAAATATTCATCAAATATTTATTTCACGTTCAGTTGCATGACTACGAAGAGTAGTCCCTCAAAACATTCCCCGTACAATACTGTTTCCCGTTTCAGCAACAGAGAGTGCGGGATGGGGCAGTATGTCGTGTCTGAGCGCATCTTTTGTTTTGTTACGACATCGATCTTGTCAGTCCGTAGTCGGTCTCAAATTTCCGGATGGGCACATTTTCCAGAGAGAGTAAACAACAGAACTGACACTGAGAGGATTCATCAGATTCAGTAGTACATGGGCATAGGAACCAGGAAAGCACAGGGTTATGTGACCCCGACGTTTTCCAGAAATATGTTGAGAGAGAGAGAGAGAGAGAGAGAGAGAGAGAGAGAGAGTGTGTGTGTGTGTGTCCCCCGGCGTTTTCCGGAACAGAAATGTGTTGAGAGAGGGGGGGGGGGGGGGTAGAGAGGTATAGATAGAAAGAAAGGGAGAAGAGAGAGAGAGAGAGAGAGAGAATGTGTGTGTGTGTGTGTGTGTGTCTGTGTTTCTCACATGACGCAATCATGCTTTAGAAAGTTGAGAATGTTGGTTTCTTATCCTCCGCCGGGATTCGAACCTTCGGCAACTCCGCCTGGTAATCAGGAGTCCAACACCTAAACCACTCCACTAGACCATTGTACACCGCCAAAAAAACGTAAAAAACGATGGCTAGAATCTAACTCTTCAGATGAAGTTCTCATGATTACTTGGTGTGTGTGTGTGGGGGGGGGGGGGGGGTACGGGGGGGGGGGGGGGTAGAACACATAACACATTATCTTTACCTACCCGCCATTGCAAGGTAATTATGAATTAGCAGGATGGGGTGCGCAGACTATTTACTCAAAAGATGTGACCGAAGGTTTGTCTCTTACAAGGCCTTTAAAGTTGGGAAAACTGATAACCTACGATGTTTTATTGGAGAACAAAATGCCACAATGCCACTACAATTAAAGTTTGTCCAAACACATTTTCTGACAACTTCTTGTCTGAAGAAGTAATCATTTTTTTCTTTCGTCGCCTATCGTCTTTCACTGCAGCAATGCCTTTCCTTCACAAGAGAAAAAAACTTTTTTGGGGGCAAAATTTTAGTCAGTTCCTTACAAAAGACACCACAAACACTCTAGTTCATTCCTTTATAGCTTCACATTTGGATTATTGTAAGGCCTTACCGTTCACCCTTCCACAATACCAGTAATCTCACCTGCTGACAGTATTAACCCTTTACCTAACGTAACGGCCAAAACCGGCCAGCGCTATTCTCAAAAATCGCCAATTAATTTTCATTATTTTTTTCATTTTTTGTCTCAAAAACATAGGTTATGACCCCTCGTTGGAACGAGCTCGTCGAGCTCGTTCCAACGAGGGGTCATAACCTATGTTTTTGAGACAAAAAATGAAAAAAAATTAGTTATTCAAGAATTATTTTTGCAAGTGTCGTCTGCTTTTCAGGTTAGGTAAAGGGTTAAATGCATCAGCCTGAGTGGTATGTAGAGTATCAACTCATCACTCCTGTTTTGGTGGATCTGCATTGATTGCCAGTAAAGTACAGAATAATTTTCAAAAATTTATTATAAGTTTTCAAGGCACAAAATAACATGTAACCAGCCTACCTGATGGTAATACAGTACAATATATTTTATTCACAATATGCACGTACATGTGGTGTAGTTACAAATATGGATGTATTAAAATAGATGTCCTTAGGCTGCATGTTGAAAATATTAATTGGTCTACCCCTAAATAATAAATTTGGCTTTTCCAATTGCTTCCATTGAACTGACATGGAAGATACCACAAGGGTTAATGTTTGTGGATCTGAAGGTCATTCGTTGTAAATATGTGTATCTTTGACTACACGTCTAAGATGCTTAGCACACGATTTTAGAACAACATATCCATCCATATTTAGTGAATTTAGTTCTGACAATAATTTGAATTTGTACTTCATTTGCATAGCTTTGGTTCAGTTGTGAGGAAATAGGCTCACTCTTCCATTTGCACATCTGAAAAACTCAATGATATCACAACATCTGTTTCAAGATTGCGGCGCATATGTGTCTTGTTAGAAATTCTGTTTTGGACGCTTCATTTTAGATTTATGGTTTTGTCCATAATTATTTTCAGATCAAGCATATTAATTATTCTCGGATAAGTAAAGATATCATTGAGGATGAAGTCAAACACTTTTTTGTAAGATTCTGTTTCTCTCTGATAGAATAGAATAGAATAGCACTTTATTGCAATAAATCATCCGCACTGGGGAAGATTGCATGTATAATAATAAACGAACTATAATTAAGAAAATTTGATACAGCATCATCAGCAATACAATATCCTATCATTACATATTTATCATTATATTATAAAAGTCCTTTTATAATATAATGATAAATATGTAATGATATTTTGAACATATGCATATACACATATGCACACACACACCTATACACGCACACTGTGAGTACAACAAATTCTCATTGGGTACACCTGCTTGATCTGTTGAAGGATGCACACGTGCTCCTTCCCTCATATATGCTCTTTAAACGATTACCAAAAATGTGCACCAGATGCTACTTATTGACGTGTGGTAACTGCCAATATTTGTGTGTCAAGTCTTTTTTCGGCAAGGCTCCGTACATTGTCATCTGAAACAAAATCTTCAATCTGTTAGGGTGGTTCTCGCGTGCTTGAAAATTTAGAATACTTCGATGCGTTGTCATAAAAATACATCGTTTAGCATAAACACGGAAGTCTTTACAAATTTTGGTTAATTCTGATCCAATCAATCACAAACATACGTCATCATCGGAATTTTGAGCGCGAAACCTAGCAGCCTTGATCTTTATTTGATTAACCCTTTACCCAACGCAGACGATATCAGAATTTTTATTTTAAATATCATTTTTCAAATTTTTCCAATCATTTCAACAAAACCATATCATGTGACCCCTCATAGGAACGAGCTTGCTGAGCTCGTTCCAATGAGGGGTCACATGATATGGTTTTGTTGAAAGTTTTTGAAAAATAATATTCTTTCAACTACTGAATTTGCATATTACGCGGGCGGATGCGCCGATTCGTTGGGTAAAGGGTTAAGATTCTTTTTAAAAGTGAATTTTGTCTACATTTTGAATGAAAAAATAAATATGGAAGTAATTCAGAATATCTTAAAACTAAGAGTACAACTTTATAAATTTCTTCTGCTTTCAAAAGATTTTACCAAGAGTCAGTATCATTTGATTATTTATTTATTTATTTATTTATTTATTTATTTATTTATTTATTTATTTATTTATTTATTAAGGTTTAACGACACTTCAACACCCAAGGTCATATCGTGCCGGTGACAGTTTTACGGGTGGGGGAAGCCGGAGTACCCGGAGAGAACCACCGAGCAACGACGAGCAACCGCCAGCTCCCTAACATCGTAACTCCGCACTGCAGGACAGGCAGGGTTAGATTGGTTGAAGACATGCGCACCATCGACGTGCAGTACGCCTTAGTACACGGCGTCATCGTGCCCCATGTGGACAATCGGGGTTAAGTGCCTTGCCCAAGGACACAACGCGGGAGTCTGAATCGATCGCTCAGATAGTCACCCATCCAAGGACTAACTGGGCTCGACGTTGCTTAACTTCGGTGATCTGACGAGAACAACTAACTGCAACGCAACCGCGCCCCCATTTTGATTCAGTTAATTCAAAGATATTTACCTCTGTGTTATATGTGACATACGCTTTTTGTTAGTTTCTTTTCGGGAACGTTTTTCACTTTCCCTTTACATCGTCATTGTGTTATCATTTTAGTATTTAAGTATCCATTATAGCTGCACTGCAATTAATAGTGTTAGTTGGAACTCAAAATGGCATCTTTCTTAAAGCTTCTGTAAATTAATAATGTGGCGTCAGTTTAAGCCTTTACCAAACATGAAAAGCAGACGACACTTGCCAAAATATTCTTGAATAACTATTTTTTTTCATTTTTTTGTCTCAAAAACATAGGTTATGACCCTCATTGGAACGAGCTGGACGAGCTCGTTCCAAAGAGGGTTCATAACCTATGTTTTTGAGACAAACAATGAAAAAATAATCAAAATTAATTGGCGATTTTTGTGAATATCGCTGGTCGGTTTTGGTAGTTACGTTGGGTAAAGGGTTAAGCATACAACAATCAATCTTGATTGGCAGAGGACATACTAACCAAAACATGAGCCATAGTTTGACGCACGGAATAAAAACAAACAACAAAAAAAAAACCCAGAAGGTAGCTAGTGGAATAAATAAATTAACACGTTTTATTCAAATAAATATAAGAAGGCTGAAAAAGGGAGACCAAGCCGCACCCAGTATACAACAGAATACTACTATACAGTATACTACTGACCATCCTTTAAACGACTCCTTATTACTGAAATGCGTGTGAAAAGTAGATCCCGTAATAAAAACGTGATATTAAATCTTCCATGAGCCAAACAAGGCGATTTTCAACTTGAGCATAATTTCATGGATCACCAATATCACCATGACAATGATAGCAATATATTGCTACTTATATAAACTGCCACCATAGCGCGCAAACTGAATCATAAAGTGCTTTATAATGGGTGTTACCACGTCATGTACATTAGTCATCCAGAAAGTGTATGTTTATCTCCTGCCATAATTAGATACCTGAATTTCTTCAACATTGTCTAGCTATTCGGCATCTTCCAGAGATAGTCTAGCAATCGACATAAATCTATGGTGATCACCAAATGTTAACCCACTATCAGAAGTATGGTGAGATTGACCATTAATAGAATTGTCACTTTTACTTGGTTTAAATTTCTGAAATAGAGAATTTCTAATGGGTTCCATAAGGAATTTCTGCACCGAGGTCACTAAAATCGAACCGAGACGAACAATATTTACCATAATCAGCTATGAGCTATTTCATGGTGATCATGTGATAAATAAATTTATTAAAATAAACTGTTCACGATCAAAATTCACATCATGTAAATTAGTTTTGTAATAATTTTCACTTTCTTTGGCAAAAGGTCCAATAAATAGTTTAGTTTTTTTCCCAGGACTAGATTCTAGTGTTTTTCGGGTTTTGTTTTCCATGGAAGATTAAACAGTTTTCCACTGTTTGCCCTACAGATACCAGACTTTCGCATATTTGCAGCTTGAGTTAACTTTTTGCATTTGTAACATGACTTGCCTTAAGCTGGACACTATTGCAGTGGATGTGGCGTTAGACCATATGAATACGTTCGACACGATTGACGTAGACGATATGTACTCTTGAAACCACCAGATTTAAGAGAGTTTGTATAAATTCAACGTTATTTCTGTGATCTACACCAGAATCAAAAACCTCTAAAACTTGGTTTGCTTTGTCGCTTGCTTTACAATTGTTAATAGGACCCTCCCTGATGATCTAAATCTCACATTCTTAGCAAACATTCTCTGTTATTCCAAATACTATTTGGGCCCCAATCATGGTATCTAAAAGTGGCCCATAATTACAACGGCACGTCAAGGGGCGAAGTTCTGCGATGTAAGTACCATATGTCTCATCGTCACCAAACGTGACTAAAAACGTAGCATTCATTATTTCATTCTTTGTGTGTACACAGTATGCCTCCAACGTTTGTTTTATGACTTCACAATTCGTCCACTAACCTAACGAAACGGCCGCATGTGCCCGCGTAATATACAAAATAAGTAGCTGAAAAAAGATTTTTCAAACAAATTCAACAAAACATGTTTCTGCTAGAAGGATGTTTGCCTGATGTGTGGAAAATCGCGATTGTGAACCAGCTTCTGAAGAAACAAGGTGCAGAACTTGAGTTTAAAAACTTCAGGCCAGTGAGTAACTTACCATTCGTTTCTAAGCTGTGTGAAAAAGCTGCCATTGTCAGCTAATGTTACATAGTGATATGCATGCTCCATTACCGGCCAACACAGCTGGATTCAGAAAATTTCACTCAACTGAAACGGCATTACTGAAGATTCAGAATGACATCCTGCTTAATATGGAGTCTGGAAGGGTAACTTTGCTTGTTCTTTCAGACCTTAGTGCTGCTTTTGGCACGGTTTCTCATAAAACTCTGCTAGAGACAATGGACTCTGACTTTGGACCTAATGATGTAGTCGCTAGTTGGCTATCACCAGACCTGAAGAACAGACAGCAGCGTGTATCGATAAAGGGTAACCTGTCAAAAGACTTCCATCGGGAATGTGGAGTCCCACATCGCAGTTGCCTTGGTCCTGTTCTGTTTCTATTCTATATTTCAAAAATGTCCGCCATCATTGAATCGCACCTGCTTGACGTTCATGGTTATGCTGATGACACATCAACATAACCATGTGTCATCCCCAAAGTTCCAATGTGTTATATGTGCCAGTTGGCTCTAGCAGAGCCAACTGGCACATAGAACACATTGGAACTTTGGGGACGAATTATGCCTATCGTCTGCAGTTTGAAAAACAAAAGAGTGTGAGAGCGATAGTGAGACGGCGGGTTCTTTCAGCCAATCGTTACGGTCGTCGCCTTTTGCTTCCAGATACAATTCAAATTGTTGTATGAAATACTGCCAATTCTCTTCGACCTCGCCTGATTAGTTGACGACTTCCACGCCGTCATTACAACTATTTGTGTTTCGCGTCCTCAATCGAAAAACTACAAATTGCTTGGCAGTTTCAAAGTCGCCATAAGAGATTTTTTTTAGTTTTTCGTCTTCACTCATGAAATCCAAATTTTACTTAACGGTTTCAACATCATCATCGTTACATTTTATGTTACAACAGCGAAGTAATGATATGATATGTTTGATACGATATGTTTATTTACCAATATACAAAAATACAAACAGATAAATATATACGTATGGTTACATCATAACAGGATTCTCGTATACAGTAATATTATTTCAGATGTACATAGATAATTGGATATAACAATTTTTGTATACCGGCAGGGAAAGGCATAGCCAGATTGGCTGTCTTCCCGTCCCGTCCTTCCCTGTGACAAAAAAGAGAAAACTACAGCATGACGGAAGGAACTCGAAGAAGAAAATGATGTACAAGGGCAACATTGTTATTTCTGTTTTAGCTTCAAGTAGTAATTACTGTATTCTTCATGCTGGTGAGAATCCATTTATTCCCTTACTACCATTTTCCGATATACATTGTGAAAAACAAGAGTACACATATCAGCTTATATATATGTATATCTTACCTCCTAAAAGTATCTGGGAATTCCATTGGTTCAAAGACGTCACATGTAGATTGCACATAAAACCATATACTACCTGTCAACATCAATATACGCTGACAGCTATGGGTAATCTCCCCTTTGTTCATTGATTATTCAAAATGGCGGCAGCCGATAAACGCTTCAAGTTGAAAGATTGAGTGTTGGAAGCCCATATTTGGTCTGAAGTGCAGGTTAGGCAACTTAAAAGGCTTCATATTCTGTGGATGTGTGTCATGTTACCTTCGAAATGAAACTGTTTGGTATGTAAGAATTTGCCTTGTTACAATTTATGGGAGAGTGCCTGTAGGCATTTTCCCATAAATTGTAACAAGGAAAAAACACGTGAACACATTGTGAGAATTCTCTCATTTAATTTTGATCGCTGTTGTTATTAGTTCTGTGCATCGATGCAGCAGTCGGTAAGATATATTAGTTACACAGTTTGTTGGTGGCCTAATATGGTATATATGGTGTCAGTTAATTCCATATTGAACTCTAGCTTCGCTCGAGTCCAATATGGAATTAACTGACACCATATATACCATATTAGGCCACCAACAAACTGTGTAACTAATAATATTAACATCATTATGGAGATGTAGCCTTAGAAAGAAAAGCGATACTCCGATACAACATTTTGTACATTAATATAACGGTAGTGATAGATTTATCTTACAGTTACCAGCTGTAATCATCGTGTGGAATTTCTTGTTATTCCTAGTTTCGGATGCACTGTCAGTGCACTTGCATCCTATACCGTAAATAAGGTATTACATTTGAGTGTTGATGAAATAATGTAGATTTCAGCACAGTTGTGCATAGACTAAGCAAAAAACCCTCTCAGCAAACGACTGAAATGTCCCACCATACATTCGAGACAACATCTCGTCCCCTAAGTTCCAATGTGTTCTATGTGCCACTAGGCACATAGAACACATTGGAACTCAGAGCACGATCTGTTCCCCACAACAACATGGAAGTGTTTTGTTTTTATCAGCTTCATTAGAATATTTTCATATCTTCCACAATATTTCTTTTTGGTACAATATATCAAATTTTAAGGTCTCAGCTCACATATACCACACAAATACAGATGTAATGGGGATGGCAACAAATAAAGATTATGTGGATGAAGAGACCACATGGTATAAGCGGACAGTCGGTTGAAACGGAAATTGCGAGCTGTCCGGTGAGACTCACCTAGCTGAAACGCTGAAAATTGAAAAATTACACGCGGGTTACCGGTAATTTTTGTGAGATTGTGTTCACTTAGTCCATGTACCTAGAGAAACCAGCCCACACACAGTAAGTAGAATAGTTAACTGTTATTTCTACAACAAACAGAGGTCCGATTCTGTATGGATTTGTTTCTAAACGTAGAATTGGTTACTTCATTCACGACAATAGTTGTAATTTTTGAAAACAAGAATGTGATAAATGATACCAAAACACAAGACCAGTAGCGTTTTAAATACATTTGACTCTCAAAATATTTAAAAGAGTCACTTTCCACTTGATTGGATTGTAAGCTGGGCTTATATCTTGGGCCACTGTAATCTCCCTGACTGTACGACTAACCACGAAGTACCTGTCCGACTAACTGAAATGTACACAATATTTTTTGACCGCCTAATTGTACCAATATCACTGCAAGAATCCCGGTATATGTTACAGCGTTTCTCTGCTTTGTGGGTTAGTCGTGCCCCACTGGTAGAAATTAAGTTATTAACTTCATAAATAATAGTTATACATATTTCATCAACAGTTCCATTGGAATCTTGGAAAATTTGTTAGTGCCTATTTGCCTATGTGAACTAGCTCTGTCATACCGAAACATACTCGTGTAATATTTGTTATTTCCAAATGAAACAAAATACTGTATTTTGATTGGCTGAGAGGTACGGTGTAACTTGCAATCCACAGTGGGTATTTTTATACCGTGGTTAACCACGGTGTAAAAACAAGAACATACAATAGCAGGCTATATGGCTAAAAAAAGTTCCAATTTTTAATTATGAATTCAAACCTTCTGCTCAGTTATGTTAGAACAAAAATAAAAATACAGGAAATTTAATATTTATGTGCAATAAAATATTACAGATATGGATGTCATTGGAACTGGCTCATTGAGCCAGTTCCAATGACATCCATATTTGTCTGGTTTTATTTATTAAGAAACTTACAAAGAACAAATTTTCTGTCAGTTTTTGTCCACAATGTTGGTTAAAGTATTAAGTACACCAAAGTGCTTGGAAATAAATCCTTTATCCTTGTGTTTTCCATGGTGTATAGGAATTTACACCGGTTTGGGAACTCATACACCCTTCGGCTTTGCCTCAGGGTGCATGAGTTCCCAAACCGGTGTAAATTCCCATACACCCCCGAAAACACAAGGATAACTAATAATATTCAATCAACATATCGACATCCCCGAGAAACACAGGACTTATATTTCGACAAAAATTTTTAACTGAGGTTAATTCTACAGAAAAGGGAAAGTTTGTGTCCGGGGCATATATCTTATTCAATAAACATTTGTCAATCAATATTAGGTTCTCATTTTGGAGATACTGAGAGGAGCAATTATCGGAATATAATTGACATTCCCTGTATCTTACTCTGTTTTTGAAATTAAAGTTCCTTTGAACCCAAATGTCACTGGTGTAACATATCCGAAGACATACTATACAACATAACATATAATCTCGTCAGGATACCCCCTTTGTTCCAAATACTTTAACCATGTATAGATAAATGTCCCTCTTTTGCTAGCTTCTGATCCCATCACAGCTGTGAAAGTATTTGTGTATCTTTCACTCTAAGTCTTGTCCCAAGATTTGTTGTCACTGGTGTTACGCCAAGTTCAGGAAGAGAAATCGATAAGGTTTTGTATCACGACATTCAACAAAATAACAGAAAAGACGGAAAAAATTAATAATAGAAACATTCCAACCGAGAAACAATGTTGAAGTCACCCATTTTATTGAGGGCCTACAGTTTTCACTCGACTACAAGGTATTATGTTTTTTTTAAATATCACTGGTTTAACAACACGTAAATTTCATAATGCCCGTTCTCTGTCTATAAGTATGAAGCCGTATGATAAATCCAATAAGACCTTAAGAATTCGAAGAACAGATTGGAGGAGATATCATTTTTCACTGATCCTTTGTCACTGGGGTAACGCGTCACTGGTGTAACAAATTAGTCACTAGTAGTAGTGCTCGCACGTTTGAGGACTCATTGGCCGGACCTCGGTGCCGGACCTCGGAAGTGACGTCATGTCACGTGACCCAGTGGCGCCATGTTGTGTTGTCGTGGTAACCCGCGTGAGCGGCCATGTTGTGACGTCATCCCCATAGTGATACGTGGTGTTAGTGCGCATGCGCAGCGCGTGTTGTTAGGGTGATACGTGTTTCCGTCGTCCATTTTGTATACTGGAGGCCGCCATCTTGGTTTCTATGGTAGCACGTGGTTGCTATGTTACCCAATTGTTCTGCAATGGGACGGGGTATGTTCGGTGGGTATGTTCGATTGAATTGGAGTATTTTCTGGAACGATTTCCCTGGATAATTACCACAAACAACCCGACAACTTGTATTATTTCGAATTCTTCCAGAATTCTCTGCTTCTATCTATATATGCAATAGCTATCGTTTATCTGGCCATGTTCCTTTATTCTAGAGTATACTCCAGTAGCGTAGAAGAGCCTATCAACTGGAACAGTTTACCTTATTATTGCTATATTTAGCCATTTCTGGTCTATTCTTGTTAGTTCTGACCCTATTCTGAGTACTCTTGTTGTTTCATTTATCTAGATTATAACTAACCAATCAGATTGCTTGATTTCCCATAATCTGTATGCAGGGTTATCTCCCTTGTGTATAAAAAAAGACTACATCCAATCGCCATATCCCATGGAATCCCATAATTTTACAAAACACCTGTGGCTAGGGAATCCCTTTTTTGTCGTATGAGGCCATGAGGGCCATGTAAAAGCCCTCAATGAGTCCTCATTTATTATCCCTCATAGCCTCATTGAATTCTGAGGTTATGAGGACCTTGAAAAATCTCTCAATGAGGTATAATTTTCTACGACTCTTAGCCTCATTTCAGTATTTAACAGGTATATCCTATGGAATCCCATTTTGAAAAACGCCTGTGACTGTGGAATGAGGGATTTTTAATACGACTCTTATCCTCATTTCAGAAAAAAGGGGTGCCGAAGGCCATATGCTTTTCAAAAAAGGGGTGCCGAAATTGGGGTGCCGGGATATTGCCATTGATATAGGTTTTTATTATGCAGAAGGGAGATAACTCTGTACGATTAAGTACAGGTTATGGGAAATCAAGCAATCTAATCGGTTAATTATAATTTATATAAATGATCTAGATAAATGAAACAACAAGAGTACTCGGAATAAGGTAGGAATTACTGTATTACGTACCACCTTACCAGTAACAGGATGACACAAAGCATTTGGTCGGTTGATACTATGAACGGTTAGGATGGGACCTACAGGGGAATATACCAACCATACTCTGCTGCCATTCTGTATTACCAGGCATTGACCCCCACCCCAGAATACCGCTCAATAATATGAAGCATCTGGTGGATCAGTAGTACCAAGGGCCAGAAAGAGACCTACAAGGATATGTACAGCCTATGCTATACTACCGTTCTAAACTACCAGCATTACCCCCACCCCCACAAAATCACTAGGTCTACCATAACGTACTACATATACCAGCCATATAATAAAACAAAGCAATCGGTTGGTTAATAGTACCAATCACTAACAGGGACCTATAGGTGTATATACCGCCATACTATAGTACCGTTCTAAACTACCAGGCGGTACCCCTACCCACAATACCCCTATGCCTAGCATTGCATACTACCTATACCAGTCATAGGATAACATAAAGCATCAGGTGGATTAATAGTACTAAGGGCCAGCAAGAGACTTATATGGATATGTACAGCCTATATAGTATCCTCAGATAAGTATCCCATAAAAGGTATCCTCGATAGGTATCCTCGAATAATACAATACCAGGCCATGAGTATCCTCAAATACCGAGATGAGGCTAAGAGTCGTAGTAAATTATGCCTCATTGAGGGATTTTTAATGGTCCTCATAACCTCAAAATTCAATGAGGCTATGAGGGATAATAAATGAGGATTCATTGAGGGCTTTTACATAGCCCTCATGGCCTCATATGACAAAAAAGGGATTCCACAGTCACAGGCGTTTTTCAAAATGGGATTCCATAGGAAAAACCTGTTAAATACTGAAATGAGGCAAAGAGTCGTAGAAAATTATACCTCATTGAGGGATTTTTCAAGGTCCTCATAACCTCAAAATTCAATGAGGCTATGAGGGATAATAAATGAGGACTCATTGAGGGCTTTTACATAGCCCTCATGGCCTCATACGACAAAAAAAGGGATTCCATAGCCACAGGTGTTTTGCAAAATTATGGGATTCCATGGGATATGGCGATTGGATATAGTCTTTTGTTATACACAAGGGAGATAACCCTGCATACAGATTATGGCAAATCAAGCAATCTGATTGGTTAGTTATAATCTAGATAAATGAAACAACAAAAGTACTTAGAATAGGGTCAGAACTAACAAGAATAGACCAGAAATTGCTAAATATAGCAATAATAAGGTAAACTGTTCCAGTTGATAGGCTCTTCTACGCTACTGGAGTATACTCTAGAATAAAGGAACATGGCCAGATAAACGATAACTATTGCATATATAGATAGAAGCAGAGAATTCTGGAAAAATTCGAAATAATACAAGTTGTCGGGTTGTTTGTGGTAATTATCCAGGGAAGTCGTTCCAGAAAATACTCCGATTCAATCGAACATACCCACCGAACATACCCCGTCCCATTGCAGAACAATTGGGTAACATAGCAACCGCGTGCTACCATAGAAACCAAGATGGTGGCCTCCAGTATACAAAATGAAAGACGGAAACACGTATCACCCTAACAACACGCGCAGCGCATGCGCACTAACACTACGTATCACTATGGGGATGACGTCACAACATGGCCGCTCACGCGTGTTACCACGACAACACAACATGGCGCCACTGGGTCACGTGACGTGACGTCACTTCCGAGGTCCGGCACCGAGGTCCGGCCAATGAGTCCTCAAACGTGCGAGCACTACTACTGTCACTGGTGAAACAATTTTTTGTTACACCAGTGACCTATCTGAATACTACGGCTACAAAAATCAGTGAAATCGGTGTAAATGTTCTATTCTCACAACAGAGAGTTAATTGAAGCCTCCACAAAGCAGTATGAATGACATTTCCCCCCTGGGAATTCATTTGGTAACTTTTTTCGGTGAGGAAAATTCAAATTGCGAGAGTCAAGTTTTATAATTTGATTATTTTTTCAAATCCAACAATCAATAATTTTTGTTAATTGGTGGATAAATGAGTGAGAATTTGGTCATGTTATGTGTAGAGCTGAAACGGTTAAGGGATTTTCTTGATCGATGAATCACGTGGATTAACCTTGGTTAACCGATTAATCACTTGTCCAAATAGATATCTGAATAATTGCCACACCGTTGATGATTTACAGCATGAATCCTTTACCCAATGTAACAAACAAAACCGACTAGGCCTATATACAAAAATCTCCATTCAAATTTATTATGTTTTCAATTTTTGTCTAAAAAACATAGCTTATGACCCCTTATTGGAACGAGCTCGTTATGGATAAAGGGTTAAGAATGACCATTCCAGCTACTGATACAGTATGATGATCATGCAAGTAAACAAGTATGTCTGCAAGTAACTTGCATGCTTTACTCTGTGTCATATAATTGATGTGAGTCAGTGTGACAATGTTTACCTGTTTTGGGGCAAGTTTGTTCCTTTGTTAACCCATATAATACAGTAGTTCAAAAGTAACGGTTAATCGATCAGTTACTTTTTGTATCGATCATTGATTAATCGGTTAACCGTTTCAACACTAGTTACATGACGGAAACTTAACTAAAATCAACAAAAACATATTCAACCATGACTTGGTTAAGAAGTTAAGTCTATGAAAAAATTAAGATATTTGTAAATCGAAAATGTTGTGATAAAATAAAACCTTGAATATAAAATAAAACATGGAAAAATAAACAGAATCTCTTCAAAATCAACAAAAATGAAACAATCGTATATCTCAAACAGTTTATATAGCATTGAGGGTATTAGTTTATGCAGAACAAACTAAAGTTTGGGAATGCACAATAGCATAGAAAACGGACCATTGATAATTGGCCAGGTTTCAGCAGTGTTTTGAGCTCCGGAATGAAATATGGGGGGGGGGGGGGGGGGTGGGTCCCCTCGGAAGGGGTGGAAAAAATTTACAGGTTTGGGGTGGTGGGTCCCCGGCAGTCGTAATTTTTTTTTTAGACCCTGTGTCTGCAAATTTTTTCCAGCCCCCCCCGCCCCGCCCCCCCCCCCCCCGCCCCCGCCCCCCCCCCCCCCCCTGCTGAGTTGAGTTATTTTGTGCGATATGATGGTGGGACATGTACACTGAGTTGGGTCAATAGGTGAGTTTATAGAAGAGTCAATGGAGTGGAGTGTAGGAAGGCATAATATGTCGTGTGGCCATTGATAGTAAACGTAACCTTTCCACTTCGGTTCAGTTTAAAAACTCGTGCCCGTTTTTGTCTGGACAACTAGTGCCCAAATGGCGAATGCGGAACAACTTGTACCCACAGCTGGACAACTCGTATCCATTTCTCTTTGAATATGTTCGATTTGTCAAAACGTGGGTGCGAGTTATTCAAACGTGGGTACGAGTTACCCAGAAGAAAAATGGGTAGGAGTTGTCCAATTGTGGATTCGACTAGTCTGGCACGACTTGTCTCGTAAGTAACAAGACTATTTACGAGGGACAGTAAGGGGTTCATGTATATTATTCCAAGACATCCTTTCAATTCTCTTACAACAGTTTGCAGTTTGTCGGACAGTGCATTGCACTTGGTCCTACAGTTAGAAAGTCTGTTTTTCTAATTAGTCGTACAGTCAGGGAGACGACAGTGGCCCCAGTTATGAGTTCGGTTTCCGATTCAAGTGTTACAGATTTTCCGTGTGAAGAGCCCAGTGAAGTGGAAAGGGACTCTTTTAAGCATTTTGAGAGTAAAATGTATTTGTATGTGAGCACTAATTATTTGGATTCTTCTCTTTTTGGATGAAAATGTAGGTGTGTAGTAGTTCGTTGAGATCGAGAGATGAAGATATTGGGGACATGCAGAGATAAAGACAAGCGGAGAGACATAAGGGGTCATAAGCTATGTTTTTGAGACAAAAAATGAAAACATAATAAATTTGAATGGAGATTTTTGTATATAGGCCTAGTCGGTTTTGTTTGTTACATTGGGCAAAGAGTTAAAAGCAAAATTAAAATCACACAATGACCCATTCGTGATGATGATCAAATATATTCAGAAAAGAGGGTGGGTACAAAAGACACTGTTTAAAATAAGTCCAATGGATTGCATCACCCCCTCCCCCGTCGGGTCGGGAAGGGGTAGTGAATGGGTCACTGTGATTTTAATTTTGCTTTAAAGATATTTTTCAACTTTCAAGGCCTTAGACAAAGGCACATTCTTGCCCTATTGATGCTATTGGGTTTTGTGTGCGGGATGGGACGGGGTGGGGTGGGGTAAGGCGAGGGTCAATTTTGAAAGTGAGTCAACTCATAAATCAAGCATTGTATGACCTATGGATCTGGGACTAACAACAAATGAATCGAAACTCAATGGATGTTCAGTATATGGCTCAAGGTCCCTGAGGTCAGCCAGGAGTCACTGAATGCATTTTTCAGAGTTGCTGGAGATCGCATTTAATGACCGCCTAATGCATTGCTAAGTTCATACATGTATTTTCACATTCAAAAATAGGGCGGGGCCCCAAAATATGAAAGTAGGTCATGTTCATATCTCACGTATGGTATAATGTATATGCGTTGAAACTCAATTGTGATACAAAATTTGGGTCAAGGACACTCAGTCACCAGGGATTATTGAGTGCATTGTTCAGAATTGCTGGAAATCACATTTTCTGACACCCACCACCTTCCCCCAAATACATTGCCGAAGTTCGTACATGTATTTTTATTCTAAAAACAATAGGCGGGGGCCAGAAAGTTTGAAAGTTGGTCACATTCATATCTCAAGCATGATATGACATATGAATCTGAGACCAAAACCCAATGAGTCGAAATACCGTGGAAGTTAATAATTTGGGTCCAGTTCACTGTGGTCGCACAGGTCTCATTAAGTGCAGTTTTCAGAATTGCTTGAAATTGCATTTTATAACCCCAATGCATTTCTGAAGTTCATACATATATTTCTTCTCCCCAAAAAGTGGACAGAGTAAAAAATATCCATTGCTGATTCCTTTGTAAAACACGTTTAATGCTGTGGACAGAGATTATTTCCTGTTTCTTGAAACATTTCTCTCAATCCTGTACGAAAATCTTTAAACGCTCTTAACAAAAAAATATCTCCGATTTCTTTAACCCTTTACCTAACCTGAAAAGTAGACGACACTTCCAAAAAAAATTCTTGAATAACTAATTTTTTTCATTTTTTTGTCTCAAAAACATAGGTTATGACCCCTCGTTGGAACGAGCTCGACGAGCTCGTTCAAACGAGAGGTCATAACCTATGTTATTGAGACAAAAAATGAAAAAATAATGAAAATTAATTGGCGATTTTTGAGAATAGCGCTGGCCGGTTTTGGCCGTTACGTTGGGTAAAGGGTTAAAGATATTTTACTCCCGAAAATAATTCCCCATAAATCGAATGTTGGAAATTCGATGATGTAAATTCCAAAAGTTGGAAATTCAATACAGTAGAATCCTTTTAATTGAATATCCATTTTGCCAGTGAAAATTATTCAATTAACAGGAGTATACAATTAACAGGGATTTGGTCAGTTTCCTGTGTTCTGGAGGTAAACTGAGCATTTATTCTATTGTATCTTGTTTGACAGAGCTCATAGAGCTCTGTCAAACAAGATATAATAGAATAAATGCTTGTACTGGATGTAGTGAGGCCAAAAAGGTTGATAAATAAGGGGAATTTGGTACGTGTCACAGTATAATGTTTTCGACATATTACAAAAATTTATATACAATTAACAGGAGTTTACTCTACAACCCATATGCAATTAACAGATCAAATTTGTACTGAAGGTATGGTAAATGGTTTTGTGTTTGAAAATATTATTCAATTAACAGGGATATACAATTAAGAGATATCCAATTAAGTGGGCTCCACTGTAATATAAATTTAATTTACCCATATTTTTTCGGTCAGAACCAAAGGGATTTTCCAATTTTCGATAAAATTCTCCGACTTTTCCAATAAGCTGCCTACATTTTTTCGAAATTCCGACTCCAGTCTGTGATCGATCCGGTTGTTCGAAATCACCCTTTGGGTTTTCCTACTCGGAATAGTCATTTAGAAAGAGTAGGTATTGGCTGAATAGCTGTCAGTCTATAGTCCTTGTGTAGACTGGTCAGCGTAAGGGAAAACTCATGGACCTACCTAGGGAAATGCATTTTACTTGTGGATAAAATGACTAGATTTTAACCATGGGGAAGCCTCAGAATCAACTAAGGGGTTCAAAACTAAAAATATTCCCCGGGGGAGAATCCCGCGCCTCCACCATCCAGAGGGGATGCCCCCTATCAAACTCTTCCCTTAGTCGGCCCAATGGCCCTCTGGGCATGCCTATGGCAAGTAGTGCTGGGACCCAAACGCCCAGTTACAAATCTAACTGATCACACACCTCCTTTGAATGCCCTCTAGTTACATCTGGGCATAGGTGAGTAGTATGTTTATTTTCATTATGCCCAACAAATGAGATCTTCGGGCGGGCGGTTTTTTATTTTATAATTATTTCGTATTTTGTAATTATTTCTTTGCCATTAAAAGTTCACGTTCTTGGTTTGTTTTATGTTTTTGGCCTCATAATCTGCATAATAGCTTGGGTGGTGGTGTATTTCGTCCCTTGAGTGCAAGAAGGCTTTGCAATGCTGAAGCATTGCAATGCCTTGTTGCACTCAAGGGACAAATTTATCAATTTTATTAATTTGGGTAAAATATCAGACATAAACCATTTCATTTTCATTTTTTTAAGTTTGCACTGGTTGTAAAAAGAGAGCATGCGGCAACCAAAAGGACCGTGCGGGAGGGCCTGAGGAACACATTGTCAACTTTTGAGGCCTTAGTGATATTTGGTCTAGCACTCTGACAAGTCTGACATCGCATTTGAATGAGAAAACAGCAAGTACTGTTCATCAAAGATGAATTACTCAGAAGCAGTGTTTTTTTTTTTTTTTTGCAACATCACCAACACAATACGCCATGGAATTTGGAATAAAGCACCATTTTGTTTCAAAAACACGCATCTTTTTACTGCCGCAGCAGCTACAATTCTTGTTTCTATCTGTGTATCAATAAGTGACATTCAATAAAAACAATGAAGTCCAAATTAATCATAACTAAAAGCATGACAACATTGAGGATAAAAAGCATTGTACAACTTTCTATGCTTAATCTAAATATCTCTGTTGATGTGTTCAGAATTCGTTTGGGAAGTGGATTGGGATTCAAATTAAGCCAATAAATGACAACTGGAAAAAAAGCGGAATAAAGTTTCATCGCCACAGCAGTGGTACCACTGGAAAATAAATTAGTGTTGGGAATGGACAGCCTTGTTTTCAGCGGAAAAAATGGGGTTTTTTTGCACGTTGTCGGGATGGTGAGTGGGGGAGGGAGGGGTTGGATGGTGGTCAAATGTCGGGAAAACACACTTAGGTCTTGGCCTGCAAATTTTTCCAGCCCCCCCCCCCCTCCCCCTCCCTCCGCCCGAGGACCGGCCAGCATTAATCACAAAAATCACCTTTCAATTTTCATTATTCTTCTCATTTTTTTGGTCTCACAAACGTACCTTATGACCCCTCATTAGAACGAGCTCGGTGAGCTTGTTCCAATGGGGGTTCATAAGCTGTGTTTTTGACGCAAACAATGAAAAAAATAGTTCAGGATTCATGAACTCGCTTGTAAGTGTCGTCTGCCTTTCGCGTTAGGTAAAAGGTTAAAAATTGTTGAGTAAATGTGTTACAGATCGAGAGAGATGTGCGGGAGATCAGTCTGGAACTATCGATCTTTTGAAGACAAATTCACCGATTTACAACGTGTCTTCGAGGCGCAGTCAAACCAGCCTGGTTTGGTAAATGGACCTTAACTTTTGACCACTACTGTACAGCATAAGAGAAGGATTCAAAAACCATGCTGATTTTATGTTGTTTGGATAGCCTTCTGGTAGCGAGTTTGTCTTCTGATCTCAACGTCGTGAGTGTTAATCTAGTTTTGTATCAACAACAATTTAATTTTATTGTTAAAAGCTGCCCAGAGGACTTAAAAATACGTACGGGCGAAAAATTCCCGACCCCTTGATTTATAAGGATACTATATATTTATAAGTATTACTTCGTCAATTTGCCGTCATGCTCAATATTATATCATTAAAATTAGACTTGATAAGTAATGTTTCCGATGAGATAAATTATCCATTATGGTTCATGTGTCCTCACGGTCTAGAGGTAACTACCTTATCTTGGTGTTCGAATGGTTGCGGGTTCGGTTCCCGTTGGCGGTCTTTTACAAGGAAGGATATGAATACTTGCGTTGTCTTTTTCCTATCGTCCTCAAATTTTTTAACATTACACTTCAAAATGTTGATAAAAAAAAACCCTTCCCATTGGTTTATGCAGAACAAAATACTTGTTTTATAACCTGAGTACGGGCCACGCTTCCAACCAATACTGTTAACAGAAAAACAGAGAAAAGGATTATTAAAAACCTTCGAACTTTCAAATTACACTGCCCCCACCCCCCACCCCCCCCCCACCCCCCCCCCCCCCACCCCAAATTATTCATCTCGCCTCTCTAACTGTATCTGTTTAATATAACGCTGAAAATGTGCAAAATAATCTCAAAATAAACACAAACAGCCCTCCAACACCACCATCCAAAAACAAACCTTCGTATGAGTCTCCTTTAGCGTCGACACTAACAGGGTGAATTACTCTTGTATAGGGGTGTCAAGTTATGATATTAGACATCAGCCATGTAGGGGTCAGTTATTTCTGATTCTTTCTACAAAATCTATTTCATAAAAAAAATTATTGGGAGGATAGGTAAATTATGATTCCTCCAGGGCTGATGCCTGATATAATTCAGAACTGACTGGTCACATGTCATTTATGTTATTTAAAGTGATAAAACCAAGATTAACGTAGTTAAAATAAATACATAAATGAATCCACGCAATGAATATATTCGTTGTTCATTAGTTCTTTCACGTAAAATATCTTCGTTAAACGGTTTATTTCGACTTTATCTGTACGATCTATTTATTCCGTTCACGACTGTAAGCAGAGACAAAGGAGTTTGGGGGAATCGAGACCCCAAATGGGCAAATAGCGTCTCGGTATTATAATTTTGCAATCAATTTGCAAGCTTTTATCGATTTTAGGCTGAATGCTCTCTAAACTTGCGACCAGAAATGTCTTTTTGTCCGAATTCTTGTTTTGAGTTCTCTCCCTTCGTTCAAATCGTGATTTGGGTGATCGAGACTACTTGTGACAGGGAAGCGCCTGGATTACCCCTAATAATTTCTTCTCTCCGAAGGACGAGCGACTGAAAAGGCTTATTCATTAGAACCTTTGGTTTTATAATTATTTATTTATTTATACTAATAACAATTACGTAAAACAGAAGCTTTTATTAAGAGGTCGAGGTTTAAATTAGTTCAACAATCAAGTTGTAATTTAATTCATTTTACTGAAAACAAACTAGATATCCCGTAAAAACTTCCAAAATGCTTGTAATCATCCGTGGCTTTTAAACACTGGCAACTGTAACATTTGTAAGCTGTTTGTTATTTCCGTGTCAAAACGTTTTTGTCACAAGCATTGAACTTCATCAAGCGCTTGGTGCTTCATCGAGGAATCGAACCCAGAACCCCGAGATCAAAAGACGAACCCTTAAAGTTACCCCAGAGTTATAACAACGCACATCAAATCATATTCAAAACATCCCGTGGTCAGTATTTTCCCGGCAAGCACAACAATATGCAATGACAGTTTGCGTCAGTGAGTAGGTAATATTTTGAGTTTCACAGTTTAAACAGACCTTAGTCCCAAGAAATCATTTTCACTGGTCAGACATGAAATTTAAGAAAGAAAAAGCGGGTCCATTTCCTTTTTCGCAAAGGGGAATCGAACACGGAACCATTTGGTGGTGGTTACATTAAATTACCAATGGGCCACGACGCTCTACAATACCCTATCCTCAATTATACAATATCAACAGTACAACTGAAACACATTTTATTGGAAACAATTTGGAAAAGCCACAATGACAGCTTGCGTCTGTGATTATTGTTTTGCCTGTGTTTATAAGAGAGCGGATTTAACAAGAATATTTGTAACAAATACTCGGCTCTATGCGATCAGGAAATCATGTTGACTTGTGAGATGTTTTAGAAGGGAACAAAATGAATCATCTTGTACATCATAAAGGGGAATCGAACTCGATACCTTTTGATCAAAGACAAACTGAAATACCTATAAGCCACGAAGAAATACATCAAGCACGCAATAATTATGCCATTCTAAGTTATATTTAAACACATTGCAAATGACCAAACTGTCATTGAAGCCTTTCATTTTGCTGCAATGAGAGTTTGCGTCAGTGAGTAATATTTTTAGTTTCTCGAGTTAATACCGATACTTGTCCCAAGAAATTATTTTTACTCGTCAGACATTTCCCAAAGAAAAAGCAAGTTGACTTTCGCTTCTCAAAGTCGAAACGACCACGGAACCTTTCAGTCGTGGTAATATTAAATTACCACTGGGCCACGAAGAACTACAATTCATTAGTCGCAATTACACAATATTAACAATATAACTGAAACACATTTTATTGGAAACAAAAAAAGAAACAATGGCAGCTTGCGTCGGTGATTATTGTTTTGCCCGAGTTTAAACGACAATGGGTTTAACAAATACTCAGCTCCAGGCGATCAGGAAATCATGTTTTCTTCTGAGATGTTTTTGAAAATAACAAAATGAATGATCTTGCACATCATAAAGGGGAATCGAACTCGCTATCTCTCGATCAAGAGCAGACGGAAATACCTCTAGACCACGAAGTATTATACCATTCAATCATCACGTATATCGTTCTGAGTTACTAACAATGACATTTAAACACATCATGAATGGCCAAACTGTCATTCACAGCATTCAATGACGACGCCGGGGTTGAGACCCCCATGGAAATATTCGCCACAGGCCCCGAACCCCAATGGCCTTCCGAATTTTCTATTAGACCCCCCCCCCCCCCCCCGGTTGGGCGCCTGCCACCTTAAAGTTTAAGCTTGTTATTAATAAAAACAAACTGAAAAGTCAGAAATGAGAGCTAAAAGGAAAAGGATTTTCCGAGTTTTATTATGTTCCAAGCTCTTGATGGAAGCACTGAAATTTCATATGAATTGTGACTGAAGGCGGAAAAATGTTTTTTTTTTCACGTTGTCGGGATGATGAGTGAGGGAGGGGTTGGATGGTGGTCAAATGTCGGGAAAACATTTAGGTTTTAGCCTGAAAATGTTTCAGCCACCCCTCCCCCCCCCCCCCCCCGTCCGGGACCGGTCAGTGTTATTCACAAAAATCACCATTCAATTTTCATTATTCTTCTCATTTTTTTTGGTCTCACAAACGTAGCTTATGACCCCTCATTAGAACGAGCTCGGTGAACTCGTTCCAATGGGGGTTCATAAGCTATATTTTTGACGCAAAAAACTGGAAAACAAATAGTTCAGGATTCAAGAACTCGTTTGCAAATGTCGTCTGCCTTTCGCATTCTGTAAAAGATTAGGGATTGTTGAGTAAATGTGTTACAGATCGAGAGAGTTGCGCGGGAGATCAGACTGGAACTATCGATCTTTAGAAGACAAATTCGCCTATTTACAACGAGTCTAAGAGGTACAATCAAACCAGCCTGGGTTGGTAAATGGACCTTAACTTTTGACCACTATTGTTCAGTATAAAAGAAGGATTCAAAAACCATGCTGATTTTATGTTGTTTGGATAGCCTTCTGGTAGCGAGTTTGTCTTCTGATCTCAACGTCGTGAGTTCGATCCTTTTGTAATCTAGTATTTTATTATTGTTTTTTTTTGTATCAACAACAATTTAATTTTATTGTTAAAGACTGCCAAGAGGACTTAAAAATATGTCCGGGCGAAAAATTCCCGACTCCCTTGATTTATAAGGATACTTTTTATTTATAAATATTATGTATCATTTATATTAAACTTTATAAGTAATGTTTCTGATGAGATAAATAAGCTATGGTTCATATGTCTCCACGGTCTAGAGGTAACTACCTTGTCTTGGTGTTCGAATAGTTGTGGGTTCGCTTCCCGTTGGCGGAATTTTACAAGGAAGGAAATGAATACTTGCGTTATCTTTTTCCTTCAGTCCTCAAACATTTGTTCATTAGACTTCAAAATGTTGATAAAAAAAAAGCCCTTCACACTGGTTTATACAGAACAAAAATACTTGTTTTATAACCTGTGTGCAGGCCACGCTTCCAACCAATACTGTTAATAGAAAAACAGAGAAAAGGATTATTAAAAACCTTCGAACATTCAAATAACACTGCACCCCCCCCCCCCCCACACACACACACACACTCCAAATTATTCATTTCGTCCTTCTAACTGTATCTGTTTAATATAAGGCTGAAAATGTGCAAAATAATCTCAAAATAAACACAAACAGCCCTCCAACACCACCATCCAAAAACAAACCTTCGTGTATGTCTCCTTTAGTGTCGACACTAAGAGGGTGAATTACTCTTGTGTTGGGATGTAAGTTATGATATTAGACATCAGCCATGTAGGGATCAGTTATTTCTGATTCTCTCTACAAAATCTATATAAATTATTAAAACATTTATTGGGAGGATAGATAATAAATGATTCCCACAGGACTGATGCCTGATATTATAATTCAGAACTGTTTGGTCACATGTCATTTATGTTATTTAAAGTGAGAAAACCAAGATTAACGTAGTTAAAATAAATACATAAATGTATCCACGCAATGAATATATTCGTTGTTCATCAGTTCTTTCACATAAAACATCTTCATTAAACAGTTTATTTCGACTTTATCTGTACGATCTATTTATTCCGTTCACGATTGTACACAGAGACAAAGGATTTGGGGGAATCGAGACCCCAAGTGAGCAAATGGCGTCTCGGTATTATAATTTTGCAGTCAATTTGTTAGCTTTTATCGATTTTAGGCTGAATACTCTCTAAACTTGCGACCAGAAATGGTTTTTTGTCCGAATTTTTGTTTTGAGTTCTCTCCCTTCATTCAAATCGTGATTTGGGTGATCGAGACTACTTGTGACAGGGAAGCGCCTGGATTACCCCTAATAATTTCTTCTCTCTGAAAGACGATCGATTGAAAAGGATTATTCATCAGAACCTTTGGTTTTATAATTATTTATTTATTTATACTAATAACAATTACGTAAAACAGAAGCTTTTATTAAGAGTTCGGGGTTTAAATTAGTTTAACAATCAAGATGTAATTTGATTTATTTTACTGAAAACAAACTAGATATCCCGTAAAAACTTACAAAATACTTGTAATCATCCGTGGCTTTTAAACACTGGCAACTGTAACATTTGTAAGCTGTTTGTTATTTCCATGTCAAAACGTTTTTGTCACATGCATTGAACTTCATCAAGCGCTTGGTGCTTCATCGAGGAATCGAACCCAGAACCCCCAGATCAAAAGTCGAACACTTCAAGTTACCCCGGAGCTAGTACGACGCACATCAAATAATTTTCAAAACATCGCGTGGTTAGTATTTTCCCCAGCAGGCACAACAATATGCAATGACAGTAACTGTTTGCGTCAGTTATAGGTAATATTTTGAGTTTCACAGTTTTATACAGACATCAGTCCCAAGAAATCATTTTTACTCGCCAGACATGAAATTTGAAAAAGAAAAAGCAAGTACATTTTTACTTTTCGCAAAGGGGAATCGAACATGGAACCATTTGGTGGTGGTTACATTAAATTACCACTGAGCCACGACGCTTTATAATCCCCTGTCTTCAATTATACAATATCAACAGTACAACTGAAACACACTTTGTTGGAAACAATTTGGAAAAGAGACAATGACAGCTTGCGTCTGTGATTATTGTTTTGCCTGAGTTTACAAGAGAACGGATTTAACAAGAGTATTTATAACAAATACTCGGCTCTATGCGATCAGGAAATCATGTTGACTTGTGAGATGTTTAGAAGGGAACAAAATAAATCATCTTGCACATCATAAAGGGGAATCGAACTCGATACCTTTTGATCAGAGGCACACTGAAATACCTCTAAGCCACGAAGAAATACATCAAGTACGCAATAATTATGTCATTCTAAGTTATATTTAAACACATTGCAAATGACCAAACTGTCACTGAAGCCTTTCATTCGGCTGCAATTCGATCCCCGTCCGGGACGACCCGCGTTGTGTCCTTGGGCAAGGCACCTTATCCCGGTTGCCTACATAGGGGCACGATGACGCCGTGTACTAAGGCATACTGCACGTCGATGGTGCACATGTCTTCAACCACTGTAACTCTGCTTGTGCGGAGCTTGAACAGAGTTAGAATGTTGATGAGCTGACAGTTGCTCGGTGGTTCTCTCCAGGAACTCCGTCTTCCTCCACCCGTAAAACTGTCACGGTCACGATTAGCCATTGTGCATAAGTATGTGACCTTAAACCCCAATAAATAATTAAATTTAGCTGCAATGAGAGTTTGCGTCAGTCAGTAATATTTTTAGTTTCTCGAGTTTATACAGATACTTGTCCCAAGAAATTATTTTTACTCGTCAGACACTTCACAAAGAAAAAGGAAGTTAACTTTCGCTTCGCAAAGGCGAAACGAACACGGAACCTTTCGGTCGTGGTTATATTAAATTACCATTGGGCCACGAAGAACTACAATTCATTAGCCACAATTATATAATATTAACAATACAACCGAAATACATTTTATTAGAAACAATCTGAAAAAGCAACAATGGCAGCTTGCGTCGGTGATTATTGTTTTGCCCGAGTTAAAACGACAATGGATTTAACAAGAGTATTTATAACAAATACTCAGCTCCAGGTGATCAGGAAATCGTGTTTACTTGTGAGATGTTTTTGAAAATAAAAAATGAATAATTTTACACATCATAAAGGGGAATCGAACTCACTACCTTTCGATCAAGAGCAGACTGAAACACCACTAGACCACGAAGTATTATACCATACAGTCATCACTTGTATCGTTCTGAGTTACTAACAATGACATTTAAACACACTTTGAATGGGCAAACTGTCATTCCCAGCATTCAATGACGACGCCGTGGTTGAGACCCCCCCCCCCCCCCCTCCCATTGAAATATTCGCCACAGGCCCCGAACTCTCCAATGGCCTTCCGAATGTTATATTACCCTCACGACCACCCCCCACCCCCACCCCCCTCCCGGTTGGACGCCTGCCATCTTAAAGTTTACGCTTGTTGTTTTTAAAAACAAACTGAAAAGTTAGCAATGAGAGTTTGAGCATTCCGAGTTCAAAGGAAAAGGATTTTCTGAGTTTCATAAATGTCCCAAGCTCTTGATGGAAGTACTGAAATTTCATATAAATTGTGGCTGAAGGGTCTAGCTCTAATAATATTGCACGCTCAAAAAGAAAATACGCTTTGGGACGCCTCAGCTTTCCGAGGAATCGTTCTCTCCACCTTTCAGTGAGCTGGATTTTTCATTATCTTGACAGAGCTGTTCAGTCAAGTGCAACTACCAATATAAATTGATGCGTGTTCACTGATACTATGATAAAGATATGTCATCCCAGGTGGCTCAGTCGACTAAAACGTTAGATTTGAATGTGTGCAAGAGGTTGCGAGTTCGATCCTTCTATTCCAAACATTCATAATCAACAGCTTTTCAAGTCAGATCTTTGAAACAACCTTTGTGTTTTGAAATCAAATGTCCCAAGCAAATCGTGTGGCTTTAATACTCCTCTACAGCAATAAATGGAAACTTATTGGAAACCACGAGTTAAGGTGCTGTATAAGTAAGGGAAATTTGTTTAAAATATTGACTACTGTCACTGTGTACCACTCCGTTGTGTTTGAAACAAGCATACCCATCGGTTGATTTGGGTTGACTCTTTAACCCCACTGATTTTAGAGTGATAATCGACAGGGGTTATTTTGGGTGTCTACAAGGGCCGAATAATGGCATTTTGGCAAGTTTCTTCCCAATTCAAACCAAAAATACAAATCCACAGAATGTAGGCTATCACATAAATATCTTCATCATTAATAGTATACAAACAATTTATTTGATAGAGATTACAGACACTGATCATTATTTCATGCATGTGTTTGTTATAAAACGCATATCATGTACTATACATGTAGTACATGTAACTTCTGTATTAATGTTCTCAGTTCAATATGAAGGTAACTTTTCTTATTCTTTGTGTGTTTCTTCTCCAAATTCCCACTTCGAGCCTCCATGAGGTGAATTTTACCAATTGCATGGGCCCGGACCCTTTCCCAAAGAGGACGGAAGAATCCTGATCGATTTACAAAAACATTCCTATCCATTCAAGACAAAATCCATCTTTTCGAATTCGTTCTTAGAGCAAATCGACCATATCAACAGAACTGGTTAGTCGCATCTCATTTATACTATTTGAAATGAGAACACCAAGATTAACGTACAGCAGTTAACCCTTTACCTAACCTGAAAAGCAGACGACACTTGCAAAAATAATTCTTGAATAACTAATTTTTTTCATTTTTTGTCTCAAAAACATAGGTTATGACCCCTCGTTGGAACGAGCTCGTTCCAACGAGGGGTCATAACCTATGTTTTTGAGACAAAAAATGAAAAAAATAATGAAAATTAATTGGCGATTTTTGAGAATAGCGCTGGCCGGTTTTGGCCGTTACGTTAGGTAAAGGGTTAAAATAAATACATAAATAGATCTACACAATGAATGTATTCGTTGTTCATCAAGTCTTTCACATAAAACATCTTCATTAAACGGTTTATTTCGACTTTATCTGTGAGATCTATTTATTCCGTTCAGGACTGTAAGCAGAGACTAAGGTTCCTCTCTACAGTTTCGCACTATTGCACAGGGGTGAAATTCTAAAGAAAGGGCGTATGTTGAAACTAAGGCCATGTAAAATAGAGATATATTTTTAGTATCAGATATAAGATTACATTAGGCTTTCTGTTGGACAAGAGAATTTGAAGTTTTGGTCCCAAAGTTGGAGTCTGATACACAGGGGTAAATTACCAGATGAATTATGGGAAACAGTGGCTTCGAAAAATTGGCTATTTTTTTAAATGTAATTTTTACACGGGTTTGTTACCAGACAGGTAACTAAAAAATGAGACGGAAACATATCATTTTTTTTTTGCATTTTAGAAACAAGAGATGCTCTGCTCCAGGGGTGGGTAGGCGGGGTTGGTGGGAAAATTCTGCTTTTGAGGCTGCTAGGTGGCTGAAAATGACTGGTTTCGGTATTTTTTCAGGCAATTTTCCAGGTTGAAGTCTTGCCTTTGACAATAAATAATTCCACCCACATTCAGATTGTTTATTTCTACTTAGTCAGATAGTGTTATATGTTTTTTGTGGATTTGGGAAATGTAATACATGTAATGGGTTTGATAACTAAGGTACAGGATATTTGCATTTGACGAGAGTGTATGGCATGTCACATTTGGAAATGCCTGGAATACTGTGGAGCGGAACCTAAGGATTTGGGGGAATCGAGACACCAAATGAGCAAATAGCGTCTCGATATTAAAATTTTGCAGTCAATTTGGAACCTTTCGTCGATTTCAGACTGAATACTCTCTAAACGAAATGACTTTTTGTCCGAATTATTTTATTTTGAGTTCTCTCTCTTCGTTCAAATCGTGAATTGTGTAATCGAGGTTCAAATCGTGAATTGTGTAATCGAGACGCCGTGGTGGCAGGGGAGCGCCTGGATTACTCATACTCATTTCTTTACGTTGAAAGACGAACGACTGAAAAGGATTATTCATTTTTAGCTCAACTTTGGCGAAGCCAAATTTGAGCTTTTGTCATGGCCCGTCGTCCGTCTGTCCGTCCGTCCGTACGTCAATAATTGGACACGGCTCGGGCTAGAGGCCGTATTTATGAACCGATCTTTACGAAACTTCTTGGGCACCTTTGTTATGACCGTTGGACGAGAACGAGTGTTTTTGGGTGCGGTCCGAAATTCAAGATGGCTGCCAGCCGCCATTTTGTACCGACTAGGCAGAAATCTGTTTTTTTGTACAGAACTTCCATATGAAAGCTCTGATTTGAATAAGTTTTTGTATGAATGTTTAGTACTATGGGATACATCACATATAATATGGTTTTTTTCTCGTGCGTAAATTGTGCAAATTAGACTAATTTTGATGTTTTTTGGTGTTATTTTCAGCACTGTAAGTGCAAATGCCAATACGGCTCGGGCTAGAGGCCGTATTTATGAACCGATCTTTACGAAATTTCTTCGGCACCTTTGGTATCACCGTGGGACGAGAACGGGTGTTTTGGGGTCCGGTCCGAAATTCAAGATGGCCGATGGCAGCCATTTTGTACAAAATTAGGTGCAATCAGATTTTTGCACAGAACTTCCATATGAAAGCACTGATTTGAATAATTTTGTGTGAGAATGTTTAGTACCATGGGATACATCACATATAATACGTTTTTTTTTTCTCGTGCAGAAATCATGCAAATTAGATGAACTTTGATTTTTTCAGTGCGACTTACACACAGTAAGTACACATGTCAATACGGCTCGGGCTAGAGTCTGTATTTATGAACTGATCTTCACGAAATGTCTTGGGTACCTTTGTTATCACCTTGGGACGAGAACGAGTGTTTCTGGGTGCGGTCTAAAATTCAAGATGGCTGCCAGTGGCCATTTTGTACCGAAATTAGGTCTAATCAGTTTTTTTGTACACAACTTCTATACGGCTCAGACTAGAGGCCATATTTATGAACCAATCTTTACGAAACTTCTTGGGTACCTTTGTTATCATCGTGCGATGAGAACGAGTGTTTTGGGGTGTGGTCCGAAATTCAAGATGGTCACCAGCAGCCATTTTGTACCAAAATTAGTGCAATCAGTCTTTTGTACAGAACTTCTGTATGAAAGTTCTGATTTGAATAAATTTTCGTATGAATGTTTAGTAACATGGAATACATCACATATTGTAAGGGTTTTTTTTCGTGCTGAAATTATGCAAATTAGATGAACTTTGATTTATTCAGTGCTACTTACACAATGTAAGCACACATGTCAATACGGCTCAGGGTAGAGGCTGTATTATGAACCGACCTTCACAAAACTTCCTGGGTACCTTTGTTATCACCTTGGGACGAGACTGAGTGTTTCTGGGTGTGGTCCAATATTCTAGATGGCTGCCAGTGGCCATTTTGTACCGAAATTAGGTCCAATCAGTTTTTTGTCACAAGTTCTATACAGCTCGTATTTATGAACTGATCTTCACAAAACTCCTTGGGTACCTTTGTTTTCACCTTGGGACAGGAACGAGTGTGTTTTGGGGTGCCTTTGTTATCACTGTGCTATGAGAACAAATATTTTGGGGTTCATTCAGACCCACTCTGGGACTCAAAGATTTTTTTCTAGTTTAGCATCTGACTGTCACCCACCTTTACAATACTTTACCTATACATTTGTTACAGGCAACGGTCAGTATTTATGTACATATCGTTACAATACTTTATATGTACCTTTGTTATCAGCTCATTACCTAGATGTTTGTCATTGCTGTGTCACATACAATACATGTACACGTCTTTGTCTCGACAAGTTGAGCTACAGTGTCATTGACACTTTCATTATTATATACTTTGTAAATACCCACATTTCTATTGGCTGGATCTTATGACGTGACTGGTACTCAGCAATCCATGTACACCTGTTCCCCAGTGAATATCAACTTTCTAAATACTAAAACAGTTATGGTCTTTTGTGGTGGTAAATATGAGGTGATATAAACCTAAAAAAACTGATTGACAGAGGCGTTAGCTCATTAAAAGATTTTGAGTAGTGGTTCCGGAGAAGAAGATTTTTAAAGCTCATTCCCCATATTGTTCTAAGTTAATTTTCGGACTCCTGTATTGAGCCCAAATGTGAACCGAAGGGCTTAATTTGAACACACTTGTATCTGCCCCCCCCCCCCCCCACCCCCATGAACGCTGTCTGCTAAATATCAAGATTCTGATCAGTGGTTCCGGAGAAAAATTCTTGAATTAAATTTTTTCAAATACACTGATTCAGCAATTGTTCGCCCCTCCCCCCCCTCACACACACACCTATAGAACACACTGACACAACCGATCGCATTTTATTCTACTGATCCTAAGGATCCTTCATAGCAAATAACAGTGCTCTGTTCGGTGTGGTTTGGGAAATATGGGCATTTGAAAATATTTGATTTTGTGTTTTAGTTTCTGGGGTTCCCACGGGTACAGCGGGCAATTTTTCCGTGATTAAGTACGTATGCCTCCAATAATACCACATACTAAATTTGGTTCAAATCGGACCATCGGTTCGGAAAATATAAATTGTGGGCAGGGCCAAAATTCTTGCCCTTTCTATTACAAAGGCAAATATTGTTCCACGAACTTCAAAAGAAGCTCCATACCAAATATCAAGTCATTGCACACACTGGTTCATGACAGAAGATTTAAAAAAAAAAATGGAGCATTTTCCCCCACTCCTCCCTTTGGAGAGTGGCAACTTTATTTGAAAAAAACTTGAATCGACATATGATAAGGAACATGCATATCAAATTTGGTTTAAGTTTGCCCTGTGGTTTGTGAGGAGAAGTCGATAATGTAAAGTTCACGCCAGACGGGCGGACGACGGACGGACAGAAAGTGATCACTTAAGCTCCCCTGACTTTCAGTCAGTTGAGCAAAAAGGGGCACTGGGTTGAATTATTCTGTTCGATATGGTGGGACATGTACATTGAGTTGGGTCAATAGGTGAGTTTGTAGAATAGTCAGTGGAGTGGGGAGGAAGAAGGCGTAATTCGTGTGGCCATTGACAGTAAAGATAACCTTTCCACTTCGGTTCAGTTGAAAAACTCGTACCCCTTTTTGTCTGGGCAACTAGAGCCCAAATGGCAATTGCTGGACAACTTGTACCCACAGCTTGACAACTCCTATCCATTTCTCATTGAATGGGTTTGAGTTGTCAAAACGTGGGTGCGAGTTATCTAAACGTGGGTACGAGGGTGTGTTCTCAAAACGTCGAAAAACTAAAATTCACACCTAGGTAAGGTTATTTTGATAGTAATTATAGTCTATATTTAATTAGTGGTCACTCGTGAGATGTGTCTGCGTTCAGAGATCAGAGATACAACGGTGGTTTTTCTTACACAACAGACACCCATGGTTTTTTCCCACGGTTATAGATTCTTCCTGCAAAATCGTTCCTAATTAGATATACACCCTAAAATCAATTGGGTTAAAAATCAACCCAAATCAACTGGGTTGAGTGAATATGAACCCAATTGGGTTCATATTCACTCAACCCAGTGGATTTGGGCTAATTTTTAACCCAGCTCATTTTAGAGTGTAGACTTTAGCCCTAAGCCTATTGTTCTCTTGTGTAAACACACCGGTACAGATTTTCATTTTGTCGACGTTTTGAGATACAGCCAGTACGAGTTACAGACGAAAAATGGGTAGGAGTTGTCGTCGAATTATGGGTACGACTAGTCTAGTACCACTTGTCTCATAAGTAACAAAACTATTTACGACGGTTGACAAGGCGTTCATGTATATTATTCCAAGACATCTTTTCAATTCTCTTGCAACAGTTGGCAGTTTGTCGGACAGTGCAAACGCAGTTGGTCGTACAGTTAGAAACTCTGTTTTTGTAATTAGTCGTACAGTCAGGGAGACAGTGGCCCCAGTTATGAGCCCGATTTACAATTTTAGTGTAACAGATATTCCGTATGAAGGGCCCAATGAAGTGGGAAGTGACTCTTTTAAGCATTCTGAGAGTAAAGTGTATTTAAAACGTCACTGATCTTGTATTTCGATATCATTTATCACAATCTCGTTCGCAAAAATTACAAACATTTTCGTGAGTCAAGTCAACCATTTTACGTTTAAAGACAAATCCACACAGAATCGGACCTCAGCTTGTTCCAGAAATAACAGTAAACCATTCTACTGTATTTCCGGGATAATCCACCAAATGAACACAAAGTCACAAAAATGACTGGTAACCCGCGTGCAATTTTTCAGTTTCCGACGTTTCAGTTGGGTGAGTCTCACCGGACAGGTCATAATTTCCGTTTCAGCCGGCTGTCCTCTTATACCCCGTGGAGACGAAATAAGAGAGTTGTACAGAAAATTCAACGCAAAGATTCTGAGTCATAAGCGGGGATTCGTCGAAGAGATAGTTCAGCTATCCGCACGTCACGGTTTCGCCGGTGTGGAAGCCAAGACGTTCAGATAACTTAACTAGGAGAAGAAACTTCAGACTTTGTGAAAAGAATGAGAAACAATAATGATGTCAGCAAACTGAAATACATCTGAGAATATTTTGTGATTATTTATTTTGGTTTAATAAATAAAAAAAGGTTATTACTTGGTTAGTTTGATATCGGCCGAGATATCAGCACTTTGTAACTCCACATCATCCTTCGACTTTCGGTCTCGGGCTGATAGGAAGTTACCTCGTGCTGACAGGGGCGGACCGGGGCGAGAAAAGTTACCGGGGAATGCACCGGGAGGGGAGGGGGGGGGGGGGAGGAGACCCGGAGAAATTTTTGATTTTGCGAACTGGACAAACGCGTCTTCCTTGCGTCTGAACGATCAATGGCAGTCCGTATATAGAACATTTCGATGGCATTTTTGTATCATCTTCATCGATCATTCGACAAAAATGGTTCTACAAGGGGGGAGGAGGGCCCCCCGGAAAGACCATAGTTTGGCTCACTCGGCGAAAAGTTTGATTTTTGAAATTGAAGGAACACTGTTTCCTTTCATCTGAGCGATCAATGGCAGAGAGACTGCTGGTTTATCGAAATGTCATCTATGTGGACTGCCAATGGCAGTCCACATAGAGAACATTTCGATACACCGGCAGTCTATGCAATCAGATCCATTTCGTTGGGCTGCATTAATTTTGGAGGCCCCAGGGGGGAACCCAATAGGGGGTCCACTGGGAATTTTCCTGGTAGACCATACGACTAGTCCATCTCTGCGTGCTGATATCTCAGCTGATATGAAACAAAACAAGTAATAACCTTTAATTATCTTCGACTTTACCCTTTACCTTCCACATTAATCTGACAATGGCAGAGCGAATCATAATGAATGAAACAGATTTGTTTTTATTTTTTTTTTCCTTTTTTTCAGAGTTTTAATTCAATACACGTTTTTAATTTTTATTCTCTTGGATTGTGTGATCAGGGCTGGGAGCAGTTAACTTTTCAAACGTTAACGTGTTAAATTATTTTTACTAAGTTAAAATTTTTTAACCAAGTTAATAACGTTTAACTGTGAAGATTATAATTGTATAATATGTAGCATTGCGTCGTTTACCCAAGTAGGATCGCGCGTAAGGATGACGTCGAATTTTGCGCCATTTGACGAAACTGATGTCGTAGCTCTCCTACCAACGTTGGCGAAGTTGGCCCGCCGATATTTGACGATACAGCAATATCAGCTTCATCCGAACGCCTATCTTTCCATGTAAGGACTGGTATTCGAGCAACGACGGATGTCTCTTTCTAAGGATACGTCGCATCGATTGTATTATTAAATGAAAACCTCGCTGAACTTAGAATTTACGATAACCTGAGAGAACTATCTTAACTACTCGTCCCCCGAGTTCCAATGTGTTCTATGTGCCAGTAGGCACATAGAACACATTGGAACTCAAGAGACGAACTGTGCGTAAGTTAAATTATATTCAAATTCAAATCAATAAAAATGGCCGAAGTTATTAAAATTTTGTTCATTTTAACATTTAACGTCTTTTAACTCGTTAACGCAGAATTATTTAACACGTTAACATGTTAAGAAAAATTTTAACTCCTCCCAGCCCTGATTGAGATTAAAACAAATATTATTAATTTCAGCAAACTGCCCGTTTTTCTACACAAAATCCGAAACCAGTGACAGATGTTACCGACTGCATGATATAACGTTTCCGGTCAACAAGCAGATGGCTAAAACTATGTGCGCCCTGATTTTGGGAGATATTGTTGAACCGAGGGATGCAAATGACAACGAATACCTGAGTACTACAATCAAGTAAGTTTGTGTCTTTCAACGCGACAAACGTATAAATACAGGAGCGCAAAAAGCGGTCCAACTGGCTAAGTGAGTGCCGGACTAATATTTAACACATGATGTGATGCCTATTCCGGTCGTCAAGTTCATACTTTGAAACCGATTCAGCCCGATCATCCAATAACACAAAGGCTAGGTCCAGGCAAATTTAATGAACGCACCGTTTCATATATTTCACTATAAAATTGGAACGCAGTAGCCGAGTATATATGTGCGCTGGTCTATCGCACCAGAGGTCCTGAAGTCGATCCTCGGACGGTAAAATTGTCCAGATGTCCGAATTCTCCATGATAGTATCACTTGCATAGCTGATGTTTTCACAGCACATCGTCCTATGAGGTGCACTGCAAAAAATATAGGTTCTCTTTAGAACCCAAACTGGTTCTAATCTTGTCCCTGAGATGGAACCAGTTCTGTTTAAACAGTATTTATTTCAAATCAAATAAATTTACCAAGATTAGCATTCAGTTTAAACGGAATATTACATGAACTGAAGTAGATTTTGCACTAAACTTGGAGCTTATTCAACGCAGTCGCTAAACATTTTGAAACAAAGGAGATGTGAACAGTTGGCATATCGAACCAGTTTTGGTTCTGAATAGAACCAAAACTGGTTCGATATGCCAACTGTTCATATCTCCTTTGCTTAATAATGATTTGAGACAACCTCGTATAAGCTCTAAACTTACGGCTGAAACCCCCTCAATTTATGTTTAATTCTGTTAATATTTAATGTTAATCTTTATAAATTTATTTGATTTGAAATAAATACTGTTTAAACAGAACTGGTTCCATCTCAGGGACAAGTTTAGAACCAGTTTTGGTTCTAAAGAGAACCTATATTTTTTGCAGTGTGGGGATGAACATGGCTGCATCCTGTGCAGAGAGAAACGCTTTACCCACAAGCCCGATATTTCTTTGTAGTATTCAAGAAGAGGGAGGCCACAAAGGTATGTGAGACCATCCCACATACCAAGGACCGAGCAGAGGCGGTAATATAAGTTGCATAACTAGCTTGTCAATACCTGTGAAATAAATATGCCAAAATGTTAAACTGGGGACTCCTTGGAGATTCTGTATTTTTGAAATGTGAACCATGTATGAACACGAATTATACCAGTATGTGGCTTGGCGGCAGTAGATCGTAACTGGAAAGCTATGCGAAGATATCCAATTGCGAGGGTTCTCGACTGTGATGGCTCAAGTCCCGAGTGATAAAATGTTCCAACTACATCATAAAGGCATACCTTTGTTGAATACATGTATTAACCCTTTACCTAACATGGAAAACAGACGACACTTGGAAAAAAATTCTTGATTAACTAATTTTTTTTTATTTTTTGTCTCTAAAACATAGGTTATGACACCTCGTTGGAACGAGCTCGACCGTACACAGCACCACCGTGCTCCGTGTGGGCAATCGGGATGATGTGCCTTGCCCAAGGACACAACGCAGTTACTCCTGGCGGGGATAGAACCGTGGCCCTTTCGGTTTGGAGTCAGATTCCGTAAGCACTGAGCTCCCGAGCGAATCGATATCAAAATATCTCCAATCTAATTGAAAATGTCCCGACTGGAAAAAATAATGGGGAAGGGATAAATCCCCCTCCTTACGCCACGGGGTTTGGCAAACTGTACATGTGGAGAAATTCTTTGAGAAAACAAAGTTTCCACTAATAAACGAGTAAGTCCATTTTGGGAATTGCGTCCGTTCTCTTTTGAATAATTTTATAGAGTTACCGTTTGGACGGAAACGCCAAATGTTTTGACAGTAAATCGCTTGTCCCTTAGATGTAGATAGATCATTCTTTACAAAACGGTACCAGTATCCATTCAAAAATAAAAAAAAAATTGCACCGACGTGGTGAAACCGGTGTGCCGTGGCAGAGGGGATGTGTGCACCCAAGCTCTCATGGTCACCATTCTAATCCTGTGAGGAATTCGACTTTGTTATGACCTGGAACCAGTCTGTCCCTTAAATCATCGTCTATGTTTACATACACTCGTCTGGAATATCTTAGCTGATCGGAAATAGTCCATTTGGACTATTTCAGTTGGTCGGAAAAGTGAACCGAACTGAAATATTCCAGTCGACTGAATCTAAAAATAAGCTTTTAAATGCTAGACTGGCTCCACGCCATAATCCAGTCTGATTTGTTTTGACGAGTGGCTTGAGAGCATGAGTTCATTCTTTGAAAAACAGAATTAATGCGTGAAATTACACTCTCACCCCGAAACCTGAAATTTATCAACAAAGAGTCTTATCTAACAATTCCCTTTTGTTAGAAGATCCTTTGAATAAGTGTTCAGCCACAAGTAACAGTTATGTCCCATTTATTTGCTGCAAACCTTTACCTAACACGAAAGGCAGACGACACTTGCAAATACAATTACCGAATAACTATTTTTTTTCATTTTTACATAAAAAAACATAGCTTATGAACCCTCATTGGAACGAGCTGAACGAGTTCGTTCCAATGAGGGGTCAAAAGCTATGTTTTGAGACAAAAATGAAAATAATAATGAACATTGAATGGTGATTTTTGTGAATAGCGCTAGCCGTTCTTGGCCGTTACGTTGGGTAGAGGGTTAAACCTTTACCTAATACGACTAGATGGAGACATTTGCCAAATCGTTTCTTGCATTACTAAAAAAAAAAAAATCATTTTTAGCTTAAAAAAATCATTCGTTATTATGACCCCCTTATTAGGAAGAACTTGTTCTAATGAGAGACCACAAGATATCTTTTGGACGTTAAAGGTGAACACAAAATTAACAGCAATATTTACGTTAGAAAATGGGTTTAAAAGGTTCACAAGAGTCTGCGTAGCTGGAAATGGCGACCAATACGTCTAGAACTATTTTATTATGGAGCAAGGCGCCTCATTGGTTAGAACAATGGATTTGAGGTAGAAAGGTCGAATGTTCAATCCTGATCCGCGTCATTTGACTGTGTCGTTGGATAAGACACATAACTCGATGGACCATGTAGGAGCACGGTGACGCTGTGTACTAAAGCGTAGAGAACGTTGGAGGCACTAACCCTGCTCGTTCCAGGTTAGTAAGCTGCAAAATTTTAGCACTACCCATCTTTGCTAGATGGATCTTTGAGAGTACCCCTGACTTCTTCCACCCGTAAAACTGTCTGGCACGGTGTGACCATGGCTGTTGAAAGCGTCGTTAAACCACATTAAACAAACAAACAACAATATTTTTATCTACTATGTCAGAAATATTCTGTCTTGATCATGAATTGCAGATATGAATACATAACCAGGGCTGGGAGGAGTTAAAATTTTCCTTAACCCTTTACCCAACGAATCGCCCGCATCCGCCCGCGTAATATGCAAATTCAGCAGTTGAAAAAATATTATTTTTCACAAAATTTCAACAAAACCATATCATGTGACCCCTCGTTGAAATTTGAAAAAATGATATTTAAAATAATAAATTTTGATATCGTCTGCGTTGGGTAAAGGGTTAACACGTTAACGTGTTAAATACTTCTGCTTTAACGAGTTAAATGACGTTAAATGTTAAAATGAACAAAATTTTAATAACTTCGGCCATTTTTATTGATTTCAATTTGAATATAATTAAACTTACTCACAGTTCGTCTCTTGAGTTCCAATGTGTTCTATGTGCCTACTTGCACATAGAACGCATTGGAACTCAGGGGACGAGTAATTAAGATAGTTCTCTCAGGTTATCGTAAATTCTAACATTCAGCGAGATTTTCATGTTAGAATACAATCGCTGCGGCCGTATCCTTAGAAAGGGGCATCCGCCGTTGCTCGAATGCCAGTCCTCACATGGAAAATAGGCGTTCGGGTGAAGCTAATATTGCTGTAACGAGGATGCACATTTCCTCGTTACATCCCCTTCAAAACATTAAACACTTCCCTCAGCTTTAACACATTTAACACACATTCCAACACCGATAACCGATCAAGTACCAAAATGATCTCCCAAAGTTTCGCTCACAGTGGTCTCGCCATTTACCATCTCTCGTTTGAATTCTAATTTCAATTTACCTAAAGTCCCCATCCTGTTGTCATGCCATCGGATAAATGATCACACTAATCCTTTTGTACTGATTTGAGTCTGACTGTTCGGTCTCTGAACAAAGTACAACGACTAAAGAAGATCTCATACCACAATTCTAGAGCTGAAACGGTTAATCGATTAATCAATGATCAACATCTTGATCGATCCAAAAAGTAATTGATCGATTATCCGTTACTTTTGAACTACTGTATTATATGGGTTAACAAAAGAACAAACTGGCTCCAAAACGCGCAAACATTGTCACACTGACTCACATCAATTATATGGGACAGAGTAAAAAGCATGCAAGTTACTTGGTGACATATTTGTTTACTTGCATGATCATCATACTGTATCAGTAGCTGGAAATGGTCATTCTTAACCGTTTATCCATTGCGGGTAGCAGAAGATACTTGCCAAATAAATTCATGAATTACTAACAAATTTCAAATTATGTCTCAAAAACATAGCTTATGACCCCTCATTGGAACGATCTCAACGAGCTCGTTCCAATGAGGGGTCATAAGCTATGTTTTTGAGACAAAAATTGAAAACATAATAAATTTGAATGGAGATTTTTGTATATAGGTCTAGTCGGTGTTGTTTGTTACGTTGGGTAAAGGGTTCATGCTGTAAATCATCAACGGTATGGCAATTATTCAGATATCTATTTGAACAAGTGATTAATCGGTTAACCAAGGTTAATTCACGTGATTAATCGATCAAGAAAACCCCTTAACCGTTTCAGCTCTACATAATTCCCTCTGAGAAATATACGTTAATAGCATGTCTTCTTCTGACGGTCACACTGTTTTACGTTACTTTTTTATTATTGGGACAGCAACGACGACATGAAGACGTAGTCCAGGCGCAATATGGTTTGACCCGGAACAAATTTGGGACAAGCTGATTTTGGTGTCATTCGACGCGGAATTTATCTGGGAACAACATATCCAAAATCCGCAAAAATCCGCTTTGGGGAAAATTTTTCATGCAAAATGGCCGCAAGGAGGGTTTCATAGAAAAAAATCTTTAGTGGCATCAATTTCTCAATAGTCTTGATATTTTGTGTGAAATCTGGAGAAGTTTTTCGCGTCATTCGTACTTTAAGCACGAATGCCAATCCTATAAAGCGGAAAAATGAATGAGAAAATTCACAATTGTTAGGGAAATGGCACCAAAATACCATTTTCTTCAATTTGCACACCCATACGAAGTTGAGTCTGAATAGAACAGAAAAAAACAGCTATAATTCTGCTGCCGATGTTTTTCATAACTCCCGAGATGGCGAAGAATGATATCGATCAACTTTCTTCGCAATGATTAAATCCCGAGATGAGATTTGACCGAAATCATGCCGGTGTTCCTCAAGTCACTCTGCTGTCGCCAGTTTCGTCTCCAATCTCAACCGGCTCGGAGTTCAGGCAATTCTCCTCTAGACAGTCTCCACAAGCAGAGGCACATTTGATTGCGTTCTTTCTACAAGAGCATATATTCGTTCCGCAGGGGTGTTTGGACGTCATTTTGCATTTGCAACGTACAAATTTCAGGAGAGCTTCAGGCGCTGCATCCAGGTCAGTCATCACGGGTATCAACTCATTTTCGAGAATTTCCCAGCTCCATTTCTGAGGATCTAGGATATCAATATCCAATTGCTTCCATTCCACCGTTTGTAGGTGGACTCGCAGGCTGTGAAAGTATGCCACGCGTTCAGTTGGAGGTAGTTTCTGAGGTTCGATTCCTGTCTTGCTGGAAGTGACCATTGTCATGAACTTTCAGTATCTCAAGCCATTCAATGTATCTGACTGCTTGCCAGAGTACAGCATTACAAAGAGTTCGGCGCCGATTCTTCCAATTTCGGCTTGAGATACGGCGCTGCCGTGCATTGTTGCTGATATCTCCTGAATCTCCCTTGACTTTTCTAACCTCTTGAGAAGCTGTGTTTTCCCATGGCCAAACGTTGCCGAAGTAACATCACAGGCACCCCATGCATGTATGAACAGGAGGTGTCGCCTAGTTGTTTCTCCGATCTTCGCTATTATATCTGCGATCTTCCATGCCTCCCCACCCCTATGTGACTTTTGTGCTTCTGATTGGAAATAAACATTAGCCGAAGTATGATTCCAATGGTGAACGGATAGAACTAGTACATCAGTATCATCTGCAGCAATGACAACTGAATTCCCTTGAGATGAGAGTTTGATGGCACTTTCAACAATCACGGTATCAGCATCGCCCGAACTGCAGTTAACAGTATGTCCGCCCGCTCTCAGTAATGTGGACAGCAATCTTATGAACTGCATTTTGTTATTCTCGTTCGACAAGAATCGTTCCTGGTTCTTGTGTGCAGTCATGGTGTCTGTCAAACGGATATCGGCACACACGTTGACAGCTCTCCTTCTGTGCTCATGACTCTTCGTGTTTGGTCGCTGTCCATAACTATCGAAGACGACACAGCAATTCTGCCCATATTTGTTGGCCACATATCCAACATACTGATGGGCTACCTTCGAGTAGGTAGCCTTCTCCTTCCATTTGACTCTGTGAAGGAGAGCCCCTCCGTCAAGCACGTACACGGAATCAGATGGCGACTTCGAAAGTGCCACTCGATCTGTTATTGCAGCTGCTAGGTCTGCCTTGTTTGCTTTTCTAAGAAAGAAGTCTTTGAAGAGGGCTGTTGGCATCACAGTCAGTTCGTACTCGAAGAATTGTGCCACGTCGCGCTCCCTCTGAGCCATAGCTATCAATCGAGTGAACAGAGCTGATGGGTCTATTGATACCCTCTGGTTATTCAACTTCACCCCGGGGTTCAAATGGTCTAAAGTGCGAATTTGATCACTCCTTTTGATGGAGGCATCAGAAACAACAACATTGTCTAGTTTAGATTGCATCTCCGCCCCTACCGACTCGGTATTGTCGCAGTTAATACCATCACCCAAGGAAGCTGACAATCCGGACAGAGAGCGCAATCGTTCATTCTCATCGAAAGGATCGTACAAGTCAAACCACTCTAGTATTTTCATCATGTCAGTGTTGTTTCGTTTACGTCGAGAAGTGCCCATGTCTACATGTTGTTCACTGGTACTGAGTTTCATGTCAGTCAGCGTTGTCAAAGCTTCGTGTATTTCAGCGCATTTATGAATGGTGTAAATCCACTCCTGACGCACTGATTCGGTCACCCCACGACCTCGCGTTAGTCCACCTCGACTTTTAATTGAGCGCATGAGGACTTGTTCAATTACAAGGTCACTTGAAAGACCTGCCCAAACCCTGGAACTCCGGCGCATAGCATGAAAATCATCAAAGAAGAACCTGTCATACAACCACGGAAGTTTCTCGGGGAGCTCAAGCATCATTTGCAGATACAACCTGCAACTCTTAGCGTAGTGCACATATCCCTTGGCAGCGAAGAGGTTCAACATATCACTGACAGCAATAAGGTGGAGATTCCAATCGCCAAGGCGTTCAACTCTGATGAACATTTTCAGTGTTTGGACATATTCAAGATATTGTATCCATAGCTTAGCAGTGCGCGATTGTTCAGCCAGTTTGGCTTTGTACTTGTCGAGGAAAGTGTTTACCCTTACGAGAGCTGTTGAGTTTGCAACATCGGAAAGAGCTATCGAGCTGTCCAACACATTATCATACAACTCCTTGACACTATCTAAATCTTCCCTGCTGATAGATTTCTGTCCACTTCCGACGCTACATGAACTCCTCGGAGCGGCATCAGGTTCAGCCATTTCTGAGCCAGTAAGGGATGTGCACCGGTGTTATGGACTGTGACAATACACTCTGTATACCCTGTGTTAGTGAGCAGAAAAAAACTGGATTCACACAAATCCATGTCCTCACGTTCGCAAACGTTGGAATGCTGGTTTCGGAAAATTGATCGAAATTCGCTCTTACACCACCATCAGTATAAATGCTATAAAAAAATTCCCCAAAGCGGATTTTTGCGGATTTTGGATATGTTCTTCGGGAGACATTCCTCTTCAAAATGACACAAAAATCAGCTTGTCCAATATTTTTTTCCGGGTACGACCACTTTACTTTGTTCAACGCCTGTACCATTCTATCTCCCAGCAGAATACCATTGCTTCTATAAACAGTTCTCGTAAAAATGGTTTTCGTCTTTATATTCTGTTGGCCCGTGCCAGTCGCCGTCTGAGGCCAACCACAGCACTTTCGGCGCACTGTAGCCAGCGCGCTTCACACTTTCATGTGCTGCCGTCAGGAAAGTAAACTATTCACGAGAACATCATCAAAAAGCTGGATTCCAGCCATCGTTTTTTTGATGGCGTGCAACGGTCCAGTGGTTTAGGTGTGGACTCCTGAATGCCAGGCGGGATTATCGACAGTTCGATTCCCGGCCGAGTATCAGAAATCAACATTCCAAATTCTTCGAAAACATGATTGAGTCCTTTAATACACACGAATATAAGGCAACAGCAGAAAAGAAATTCTTGAACAACAAAGCTTATGATCACTCACTGGAACGAGCCCAACAAGCCCGTTCCAACGAAGGGTCATATGCTATATTTTTTCAGATAAAAACTGAAAAAATAATAAAATTTGAATTGCAAGTTTTGTAAATAAGGGCGACCATTTATAATCGTTACGTTAGGAAAAGGGTTAACGTTTTGGATTTTCTATACAATTAAACTACACGCACCTGTCGCGATGATTTAAATTTAAAATATAACTACACTTGTTTTTATTTGTAGGGAATCCGAAACATTTTGGATAGGTTTGTCTGATGAAACGACAGAAGGAGAATATGTTTGGAAGAACGGTACGGCACCTGCATATACAAACTGGGCACCCGACCAACCATTAAACTCAGAGGATGTTGATTGTGTCATGATGGATCATTCTCTTCAGTGGAGCACTGCTTCCTGCACTTCTGATTCGCATAAAATGCTTTGTCAAACAAATGAAGGTATCTATCAGTCAGAAATGGATGTTGCCTAATCTTAGACGAAGTTCTTAACCCTTTGAAATCTAGTGGTATCTTCCTTGCCAGTTCATGGCAGCAATTAGAAGAGTCCATATTCATTATTTGGGGTAGACCAATCAATATTTTCAATGTGCAGCCTCGAGGCTGCACGTTGAAAATATTGATTGGTCTACAGCACATATTTACTGAACAGCCATCCTATTTAATGACGTAATGACGCATCATGTCCTGGCCGGAAAAGTGGCCGCTAGGCCTGAAAAGGGTTAATGATGATGTGCTCTCACTGACAAAAGCAGCTCCTAAGTTTGATTCTTAGAATTCGCTCGCAGAAAGAGCTTACCGAGAATCAATGTCTTGCGCAGGGTCGGCAGAAGCTCAATAAAAGTGGAGGGGCACAAATTAACAATGCTACCATGGTTCGACCGTATTTTTGCAAGTTTAGCTCAAGTTTGTTGGAGGGTTATTTTTAGACAGAAATGTATTACCGCGCCTTGTTTATTTTTACTGGTCGATTGAATTGGACCAATGTGCTCCTCACTTCTCGATGTATTTTGCAGCGAGTAACAGCACGATTTCGCCGCGTCTCCCCTGTAAAAGATTTATGGGCTAAACAAAATAAACGTATAGTGTTTCCAAGTAGAAGAAATTATTCTACTCGTAGAATTAAGAATGAAACCAGACGCTCGTCGGTTTCATTCCTATTCCTACTCGTAGAATAATTTTTTTACTTGAAATCACTATACATTTATTTTGTATATATGTGGACAATTACATACAAAATAGATCGACAAAGTTGATAGGCATATTTTATTTTCTATTTGTGACCTATATTACCTTGATGATGGATATGCATAGAACGAACATAAGTACACAGATGTACATTGTGTGCAAGGAAGTCTTACAATTACCAGTGGCTGGTCAGCGATTCCCTCAATAGGGAAACCAGTGGGTTCAGTTTGTTTTAATGACACCCATTAACCACGCAGTGTCTTTGTGAAAGACACCAATTTCCCAAGTGGAAGCACAGTGGCGATGCGTACAACAATGCCTTCAACCAATGTAAACCCTGCTTGCGCCGGGGTTAGTAAATTTGTGAGTCCGATCGTTTATTGTTGCTGCTGTGTAAAAACTCTCCTAAACAATGTCCCTCCAGATACTACACTCTCCGAAAATAGTAGCGGCTGTCCCTGTCCATGTATATTCCGGAGTTTATTGGAGTTTAACCCCAATAAAAAGGAAAAAAGAGCCTCTCGCCCTCTGAATTAAGTCTCATATCCATGCACCGCGGTTGTGTCCTTCATAAGGATAATTATCTTTTTTGTGATTGGAGCTACATTATTTGTGACCTTTGTCACATTGATGATAGACATTCATTGAACGAATGTAAGTACACAGATGTATGTAAGCAAGTCTTACAGTTACCAACAGCTGGTCAGTGATTCCCCCGGATAGGTCTCACAACACGTCTTCAAATTCCAATAAATAGAGAAAGCAGTGGGTTCAGTTTGTTTTAATGACACCCGTTAACCGCGCAGTGTCTTTGTGAAAGACACCAATTTCCCAAGTGGAAGCACAATGGCGATGTGTGCGACGGCGTACAACAATGCCTTCAACCAATGTAAACTCTGTTTGCGCCGGGGTTAGTAAATTTGTGAGTCCGGTCGTTTTTTGTTGCTGCTGTTTAAATACACTCCTACGCAATGTCACCCTGGCTTTTTGAAAGTTAGCGGCACTTAGAAAAAAATTTAAATTCCCGAATATCTGAACATTGTCATGGAGCTACATTATTTGTGACCTTAGTCACCTTGATGATGGACATTCATCGAACGAATGTAAGTACACAGATGCATGTTTGTAAGGAAGTTTAACAGTTACCAGCAGTTGGCCAGTGATTCCCTTCAGATACGGTCTTTTCACACCCATGTCTTCAAATTCCAGTAAACAGAGAAACCAGTTCAGGTAAACTAGTTTGTCCCCGCATCCCTATTCAACAACCCCAAGGTGCAGAGAATGAAAACAGAGTCTAGTACACCATCACTAATGCAGTTTGTTTCTCTGCGAATCCCATGCATGATGCACACACACTGTTTGTCATGTCCTTTGTTCTGTGAATGGGTTCAGCCTGTTTTACTGACACCCCCCCCCCTCCTCCCCGTTATCTGCGTTGCGTCCGTGTGCGAGACACCAAATTTCAATTTCCCAAGTGGAAGCACGGTGGCGATGTGTGTGTGCGAAGGCGTACAACAATGCCTTCAACCAATGTCAACCCTGCAATTTGAAATTCCCGAATAACTAAACATTTTCATTTTTTTCGCCTCAAAATATGGTTCATGGGCCTTTAATGGAACAAGCTTGTCGACCTCGTTCCAGTGCAGGGCTCAAAATAAGCGATGTCGCGTCGCTTTTTGCTATGCAAAACTTGCAAAAAGCTACACAATGTTCAATTTTGTATAGCATTTTGCGATACAAGATAATCAATTGCAGCCTATTAGGCTGCAGTTGATTATCTTATATCGCGAAAAGTAAACGAAAATTTGCAAACAAATTTGAAAACTAGTTCACTGATGCTTTACTTCTGATTGGGGAACATTCCAGGCATAACTCAGATTAACTCTCCATCAAGCATCATTAGCAACTTCATATGTAAGATGAATTCTATTGGTTTAAATTCTTCCTCTTTTTACAACATTTTGCATAAAATGTCCATTAAAAATAACTTCAAGCCCATCAAATTAAAAATCCCAACTTCCATTTTGAGAACTCTATTAAACAACCAAGACGCCAATTGAAAATATCCAAGTCCATGCAACCCTTAAAGGCAGTTCAGTTAAAAAAAAACATAGTAAATGTTTCATGTGTTGCAGATCATTTGGAAATGCCCAGAAATGGATGGAAACTATTCTATCTACTTAGAAGAATTCAATACAAAACAGCATAACATAACCCTGGTATACAAAAATAGCTATGTAATTTTTACAAAATGCTATTCATTTTTTGGAAATGTGTAGCATTTTGCTACGCAAAGAAAAAAAAGTTATTTTGAGCACTGTTCCAGTGAGTGCTATGTTTTTGAGGCAATATATAAAAAATGAACTTCGCGATAAGCTCTACGCTGCTATTCGCAGTTACATTAGGCACAAGGTTGAATTACAACGAATTAATGTATATAAATAAATATAGGCTAATACAACTACACTGCAAAAAATATAGGTTCTCTTTAGAACCCAAACGGGTTCTAATCTTGTCCCTGAGATGGAACCAGCTCTGTTTAAACAGTATTTATTTCAAATCAAATAAATTTACCAAGATTAGCATTCAGTTTTAACAGAATATTACATGAACTGAAGTAGATTCAGCAGTAAACTTGGAGCTTATTCAACGCAGTCGCCAACCATTTTGAAACAAAGGAGGTATGAACAGTTGGCATATCGAACCAGTTTTGGTTCTGTATAGAACCAAAACTGGTTCGATTTGCCAACTGTTCATATCTCCTTTGCTTAATAATGATTTGAGACAACCTCGTATAAGCTCGAAACTCACGGCTGATACCCCTCAATTTATGTTTAATTCTGTTAATATTTAATGTTAATCTTTATAAATTTATTTGATTTGAAATAAATACTGTTTAAACAGAACTGGTTCCATCTCAGGGACAAGATTAGAACCAGTTTTGGTTCTAAAGAGAACCTATATTTTTTGCAGTGTATGTGAGTTTCCGAGGTGGTGTATTGAAGTCGAGACCTCGGACTCTGGGTATTTTGGTTCTTGTTGCAAGATAAATAAATACTGTTTTATATTATATTATCTATTTCAGAACAGCGACCAACGGCCGCGCTGTTTAAACATGTTGACTCCGTCGAAGAAAAGAGTGCCATAGTAATGTTTACAGCGACAGGCGTTGAGGACTGCATCTTGGTGTGCCTTACGGCCGCTCAGTGTACCGGAATCTTGTACAAAGAAAGCGACAAAACATGTTCGCAGCTTGTGTATTCTGCTGGACAACCCACTTCGTACGCAACGCCAGGGACTAGATACTACCTGCTGTAAACAAATACATGGTGTAGGGCCAGAGACCATAACATATGCAACACTCATTGAGGCAAAGGATCGCTACGTGCCTAAGATGGCACGTGTCGATGTTTGTGTCGTTGATTTTTGTCTGCACTTTGATAGCCTCGATCCCATACCCATAATGACTAGAGTTTCTCCCTTTTAGCACTTTAAACATCATAATTGTCCAGCACTATAAAAGAGAAACTGCCATTCAAATTTTATTGGGTTTTTTTTGTTTTGTTTAATATTGTTGCCTTCGCCATCAAAAAATGATCTCTCCTTGCAACGAGCTCGTAAAGGACCAGCGCTTTATCGAAAATTGATGATCAAAAGGCGTATGCATCTTTCCCAACTCAATACTTGTTTTACGAAGAGGCCATATTGTATGGACGCAAAAGTGTCCTTATCATTTGTATGAATTTGTTTACGTTGGCATGGGGGAGGTTCGAACCCACGCCGAGAGAGTTTCCTTCGGCACCAACCACCTAGCGAAACTATACTGAACCACGCACACCACTCGTCGAGTGGTGTGCGTGGTTCAGTATAGTTTCGCTAGGTGGTTGGTCGAGTGGTGTGCGTGGTTCAGTATAGTTTCGCTAGGCGGTTGGTGCCGAAGGAAACTCTCTCGGCGTGGGTTCGAACCCCCGCCATGCCAATGTAAACAAAACCAGCGTCCTTTCTTAATTCTATGGCATCCGAGAAATTTGAAAAAGACAAGTACTGTCGCTGATTTCTTCTGAGGTGCAGTTCGTAGAATTAAGTGCTTAGATGCAACTATCTGATGAATCATTTGTATGAAGTTTGATAATTGTAGATTGATTCATTTCTAAGCTATGGCTAAGATACTAATGTCAATAGAATTTAAATGTGACATTTAGATTTGACTATAGACTCAAGCCTGGTTTAACGTTACGAACCAAACTATCATGTGTGACACATCTTCCCATTGTCTTTTATAATTGTGTGAAGTTTAATGATTGTAGAGCAAATATACCCCGAATTATGACAGAAATATGACTTGTGAATTTCAACAAATGACACCCAAGTATGACCCTAACCTTGAAGATGCGCAAGCAAATTATGTTCATGAGAACTTCATCTGAAAAGCTAGATTCCAGCCATCGTTTTAACGGTGTGCAATGGTCTAGTGGTTTAGGTGTTGGATTCCTGATTGCCACACACACACACACACACACACACACACACACACACACACACACACACACACAAATTCATCCATTTCTTCTAATGTGTCTTTAATTGGTGGTTGTTCAATAGGATGGATTTCGAAATCGTCCAAAGAATGGCCAGGAAGGTTAAAATGTTGTGCTACTGGGGCATCAGCATTATGTTTTATATCCTGTTTGTGTCTAGTAGCACGTTCTCGGAAAGGATTTTGACTTTGACCAACATACTGTTTCCGACAGCGTTTTCATGTGATAAGGTAAATAATGATAATGTTTGGTGAATCACTGTGGAGGGGCTTGCGGATCTGATAGTGATTTTTCGTTTGTTCCGAGGAAAATTCCTCTTTCTGATCAGGCATAAAGGTATGCAATCTACAACGAGGCTTTTTGCAATTAAATACCGCATCACTACCATTCTGCAACGGTTTGTTGTGTTCAATCTTCAGTGGTTCGAAATCAGTGGTTTCAGCTGGACTTTCGAGCTTTTTCAGAGTTTGGGATTTCAGACTACACAAAAAACGCAATGAGTACCCTCTCGATCTGAGGGCGCCAAATAGAGTAGAACAAGTCTCATTGAAATTTACCTTATCACTTGAATTGCGGTGGAAACGAATGAGCTGTGATTTGATGATACCTTTAAATGTATGTTGGGGATGAAATGATTTTGTGTGCAACAATTGATGTGAATCAGTTGGTTTGAAATATACTTTATAATCTAAATGACCGGATGCCTGGAATTGCTTGCCTTTATACACGGTCACATCGAGAAAATCAACAGAACTTTCACTGATAGTAGCTTTTAATTTAATGTTTGGATCAAGATTGTTCAAAATTTCTAAAAATTCATCAAATTCTTCTTTTGAATGTTCCCAAATAATAAAAATGTCATCTAAATACCTGAGATATACGAGAGGACGCTTTGCACATTTGCTTAAGGCATTTTCCTCCCATTCCGCTACATAAATGCTTTCAAAATTAGGACTGAATCTTTTGCCCATAGGACAACCCATTATTTGTAGAAAATACTCTCCATTGAATTGAAAGTCATTACCTTTTAAGCTCAGCTCTAAAAGATCCAAAATTTGTTCATCCGGGCGTTTTGAATCCGGATATTTTTCAAATGCATTTTTAACTGATTTAACACCTTTATCAATATCAATGTTCGTATACATACTGTCGATTTCCAAAGTAGCCAGAATTGCATTTTTCGATATTTTCAATTTCGAAATTTTTGACAGGAAGTCCTGTGCATTTTTTAGATAGCTCGGATGTCTATTTGCTATAGGTTTCAGATGATAATCAATTAGTTCCGAGATGGCAAAAGATTCCGAATTACAATCTGATACAATTGGCCTCCCGGGTGGAGTTACGTCATCCGTCCATGAAGAACGGTCCTTGTCGATCTTTGGTAGAATGTAAAATTGTCTTGTTTGAGCACTGAGCTTAGCTGTTAAATATTTCAATTGTTTTTTGGTCATGTGACCTTCATCGAGGAGAAATTTTAAGATCTTATTGAATTTTTCAACATTACTAGGCCAAATAAGTGAATCTATTTTCTTATAATGTTTAGTATTGCTGAGTTGTCTCATGGCTTCCTTTATATAATTATCCCGAGATAGAACAACTACCGACCCACCTTTGTCGGCTGGTTTAATTAATTACTAGTTTTTTTTATTTTTTCGAAGTTTCGTGGGGGCTCTCCTTTCACCAGCTGTTAAATTGTCTTTGTCGGAGAGTATGTTCATGCTGAACACCTTTTGGATGATTCGTTTGCTAGCCTCAATAATTTCGGGATCTACTTCACTATCTGGAGGTGACCAACCAGATGATTCTGCAAAAGGAAGTTTCCGACCGCTGGAGTTTCTAAAACGATCTACTAATTTCATTTGCCTAAGAAAATTACAGTTATGTGATGGTAAATTTGTTTGGTTACCAGTTTTAGCCTCAGGTACTGGTACAAAAGTTAAACCGCGATCTAAGAAATCTTTGTGGGACACCAAACGCTATTGTCTAGGTTCTCACAAAATCGGGAAAACATAGCCACATTTGAGAAAACAGACCCACCTATTGAGAAAAGGGCGTAAAATGGGAAAATTACACTGAAGGTCGTTACATAATGGATGCGATGCGAGCGTTATGAACGATAAGAAAAAGTGGTAATTAATTTACCACATTTTAGTTTTTAATTTCAACACAGTGCGATGGAAGTGCGGTGGCTCTTCGCTTAGAGCGTTGCACTTTAAACCGAAAGGACGACGGTTCATTATCTGCGCTGTGTCCTTGGGTAAAACACTTGATCCAGACTGCCGGCCTGGGGAGGGGGGTGGGGGGGGGGGGGGGGCTGTGTACTAAGGTGAAATGCATGTCGATAGTACATTTGCATTCAACTGCTGCTATCGCTGCTTGTATCGGATTAGTAAATTGTAGAGCCTGACAATAGCTCGCCGCTGTTCGTTTATTCTCTCCGGCTTCCTTCACCCATAAAACTGACCGAGACACGAGATGACCTGGCTGTTGAAAGTATCGTTAAACACCAATACACAAACAAATAAAGTGTGAGACTTCACATTTAAGCTTGCTTTAGTAATTTAACTAACAAAGCGACCATGACAAGCCAGCGCAATTTACAAAAAAAAACGGCATTCATTTATTATTTTGTACATAGCTTATGTTCCCTCATTGGAACGAACATTATAACGTCCAAAACTATATTTCTATGGCAAAAAAAATGACAAGTTTCAGTTATAGTAATTTGATCACAGAAACGGATAGATAATTTCGATGGTCGCGATGTGGTCCGAATTATCCTTTCGGTTTTCTTCCCTTAACATTATTTATTTATTTATTTATTTATTTATTTATTTATTTATTTATTTATTTATTATTTATTTATTTATTTATTTAACCCTTTACCCAACGAATCGGCCGAATCCGCCCGCGTAATATGCAAATTCAGCAGTTGAAAAAATATATTTCACAATATTTCAACAAAACCATATCATGTGACCCCTCGTTGGAACGAGCTCGTCTAGCTCGTTCCAACGAGAGGTCACATGATATGGTTTTGTTGAATTTTTTTGAAAAATTCAAAAAAATGTTATTTAAAATAATTAAATTTTGATATCGTGTGCGTTGGATAAAGGGTTAAGGACACAAGTTCTACAATCATGACCGCGACAAGGATATAAAGTCAAAGACAGGCAATCGTTTATACCCGTATATTGCTCATTTTAGAGGACTCATTGGCATTGGTGACCGGATCCTATTTTATCAGTAAAACAGAACTTGTTTATCAAGTAAACAAGCACTGATTCACTTACCGAGGTTCCCACGGGGATCCTTAGCGCTATAGAACCCACAGTGATTCTTGGATGCCATTTTGTTTGTTTATATTAATTCTGTCTCGATTTCGCAACATATTATGAAATTTTGTGTATGTGTTTGGTGATTCGATCGTAATCGGGTCGAGAAAAATACAGCTTTTGTGATCACAGATGTCTATTAAAAAATGTTTGCATGTTTCTTCTATGGGCGTACCAGTAAAGGGTTAAAGGAATCACAAATAATGATCGTACTGAGATCAAGGCGCTAAATTGAAATAAAACTGCGAGACCGCACCAAAGCTTTGGCGGTTGGTAAAAATTAAACAAATTCCATAAAGGGCAATAACTCAGACAAAAATACCCCGAATGACACATGCATTGAACATGAAGCTGGGCGTCAATAAGATACAGTTGCAGTAAATATAATGTCATTCTACCAAGTATTTTAACCCTTTACCCAACGAATCACCCTCATCCGCCCGCGTAATATGCAAATTCAGCAGTTGAAAAAATATTATTTTAAAAAAAATTTCAACAAAACCATATCATGTGACCCCTCGTTGGAACGAGCTCGTCGAGCTCGTTCCAACGAGGGTCACATGATATGGTTTTGTTGAATTTTTTTGAAAAAATGATATTTGAAATAATAAATTTTGATAGCGTCTGCGTTGAGTGAAGGGTTAAAAGTTATTGAGTTTGATGGTAAAATGAAACAAATTCTATGAAGGACAATAATTCTCATAAAAATACTCCGAATAACACATTCATTGAACATGGAGATAGACCTCAAGAGAATATACTAGCATACGGTACCAATTGTGATGTCATTCCACCGAGTATTTTAAAGTTTATTGAATGAAAATCTCGTTGGCAGACCGACCAACCGACCAACCGACCACCCGACCGTCCGACCGACAAACCATTTGCAGATACTTCGTGCAATTGACTCAGTTAATCGCTTGATGTCTTCGTTGGGCAGCGAAGCTATAAATACTTAGCTACCACTTTATAGCATCGTGCGCAGCGCTCTTCACGCACCCACTATACAAAGTCCTTAATGGTTCGACGTCGTTGGTGTGTCAAACGGCCGAATCCAAATGAACCCATGTTCCCCGATTCAAACAATTACCCACAAATGCGATAACTTACCAACGACTGCATGTCAACAGAGAAGTAAGATTTGTAGAAAAAATGTGTGGAACATTAGGCTTTCATTCTCGTGGGAGGAGGCTATGTGTGTATGGAGAAGAGGACGGTCGTTCCGATTGTGACACAAGATCCGCGATCCTGGCTCGATCCCTTTTTGGATGCGTTCACTCATTTATGCATACCGCTTATGCATACCGTTGTTACTTTAACTTTTATTACGTACTTTGGGTGAGTCGTTTTCTGAAAAAAAACGACCAAAATGCTTTCTGCAGTGTGTATTTAGAAATGTAATATCGAAGTACTCAAGTCGCGATGCGACGAAACCACTTTTCATTTGAGAAACATAAGCATACAATACAACGAACACAAGTATCAATTAATTCTTACATAATTTGTATGGAGAGGTTCACATTATTGTCATCGTTTGTTTTAAACCCACGGGACGTAGGAAGCATTTAAAACTTGGTTCCTGTGTGGGGCAGTGGGCGGAGGAGGATGGGCACAGCCATACAAGGGTGACCTACTGACTGGTATATATCAATGTGACCCCTGTGACCCCTGTGACTTAGTGGTGTGGTTGGAATACAATGCACCAAGATATGTTTGAGACTAACGCGCCTCTACACTGAGAAAAATACATCTCTTTTGGCTCGATATTTAACACATCTCCCCATCGGGGCGAAACTTTTGTTTCGACCCGATGGGGAAATGTGTTAAATTTTTAGCCAAAAGGTGCATTTTTCAACTTTGAAGGCTTAGTAAAGACAAATCATAGAATCTTTGGTCACAGCTTGTTGGTAAAGCGTCCGTGCGCCCTTCCTGTTGTTTCCCAATATGATTGCAGTGGCGGGTTGGAAAAGATAATATCGGCCTAATCTCTCTCTCTCCCTCCCTCCCTCTTTCTCTCTCAACTCTTTCTTTACAAGGTCGAGGGGCACTTGCCTCCTGTATCCCCCTCCCCCCCCGAGTTCCAACGTCCCAGTTGTATAGTACGTAGATACAAGAAAACAATAGCGGCAATAACATATATTACGGTAATACATTGCAAAAAATAAAACTGTAACAAGTCAACCTTTCAACAAAATGTAATTTTCAATAAACGATACCATTTTTTAGTCAATAATCTTTTCATTTTCCTGAACAGAAAACACAGCGAATGATCCCGAGCCAATTTGATTTGATTGGTTGAAAGTATGCAGGAGAAGTATTGGGATGCCGGTACATTTTTTAAAGGTTTAACTGCCATCTCCTATTAAACATGAACAACGCTTGGCATTACATGATATGTCCGTTGGCTGTTCAAATTGCACCGCACCCTATATTTTTTAAGTGTTTTTGTTTTTTTTTAAAATGAAATACGTACACTTGGACCAAATTATGTCTTGTCGGTCTAATTCAAATGGAACAGATTAACGTGTTCTTGTTCTGTTGCGTAGAACTTTTTTAGATTTTTACTGAACAATGTTAACCACAACAGTAGGGACGACGTCTAATATATATCTCCCATTAGAACATCTGGATCAAAACAGAAGAAACTTATAATTATCAAGACATACTAAGGGTATATTTATATATATCACTTGAAACGTCGTTAATTTCGACATATCAACCCATGTCTTATTTCCTGATTATCAACTAGTGTCTAACCGGCGCGTGGTCCCATAGCAGCAGCATTGTATTCTTGACATGACGTTCACATGACGCCAATTACGACAACAGGTTCAAGTAAAGCGGATTCATGACGTCATGGTATGAAGCGTCTGAGCCAACGAACTGATTATCGGTTGTTTTGGGAGAATACAGCGACAATGAATTAAATAAAAAGTGTAAAAAACATTCGAAAATTCATGTGATATACAGAATCTTTAACTCGTGATGTTTGGATGTAAGATTTTTTGAAACTCGTTTGACGAATTTGATTCACAACTCGCCTAAAGGCTCGTTGTGAATCAAATTCATCAAACTCGTTTCAAAAAATCTTATAAATATTCAAACATCACTCGTTTGAGATCCTCTATATCAGTGCACCTTCAAACTTATTATTCTCAACTGACACTCCTGATTTGAGACATGGCCATGCATTGACACGAACTATAGATAGGTCAATGGTTCGGATATGTACTCAAAATTATTGAAAGTCATTGGTAGTAAACTGATAATATATTTGTTCTTCAGACTGTTTCCTGTCACTCAACTCGTTTTCACCATCAATGTTTTAAAAAAAATAATGAAATCGCAAGAAAAATCACTCTGTAAATTACATGTGTAAGCGAAAGAAAACTTTAAAGAATGAAAAGGTATAATCATTCAAAAACACTAAATAAAATAGAAGTCATTCAACCCCAGAATATCAGAGAATAAAAGCATTAATACATTTTTATAATCACATGATCTAATTGTTTAACTCTTAACCCGCTGAGTATTTTTAAAATATTTTTCATCACATCTAGTCATGGCTGCTGTGAAGCAGCCGTGACTAGATGTAATGAAAAATTTATATAAATTTAACTCCAGAAATCATTGGTCAAACAGAATATCCAATATACCAAGGGAGAATTAGGATAATATTGCTCCAACTATAGGCCTACTTATTTTGCTGGCAACAATTGCCTGTCCTGGGCAGGAGTATCCGTCAGCAGCTTGCAACGAGTTATTTATTTATTTATTTATTGGTGTTTAAGGTCATATACTTATGCACAATGGCTAATCAACATCGTGACAGTTTTACGGGTGGAGGAAGTCGGAGTTCTCGGAGAGAACCACCGAGCAACGACAAGCAGCTGCCAGCTCCCCAACATCGTAACTCCTCACTGAGGCACAGGCAGGGTTAGATTGGTTGAAGACATGCGCACCATCGATGTGCAGTACACCTGTGATCTGACGAGAACCGGTTACCGCAATGCCACCGCGCGCCCTAGTTGCAAGGAGTTAAGTAGCATACTGTCAAAGATATTTAGTGATATACTTTCTGGGCCACCTGATTGATACTTTGGTCAATTGTGGTATCTCATAGTCCATGTCTGTTTAACATGGATATAAGCAGAGGTTTACAACTCTATGTTCAATTCTTGACGTTCAGATTTGTGAAATTAAAAGCGTTTTTCAACATCTGATGAACTGTCATCATTTGATTGCCCTTGGCCCATGATCCAAACTGTAGATCTCTAATACTGTGAGGACGTGAGTAAAAACATACACCATTAACTTGCTGAAAACTCGGCATATTTTTAGCGCGTTTCAATACAACATATTCATTAATTCCAGTGAGGACTGTGGACAAATAATACCGGAAAAATGATATATCATTAGAGACCACCCCGTCAACAGTTTTAATATTTAGTGAATACCGAGTAGGATTGTGAATATCCATCAATGGGGGAGGGGGGGGGGGGGGAGGTGGTGGGCGGGGGGTATCAAAAATTGTCGGAAAAACTGTAGAAAATGGAAAATGTTCAAAAATGGGGAAAGGGGTCGGCGGCTGGTCTAACCTGTCAAAAGTTGGAAATCATATGTTCCTGGAATTTTTTTACGACTCCCCCTAGCGTAACACAAGATTTTCTCAAGAGCTGGGGTTCGCTCAGCGACTCTCCGCAGCAGTAAAACTCATTACAGACAACTCCCTTTACTTCACCCTCGCTGTTATCCGAAAGAATCGACAAACACAAATTGTGCATTATTTTTCAGAATGATCGGACAATTTCATTAGAAAAAAATGCCAGGCATTCTTTTGAATAATGCACAATTATTGTTTAAATACAAACATTCAACTCGATAGGGCCGAATTTTCCCCTCGAGTTTTTACTGAAACATCCGTGCTATTGTCTTCGATGAGTTGTCATGGACGACAACCCATCGGTCAAACTGTTCACATTTTCAGTTTGAACCCTTTACCTAACATGAAAAGCAGACGACACTTGCAAAAAAAATTCTTGAATAACTAATTTTTTTCATTTTTTGTCTCAAAAACATAGGTTATGACCTCTCATTGAAACGACCTCAACGAGCTCGTTCCAACGAGGGGTCATAACCTATGTTTTTGAGACAAAAAGTGAAAAAATAATGAAAATCAATTGGCGATTTTTGACAATAGCGCTGGCCGATTTTGACCGTTACGTTGGGTAAAGGGTTAATTCCCCCAGTATGATAAAATTATTTCATTTTTTCGCTTTAAAATTTTAACCCGCTAAGATAATTTCATCAAGTCTAGTCATGGATGCGGTGAAGTCGACAAAGAAACTATCTATGAGTATAAGGTTGGTGGCTGCTGGATGGAGGTCCGATTGGCAACAACAAAAATAACCATTAAAAACAACACTGTTTGGCAAAAGCACTACCAAAATGTCTACACGGGATTCTCTCGTTATGCGCACTCCATGGACGTTGCCACACTTTTACTGTTTGACTTCTCTCCATCTGTACACGTTATTACATTGGTGCTGGTGCCAACGTTACTTTGGGACTTCCAAATTGCTAAGCTCCCTCGCAGTTGGAACATCAAGAGAAATACTCCCTGCAACAGATTGCGAAAAATATGAAAAAAGACATCTTCTTTGATTTTTTTTCAAGAGGTTTGGAGAACTATGGTTTAATCCCGGGAACGGGAAGTTTCTGGTTCTAGATTTTGAAAGTCAGTCACGATACCGGGAATTTTCCGGTCCTCGTTTCTGAATATCAGTCCCGATACTCGGGAAGTTCATATGACAGAACCGGGAATCAAAGGTTGAGTTCCTCAACATGTGATTCCCGATTCTAGTCTATGAATTTCCAGAGCATCAGCACTGATTTTCAGTTCGGGAGATTAAACCATAGCTCCAACGGCAATGCTGGTCTCTGAAGAAATTGATATTCGCCTTAATCTGATAAACTAGAATACACAATCATTGGTACCATGGTCTATGAATTTCCCGGGTATCGTGATTGACTTTCAGAACCGGAAGTCACCCAGCTATGAAATTCCCGTTCCCGGTGTTGAACCTGATGGAGAACCGAACTTTGTTCTTGTTCATCGCTACGTACCAAAGTGAGAATGGGAGAATCAATCCATTCACTACATATAACCACTGGCAGATTTAGGCAGGGCCGAACACGACATACATCATTTCTGAACTTTTTTTTTATTTAATTTCTAAGGTTCTTCGAATCTCAAGTTTCGCATCAAAAGACGAATCGAAGTAGGCAGATGATTTAAAATCAAATACAATCTCGAATCAAATCTCAACGCTCTTCACGGTATAAATATCACACATTCGCACAAATGTAAATATTGCCTGTCCCCAATCGAGTATTGTATTCAACGGCGACTCGTCGTTTGGGGCTCGTCAATTAACCCTTTACATGGGCGGATACAGGGGGGGGGGGTGGATAGGGTGGACTTCTCCCCCCCCCCCCCTTTGATATTTGAAAGGGGAGACAAGCATTTTTTCATAGTCAATTTCAACCTGTATTGAAATTATCTATACACGAGGAGTTCTCGCGACTAGACACCATCGTATAAACGATTGGTACAATGTATGGTCTGTAGTCTGTACCTCACTGCAGACCATACATTGTACCAATCGTAGTCAACATAAATGTCGATTCATCAACGAAAATAGTCTGATACATGTTATTTGGATGATCAAGTGCAACCTATTTGACTTGAATCATGTTGCGATTCGAAGAAATGCAGTGTAAAAATCGGTCATTTACGAAGCATTAAATTGCCTCTAGTACACAAGGAAATGCATCCAGAATGCGTCTCCCGCGATCAAAATTTCAAAAATTTTCTGGGGGAGGACTCCCGACTCCCCCGTACGAGAGGGGGGATAGCCCTAACTTGCGCCAGCGGCGCTCGGTTCGTGTCTCCGCCACTCAATTTTCCACCCCCCCTTTTTCCAATCCTGGATCCGCCACTGCTTTACCTAACATGGAAAGCAGACGACACTTGCAAAAACATTTTTTGAATAACTAATTTTTTTAATTTTTTGTCTCAAAAACATAGGTTATGACCCCTCATTGGAACGAGCTCGTTCCAATGAAGGGTCATAACCTATGTTTTTGAGACAAGAAATGAAAAAGTAATGAAAATGAATTGGAGATTTTTGCGAATAGCGCTGGTCGGTTTTGGCCGTTACGTTGGGAAAAGGTTTAAAAGGCGGAATATGCCAGAACTGGGGCGCGGTGGCACAGTAGAGGTGCAGGTGGCAAGCCAAGAGGTTTTCGGTACGAATCCCTCCTGCGGCAACCGCGTTGTGTCCTGATGCAAAACTTTTCACCCCCATTGCCCACGTGGTGGCCCGGTGACGATGTGTACTGAGGCGTACTGCACGTCGATGGTGCACTTGTCTTCAGCCGGTGCTAAACCTGCTTGTGCGGAGTTCGTACGTTGGGAAATCAGACAGTTGCTCGTCGTTTGTCGTTGTTCTTTTTTCCATTTTGGGTATATACATTTTTCCTATCTATCACAAATGTTGTACATGGGGGCACGGTGGTCCTGTGTACTAAGGCGTACTGCACGTCAATGGTGAACTTGTCTTCCACCAATACAAACCCTGCGTGTGTGGCGTTAGTACGTTAGGGAGTCTGGCAGTTGCTCGCCGTAGCTCGGTGGTTCTCTCCAGGTGCTCCGGCTTCCACCAACCGTAAAACTGTCCGTCACGAGGTGGCTCTGGCTGTCGAGAGTATCGTTAAACCCCAATAAATATAAATATTTTTTTTAAAACTAACGCATTCAACTCTAAGTCCGGCTTTTGCAAAATGGCATCGTCTAGGATCGTAATACGACATTAAGAAGATAGTTGCTCAGTGAATTTGTGTAGTATAGACCAAACAAGAGTTTCAACGTGCAGCCCGAAGGCTTCAACGTTTGACTATTATTCTCTGTTGAAACCCATTTAGACATAAGAAAACGGCATTTTCACCATCTTTTGCTATTCTGTAACTTTTTTCTGTTCATTATATCAACAATGTGCGCATGGTGATATATAATATAGAGACTGTCTCATTAATATAAAAGTCTAGGAAGTGAGATTTGCTAATTCTTTTCTTGGCAATAACAAAAACTTACAAATTACGGTAAAAACGCAATCGACAAACAAAAAGTCAAAGTGGACATCAGTGTTGGTAGATGTGAAACTGAAAGACATCCTTAACGACGGATGTTCTGTGAACTAGTTGTTTCTAATTAGCTTACCATAAAGCCAAGTTTCCCTTCGTTACCTTTAATGAACGAAAACAATAGGCAGCTCCAAGAGCTGTCTGTTGTTTCCGTTCATTAAAGGTAACAAAAGGACACTTGATTTTATTTTCTATTGCTGTTTTCTCAACAATTACATCCTTCTTTAATTGAGCCTTCAGCACTCTAATAATTAATAATTTCAAGGGATATAACTTTATCGAAAGTCGATTATCTTCACAATATATGCCACGGATGACTGCGCACACGTGTGACTTCCTCTGGCATGTTACTGAATGATCATAATCAACGCCTTTTAAAGTAGGGGTTAAATAGTTGGGCCCAGAGGAGATCAGTAATTTCCACATGTGCACCCCCCCCCCCCCCCACTCACGTGACTTTTGTTTCCAAAACAATCACACGTTGTACTCCAGAAGTATACAACTGTTGTCAGAAAATGGCTGACGTGAACTTGACTCAAAAAGTAAAATAAATAGATATTGTTATGTTAATTGCTTGGCCGTTTGTAATCAAACTAACATTCATAGTAAGTATTAAATGTAATATTGAATTATATGATTTATTTATTGGTGTTTAAGGTCACATACTTATGCACAATGGCTAATTGTGATCGTGATAGTTTTACGGGTGGAGGAAGCCGGAGTACACGGGGAGAACCACTGAGCATCGACGAGCAACTGTCAGCTCCTCAACATTCTAACTCTGTTCAAGCTCCGCTCAAGCAGGGTTACAGCGGTTGAAGACATGTGCACCATCGGCGTGCAGTACGCCTTAGTACACGGCGGCATCGTGCCCCTATGTAGGCAACCGGGATAACGTGCCTTGCCCTTGGACACAACGCAGGTCGTCCCGGGCGGGCATTGAACTCGGGACACCTAGCATAGAAGTCCAACAGTCTACCACTCACGGAACCACCGCACTCCCCTAATTATATGATAAATCTGAATTGAAAACGAAACCTTAGGTAAAGAACACACTGGAGTGTCACTGTGTATGGTCTGAATCGGGTTGCGTATTTTTGTCGCCTTGAAGGTCTTGCGATCGTGGTTTTCACGTTAAAAGTAACTTTTCAAATGTTCGGTGATCAAAGTCACACGGATAATTGAAAATATGACCCGACCATTTTGTTTGTGACACAAATTCTAGAAACAGCTTTTTCCAGGACTTTTTAGGTGAACAAACGAGATTTCTTTCGAAATAAGTCAACCTCAAATTGTTAACAGCAATGGTCTATTTTCAAGCCAATTGCCCCAATATAATGTTATTTTTTTCTATATACAGATAGAATGTAACGGATTTCAAAGCTGACAGATAATTCTCCCCACAGTGGTCTACTAATCGCCACAACCCCCTCCGCGGTCCTTTATATACCGGCTCTCGGATTTTGTTCATCTATCGCAGAAGATCGACCACCCACAACAGCTCTTTGTTAAACCAAAACGTCTGCCCTCCTAGAGGCATCACGTTTTAACAGAGGAAAATGGAACCCTTATAGAAACTGATTGACCCATAACGCGATAAGGTCATTAACTGGTAGAGTGCTGGAAGCCCATATTTGGGCTTTATTCTGAAGTGCCGGTACCACAATTTAAAGGCTTTATATTCTGTGGATGTGGTTCATATTATCATTGAAGTGATATAATTTTATCTGTTAGGATTTTCTTTGTTACAATTTATGGGAGAGTGCCTATTGGCACTCTCCTATCAATTGTAACAACGCAGAGATGCACAGAGAAATTTTAAGGACCAAAAATAATTTAGCACTCTTCCAGTTAAGAACAAAACATTTAGGTTTCTTAACACGCAGTTATTCGAAAACATCGCCAGAGTAAATCGAACTAAATACCCTCGGTGTTAAAATAGCAGGAGTGCGAAGTGCAGATTTGGCCGATTTCTAAAGCAAAGATTTGGCAAAGCTGTTTAAAATATAACTCACCTGTGGTGAAGCGAATACGAGGAACAGATAGTTGAATGCCAAGTTGATATCGTCACCGTTGGCTGGTACAAATCCAAGTAACCATGGAAATCCCATGACTGGAATTGCTCCCAGGATCATCTTCCATTTTCCACTGAAAGGATATGAAGAGATTGTGGAAGGTCCGTGTATAATATTTATTGAGACATGAGCAGAATGATGTTATCATAAGTGATGATAAAGACGCATTATGAACAACACAACGCATTGGGATCAACACAACGCGCCTGATTTTCAATATTTCACGAAAACAAATTAAAACATGTGCAAAAGGGGTTGTTGAAAGCGAAAGCTACCTCTCACCGACTGAAACTTTGGCCTGTTTTAGTAGATTTTAGACCCGACGAGTTTTATTTAGCCTTGACGTTCGACATTTCCAAGCCTCACCGAGATCGTGTCAGTTTTTTAAAAAGCGTTTAACTCTTAAACCCGCTGAGTATTTTCAAGATATTTTTCATCAACTCTAGCCATAGCTGCTCTAAAGCAGCCATGACTAGATTTGATGAAAAATTAATCAAAATGTAACACAAGAAATCATTAGTGAAAAATCCATTCCATTTACAGGGAGACGGTATCATTAAATATGCACAAATTATACTTATTTCAGAGACAAGAGAAACCCAGTGCTGAGCAGGAATATCCGCCAGCAGCATGCAAAGAGTTGAACACACTCAAGGCAAATTTGGAAAGAACTAAGTCTCAAAGAGAAAAGTTGTAACAGAATGTAATTAGTTTCAGATGAAAGTGGACACACAATTTACAGACCTGTTGTTCGAAAAAAAATGTATTCAAGTCATTTTTCATTTTGGGTATATAGGTTTTTCCTATCTATCAGAAGTGCTGTACGTGGGGGGCACGGTGGTGCTGTGTACTAAGGCGTACTACACGTCGATGGTGGAGTTAGTACATTGCGGAGTCTGGCAGTTGCTCGCCGTTGCACGGTAGTTCTCCCCGAGTGCTCCGGCTTCGTCCACCCGTAAAACTGTCCACCACGGGGTGGCTCTGGCTGTAGAAAGTGTCGTTAAACCTCAATAAATAAATAAATATAATATATAAATAGTGAGATAATTCTCCCCGTAGTGGTCTACTTATCGCCTCAATCCCTTTCGTGGTCCTTGATCTACAGGCTCTCGGAATTTTGTTCATCTAGCGCAGAAGATCGCAGAAGATGGACCACCCACAACATCTCTTTGTTAAACCAAAACGTATGTCCTCCTGAAGACACCAGGTTTTCATAGGGCTAAATAGAACGCTTACAAAAATTGATCCAAGACACGATTAGCGCATTATCAACAAAACATTTAGATTTCTCAACACGCAGTTATTTGAAAACATCATCGAAAGTTGCAAATGCCTGGCAGTATTTTATTAACAGATGGTGAAATTTTCTATTGTCCTTGGGAAGTTCTTCTGAACACGGTCATTAATTCAGAAATTAAACAAGTGAACTCGCTATTGATGAGAAAATTTCGTTTTAGCTTCAATGAAGAAGGTTTTCATAAAAGACAACAATATCGCAGAATAATTTTACTGGTGACGACAGCTTTTAGTTGTGCGCACATTACAACGAGATTACGACAGAAAATCGCCACCACTAATGATTCTTTATTGCACTATATTAAAAACCGTTCCTTCTAAAAATTCCACTATTACTTGTTATTACACCCTACATAATTATATGATGTCACATGAATGGAGTGTATTACCATTATTATTAGGTGAATTTGAATATCGGGAGATTTGCAGAAGACTTATATTGCTACTAGATATAACCTCGAGTATGCAGGGGCGTATCGGAGATGACCCAGTGTTGTGTGTTAACCTGATTTGTCCCGACTTTGATAGTTCAAGTCCAGAATGATAAAATATTCTTAATACATCCTCAAGTTGGGCTCTGCGAATCACATATTTCAATTTGAATCGAATTCGAATCGAATCGAGTCTATTATTCGAAATCGAATCGAACCTCGAATCGAATACAGGCGCCTTGGAGTCCCGACTGATATAATATTCCACCTACGTCATCAAGGCATGCCTTCGTCGAAGGCATGCCTTGATGATGTAATTGGAATGTTACACAGTAAAAACGGGGGCAAAAATTTTGAACTGACCACTGCACGGGGCTAGCCGTTAGTAACCGTGAGCTCATCGTAGAGAACTTTGAATTTGCTTTCAGCAGTTGTAGTGACTAATGAAACTGGAATTAGCATGGCGTAAGGTGCTTTTTATGTTAATATAGCAGAAAGTTTACACAGTCTTTATTTTCAACATTATTTATGTATATTTTTTATCTCAGCTATACGTTTTGTGAGACAACTAAGATGAGTGACACCATGCCAAATTCCAGTGAAAAGATTCGAAGGAAAACGAAACGGACAGGAAATTTTGAATCGAACCGAATACCAACTTAAGATTCGAAATCGAATCGAATCGTGAAGCTTCGCTGGACTCTATCCTCAAGGCATATCTTTGCCGAATATTAGTCAGTTGGGATTGTAATTGAAAAGAAACTTGGAAATCGATTTGTAAATAAAAAAAATATACACGAAGTAGTCGTGACGCAACTAATTTTTTAACCCTTTACCCAACGTAACGGCCAAAACCCGCCAGCGCTAATCTCAAAAATCGCCAAGTAATTTTAATTATTTTTTCATTTTTTGTCTCAAAAACATAGGTTATGACCCCTCAATGGGGTGTTGTTTTTAGTTGTTATTTTTGTTGTTGCCAATCGAACCTCCATCCAGCAGCCACGAACCTTATACTCATTTCGAGTTTCTTTGTCGACTTCACAGCAGCCATGACTAGACTTGATGAAAACTATCTTAGCGGGTTAAAATTTAAAAGCGAAAAAATGAAATAATTTTATCATACTGGGGGAATTAACCCTTTACCCAACGTAACAGCCAAAACCGTCCAGCGCGATTGTCAAAAATCGCCAATTAATTTTCATTATTTTTTCATTTTTTGTATCAAAAACATAGGTTATGACCTCCCGTTGGAACGAGCTCGTTGAGCTCGTTTCAATGAGGGATCATAACCTATGTTTTTGAGACAAAAAATGAAAAATATTAGTTATTCAAGAATTTTTTTTTGCAAAGTGTCGTCTGCTTTTCATGTTAGGTAAAGGGTTAATCTACACGTGTCGTATTCCAAATTGGCCATGTAAGTCACAATTCCCAAAACAGGTACCGCGGCCATCCATTTGTATGGTTGACTGTGTGTGTGATACAATTCGAAATATATCAAATCCAGCTTTTAAAAAAAGTACATAGATTATTAATAGTTCACGCCTCGAATCCGAGCTGTGATAATCGTCACCGGATAATCTCCACTCCCACTTCGCTGTGCCCCTGCACAAATAATACATATCTCCGGACGTTCGCGTATTGGTAAATGATTATATATACTACTCAAAGTTTGCTAAGCACCAAATATTTAACACATCATTGTGAAATTTGCTGGTGACATATTTGCGATATTTTTGGTGGATATGATTGAGGAATGTATTGAGATGGTCCCCAGTGTTTACATTAGCTCTCTTGACAGACAGACTTCTCGTGACAGTTATGGAAAGCATGTACCCCTTGATTTTCCCAATTCCACTTGGCACAATTTTTTTATTATCTTTAGGAGGTACCATTCAAAGTTTGTTCAATATATACTACTCAAAGTTTGCTAAGCACCAAATATTTGACACATCATTGTGAAATTTACTTGTGACATATTTGCGATATTTTTGGTGGATATGATTGAGGTATGTATTGAGATGGTCCCCAGTGTTTACATTAGCTCTCTTGACAGGCAGACATTTCGCGACAGCCATGGAAAGCATGTACCCCTTGATTTTCATGATGTTTTTGTGTACTGTCTACATGTACATGACACGTGTAGGGTATATTCAATCTTCATTTCAACACAAACCCTTGAGATTTAATGATTGAATATGGCAAATGGAAATGTAAGAAGACATTTGTCTGAAGCAGAAATGTGGCGGGCTGTAGGGATGGTGGAGCAAGGGACTACCCATCGTCCGATTGGTGAAGCCCTTGGTGTGCATCATACTGTGATCACCAGAGCCTGAGCATGATTTCAGCAGTATGGCACACCAGTAAGACGGCATGGTGGTGGCAAACACAGGGCAACATCTGCAGCTGAAGACCGGTGTTTGATCATTCAGGCCCGTGGGAACCGCTTTGCCACAGCAACCCAGCTTCACAGTGACATTCAGAATGCATCCGGGGTAAATGTTTCGACGCAGACTATCCGGGCAAGGTTGCACGAAAGTGGTCTCCGATCGAGAAGACCATGTATTCGCATTCCGCTGTCCCAGAATCACCACCAGACACAATATGAATGGGCCATGGACTACGTTGGATGGACCAGAGAAGATTGGCGACCTGCCCTTTTTACAAATGAGTCAAGGTACTGCCTAGAACACATAGATAGGCGTACTAGGGTATGGAGAAGACCAAGAGAGCGATTCCATGCAGCCAACATTGCTGAGCATGACTGCTATGGTGGAGGATCAAAAATGGTCTTGGGCAGCATCAGCTGGGATGGACGCACAGAGCTATGTGACCTTGAACGTGGTACATAGACTGCACAACGGTATATTGATGAGATCCTGGATGCCCACGTCAGATTGTATGCAGGTGCAGTGGGTGATAGATTCATTGTGATGGTCGATAATGCCCGTCCTCATGTTGCCCATGCTGTCGGGCTGTACCGACAGAGGGAGGTGGGGGGGGGGGGGATTGAGCGTATGGACTGACCAGAAAGATCCTCTGATCTCAGTCCAATCGAACACGTCTGGAATGAGTTGCAGCTTGCAATTTCAGCCCATCCAGTCCAGCCAAGAAGTGTCCAGGAGCTTGGTGCCATGCTGGTCCAAGAATGGAACAACATCCCAAAAGGACCACCAGGAACCTGATTGGGAGCATGAGAAGGCGTTGTCAAGCTGTAATTAACAGTAATGGGTCTCATAATCGATAGTGAACCCATACCAGTTCGCTCGGTCAACTTTTTGGCAAATTTGAAAAATTTCCTTTTTTACCAATAATATCCATTTACCATGGTTATCGTATTCAAAAGCTAAAAAATAATGTCAAACACAAACAAAATTTTAATTTCTGTACTTAAATCATTAAAGATATAATTAAATAAAAAATATATACACTTTTCATAACAATATTTCAACTAAAACGTAAAACAGGTAGTTGGATATACTTGGTGTTAAGCAAACTTTGAGTAGTATATATTCGCTATTTTCAATATTAGACAAAAATTAATTGATGAAACTGATCATCTTGAAATATTAAATTTGAAACATTTTTAATGGCTCTGTTAAAGGAGGCATCGTCGTTCACTTTTAGATAGGTAATTGGCAATGGTTCATGTAAAGACACCATTAAAATTAATTTCCAACTGAGTTACTCTGTATTTCATGGAAACAGCTTTCTTTCAGCAGTGGCGGATCTGGACTGGCGCAACAAGGCGATAAAATGATGAATGTACAAAAATAAATAAATAAATAAATAAATAAATAAATAAATAAATAAATAAATAAATAAATAAATAAATAAAAGGTTAAATGTATTGTAGAAACTGAAAAATTGTGAATCTTACAGTACTAAACACAGCTGTCCAGGCAAGTAATCGCAAGATATTAACCATTTACCAAACGAAACGGTCGCATCCATCCGCGTAATATGCAAATTCGGCAGTTGAAGAAAGAATATTTGAAAAAAATGTCAACAAAACCATATCATGTGACTCACATTGGAACGAGCTCCTTGAGCTCGTGCCAATGAGGAGTCCCATGATGTGGTTTTATTAGAATTATTTAAAAAAAATTGGAAAAATAATATTTTAAATAATAAATTTTGATGTCATCTGCTTTGGGTAAAAGGTTAAAGGCTGGTAAACACTGGACACAATGTTAGCGTTGCATTGATTACGATGGAGTACAGCTAAACAGTGCTTCTTGCTTACACGAAGGCCCAGATGCATGGCAGTAAATTCTGGGGAGGGGTGTTGAGGGGTGTGTACCACCTCCAATATTTTTTAAGATTTTCTCAGACGAGGTCTTCATCGAGCACTCGCCGGGCAATTGTTGGTCTTTATCCCTTTACCCAACGCAGACGATATCAAAATTTACTATTTTAAATATCATTTTTTTGAATTTTTCAAAAAATTTCAACAAAACCATATCATGTGACCACTCGTTGGAACGAGCTCGACGAGCTCGTTCCAACGAGGGGTCACATGATATGGTTTTGTTGAAATTTTTTGAAAAATAATATTTTTTCAACTGCTGAATTTGCATATTATGCGGGCGGATGCGGGCGATTCGTTGGGTAAAGGGTTATACAGTACAGCTGTCGACCAGGAAACATGACATAAGTACCCAACAAATTCGATTTACAATGTCCGACTGCCATGGAGCTCCCTGGGTGTGCACATATGATTTCTCTACTGAGCATAAAATAGGTAACCTGTTTAGGGAATCGGATGCATTTGGGGCCTAAGGTAAAGAGAGGGCATCAAAAATGCGATCACTATGGGCTCACCATGTTGACTAGTCCAAACAGGGCGCCATATAAAGTCTGGGATTGCTAAAATGAATGTCCTCAAGTTACAGTTATCTGATAACCGGAACTGCACGCTATAATATTAATGTTGTCTGTGAGGCAATTTCATCTAGTTGTTGGGCAAGAGTTTGTTACCCCCTCAAATACTTTGGGCAAGTTACTACCCTTGCCAGATGTTCTAGGCTTTCACGCCCTGACGTTCTTTGAAACAACACACAAAGAGTACAACATAACAGAAGTTATTTGATGACAAGTATATAAAAATAAATGCAGTTTTCTTCATGGGCACAAAGGAGTGCGTGCGGTGAGGCCTGTCCGTTTACTGTCTGGATCTGCCACTGGCTTTCAAGAAAATACGTGCATGAACGTATAGAGCAAATGAATTGGAAATTAAATTTATTACCGATAAGTGGTACCAACTTCTCTCTTTTTTTCCTCCATCTTGGATTTTAACCGACCCTGATAGAAAATTAAAAGGCATTCCCTCCATCAGGAGGTAGCCTAAGTTATCGACGTTTATCCCAAAACAGTAAAATAACAGTAATACCCGTCCATAACATACCAACCTCATGCCGGGGTAAGTCTTACTTCGATTTATGTAAGAAATTGTTGATAACACAGCAAACGTATTTATCTGAAAAAAAAATACAACTAAATATATCTTCTCCTTTCTTAATTCTTCTCACCGAAGTACGGAATTTGCAGGTAGCTTAACGGTTGGTTAACTGAGCAACATTAGCCCACATTTAGACAGAAGTTAAGATACATCTCATATTCTTGGATTTTCATATCCGGAGGTGAGGTAAACTCAATGAAAGTGTGGAGATGGGTGAGTTGGATACATGCCACTTGAGCCGGGCGATTTTAATTTTTCATATTCGGTTCGATTTCGGTTCGGTTTCAGGAACAAACCTCGGGTTCGGTTCAGTTTTTTCTATGTGCTGAGAACATGGACACATAGTAAACAACACTTCACGCTCATTAACTGTGAAAATAAACTGCAATAGTTTGAAACCACTCGCTACAAAAAGGCAATGTCTGTAAATACCGCCCTGGGTTCAGCCCAACTTCCTTTTGATCATTCTTAGGGGCTCTAAAGGATCAGTTGCTAAGTCTACTGAGACAGAAAAAACACATAAATCAGGATAACAAACACTGTAACAAATGAAAATACCTTACTTAATCGATATCGTGTTCTCATTGTCTCCCCCATGGACGAGTCAATAAGGGAGAAAATGGTAGGAGAACACGACATATTCGCCACTTTGCCGGATAGACTAAGTAACGAGAGTCCATAGGGGCCATTAGTCCAATTCGATCACAGTAAGGTAGTTTGATCAGTGTAAGCACAAACACAGTAAAACTGTTCGGTCGGTTTTGGTGGATCGCCGCAAAGAACGGAACCGAACCGGAAAACCGAAAAAACGCCCAGGACTGAGTCTGATTTAACCCAATGAGAAAAAATAAAAAGTAGGTCCACCAAAATGCCATTCCGTTGATTCTTTGTACTCAGAGAATGCAGTAAATGATATTAAAAGTGTGAGTAGTAGGTGAGGGATGGATCGTCCCAATTCAGGTGGATCTCATGGGTGACCCAGTCACGGCATGTTTAATTGTCATGGCAGATCGAGTGAGCGGCCATCTTGTGACGTCACTTTTCCACTATATAGTTAGAAGAGTCCCATAACAGAGTCGATTCCTTCCGGAATTTGCCTGGTTGACTGACAGTTTGAGTAAGACGGTCTCGTTGCTTTTTGTGAGTACCATGGAGTTTGTGGATAGAATGGCGTTTGCGTTCACAGTGGTTATTCTTTTCGGACGCATTTGGTTTTGTGGATAAATGGTGGGGCTTTTGTAACGATGTTTTGACCGTGGACACTGGTTCAGTGATCACGAGGATACACTGGCTTGAATGAGAACTCAATGGATTTCACAAGCATATTGTTGCAAATCGTCGCAGGCGCAAGGGGTTTTAGACACGTAAGGAGCTCAGAACATTAAAGGAAAATATAAATATTAAGTACGAACAGTATTTTTATGAAGCGATTCGCGACGACGATAAAAAGCATAGCAAGAACTAGACTTTATGATTCTGGAGAATCATGGCTTTTCCCGATTAGATTCCATGATTTTTCATGACCCCACAGTGTCTGATGAATTGTTTTTAACTGTCTCACTGAAGTTCCCTCATTGATGTTATGAGAAAGGTGAGTATAGTAGTCTCAAATGACTCAGTTTGGGTTTGATAAAAAAAAATGTTTAGGTAAAACCCATCATTAATGGTAGAATGGGTTAATATCAAGATCAATGTTTCCCTATCAGTTTTGCGTCCGGTAAAAGAAGTTACGTTTCTCTGTGGCATTTCCATTTGTTGGTGTCCAAAAACAGACTATTTCTTCATTTTTTTACATTTAGCAGCCCATGGAGGGTTAACAAATGCCTACCAGAATAATTTATCCATGCAACTGGTCATATGACACCAAGACCTATCAACGGCCATTTTCTCTTGGAAACCCCACAAAATGTTTGTGAAGACATCCAGGGAAAACGATTTTTTAAGCTATCGATGGGTATCCGTGTTAACCTCCCCAACAGGGGTTAACGCTTGGTTTTTTTAATACCCTTATTACTTACAAAGATGGTCCTCTGTGAATTCCACTTCCAACAAAGGAGATTATGTTTATCTCTCATGTCTACATTGGGTGCTGTGCGTGTCTGAAAACAGCCCCATGTTAACAAAATTACGATGCTTGGCAGCTTGTAGATGGTTAATAAACGCTCACCGGAGTATTTTGTCCATGCAACTTGTAATGTCACATAAAGACCTACGAATAGTGAAATTGTCTTGAAACTCTACAAGTTACCGTTAGGGAATTTCACAGAAAATGGCAATTTAAAGCTTTCAAGGGATATCTCGCTTTAGCCTGCCCAAAATGGGTTAAGACGTCGACTTTTGAATACCCTTACTGCTTACAAAAATGTTTCCGTATAAATTGTGCGCTCGATAAAAGGAGGCACTTTTCTTTGTGGTGTACCCTTTGGGTGCTGTTGGTGTCCAAAAACAGCCCATTTTATCACAATTTTGACCTTCAACAGCCCGGGGAGGGTTAACTAATGCTGACCGGAATATTTTGTTCATGCAGCTTGTAATGTCACACCAAGACCTGCAAATAGCCGAATTTTTTCTTGAAAACCTACAAAATGTTGATAGAGAAATCTACAGAAAACGGGGATTTTAAGATTTTAATGGGTATCTCTATTTAACCAGCCCAAAATGGGTTAAGACGTCAAATTTTGAATACCCTTACCACTTTCAAAAATATTTTTCGATCAATTTTGCGTCCGATAAATGAAGGTCCCTTTCTCTCTGGAATACCGTTTGGGTGCTGTTGGCGTCTAAAAACAGCCCATTTTATCACAATTTTTATGTTTAGCAGCTCGGGGAGGGTTAACTAATGCTGACCGGAATATTTTATCTATGCAACTTGTAATGTCACACCAAGACCTGAGAGTGACCAATTTTTCTTGAAAATCTACAAGACTCGTTTAGAGAAATCCACAGAAAACATGAAGTTTTGAGCTTTTTTGGGGTATTGCTGTTTAACCAGCCCAAAACGGGTTAACACTTGGTTTTCTGAACACCCTTATTACTTACAAAAATGATCCTCGGTGAATTCCACTTCCAATAAAGGAAGTTATGTTTACCACTCGGGTATCGTTTGGGTGTTGTGGGGGTCTGAAACCGGCCCATTTCATCAAAATTTCGATGTTTGGCAGCCTGTGGAGGGTTACCATATGCATCGCCAAATATGTCGTGTGTATCAAAGGTTGTGTCAAAGGTAGGTCTAGTAATGATGGATGTTTAAAAAAAATCCTAAAGACGTGTTTCGAGAAAGTGCCGATAAACCCCAATTTTGGCAGTTTTTTGCCAATTCTGGCGAAATAAGGGTTAAATCGATAATTCCGCTTCGGTACATTTTTAGATTTTTTGCCCCTCTATGCGTGTTCAAAATTTCGTGAAAATCGGTTCGAAAATGGCTTCTGAATCGTACGGACAAAATGTGTGGAAAAAAAAAAAAAAAAAAAAAAAAAACCCAAAAAAACTAGACTTTATGATTCTGGAGAATCATGGCTTTTCCCGATGAGATTCCATGATTCTTCATGACGCCACAGTGTCTGATGAATTGTTTTTAACTGTCTCACTGAAGTTCCTCCATTGATTTTAAGAGAAAGGTGAATATAGTAGTCTCAAATGAGTTTGATAAAACATTGTTTACGTAAAAAACATCATTAACGGTGGAGGGGTTAATATCAATATTGTCGTCCTACGAGTCAATGTCTGACAAAAGGAGTTATGTTTGTTTGACACATACCCACTGAGTGCTGTGTCTGTTTGAAAATGGTCCATTTTATCTCAAATGTATCAAAAATATTGATGTCTGGTCCTGTATCAATTATCTCCTATTAGACCACAGTTGTTATGCATTAGTATGTAATTTTTTCACACCTTGTAGAGCTCACCTATCACATGTCTGTTGATAGCAGAAGTAAATTTCTCTCCAATTGGTTTTTCCCCGTAGGATTAGTTTTATTTATTACAATGAAGATATCCATACATACAACGACAAACATGAAGTTATCACATATAGGAAGTGTTGTTTGTACATATGTGTAGATAAAATATACCCTGGGACGAGAAGGGGAGTATAGCCGTCTTACAAACTAGTATATATCTAGCCCCACTGCCGGGGAAATCTTGGCGCCATGCACCACTGCATTTGATAACCGCCTTACAGAGTAGTAAATATACCTGCCCCCCTTCCCATGTTGGGAACCCCCACCTTTTATTGTAATGTTCCTTAGGCACAACATAGCGTCAGTAAGATAGATAAATACTGCCACTTCGCCACCCTGGGGCGGAGGAGGTGCAGTGTATAGCCGTTTTACAGACTAGTATATACCTGGACCCACTGTCGGGGAAATGCTATAGTGTCAACACTATTTGATATTATAAGTAACTGATCCCATTGCAGCTAACGTTATTTACTGCTTTCTTATCATGCAGTGGCGGGGCGCGATGGCATTGTGGTAGCCGGTTCTCGTCATTTCACTGAAGTAAAGCAACGTTGAGCCTGGTTTATCATTGGATGGGTGGCCGTCTGAGCGATCAATTCGGACTCCCATGCTGTGTCCTTGGGCAAGGCACTTAACTCTGATTGTCCATATGGGGGCATGATGCCGCCATGTACTAAGGCGTACTGCACGTCGACGGTACGCATGTCTTCAACCAATCTAACCCTGCCTGTGCTCCAGTTCGGAGTTACGATGTTGGGAAGCTGGCAGCTGCTCGTCGTTGCTCGGTGGTTCTCTCCAGGTACTGTGGCTTCCTCCACCCGTAAAACTGTCACGGTCATGATTAGCCATTGTGCATAAGTATATGCCCTTAAACACCAATAAATAAATAATAAATGATATCATGCAGGGCAGTGTGGAATACGAGGGGAGGCGTACCTTTCAATGTGTGTTTGGTTGGAGAAAGAGGCAGGGAGGATGTGGTAACCTTGGTAATTTTGTTTGGATAAATCGACCGCTGGCGTGGGACACCGTGGAATTGACCGATGAAGCGGGACACAGTGAGAGTGGAACTTATGGGTAGTTATTCTTGATGATAAATAACTATACACTTACTTTTGAGATCATACAAGGTGAGTATAGTTGTCTTAAATGAGAATGGCCAATGTTTGTCTTGAAAACCTACGAGAGGCTTTTAGAGAAATCCTCGGAAAATACGAATTTTTAACCTTTTGAGGGGTATCGCTCTGTAACCAGCCCTAAACGGATTAATGCTTGGTTTTATGAATACCTTCATTACTTACAAAAATGATCCTCAGTGAATTTCACTTCCAATGAGGAAGGTTATGTTTATCACGCAGGTACACATTGGGTGTTATGGGTGCCCCAAAACAGCCCATTTTCTCAAAATGTCTATACTTTGCAGGCTCTGGGGGGGTTAATAATTGCTTACCGGAATATTTTGTCCATGCAACTTGTAATGTCACTCAAAGACCTGCAAATGGTCAATTTTTCTTGAAAACGTGCAAGATTTTTTTGAGAAATCCACAGAAAACGGGAATTTTAAGCTTTTGAGGGGTATATCTCCTTAACTAGTCGACAATGGGTTAAGACCTCGATTTTTGAATATCCTTACTACTTACAAAAATGTTTCTCTATCAGGTTTGCGTCCAGTAAAAGAAGTTACGTTTCTCTGTGGCATTTCCATTTGATGTTGTCAGTGTCCAAAAACAGACTATTTCTTCAATTTTTTTTACATTTAGCAGCCCATGGAGGGTTAACAAATACCTACCAGGATAATGTATGCAACTGGTAATGTGATACCAAGACCTATCCACGGCCATTTTCTCTTGAAACCCTACAAGATGTTTGTAAAGAAATCCAGGGAAAACGATTTTTAAGCTTTTGATGGGTATCCCTGTTAACCTCCCCAACAGGGGTTAACGCTTGGTTATTTGAATACCCTTATTACTTACAAAAATGGTCTTCTGTGAATTCCACTTCCAACAAAGGTGATTATGTTTATCTCTCGTGTATACTTTGGGTGCTGTGGGTGTCCGAAAACAGCCCATGTCAACAAAATTACGATGCTTGGCAGCTTGTAGATGGTTAATAAACGCTCACCGGAGTATTTTGTCCCTGCAACTTGTAATGTCACATAAAGACCTACGAATAGTCAATTTTTCTTGAACCCCTACAAGTCACTGTTAGGGAAATTCACAGAAAATGGGAATTTAAAGCTTTTAAGGGATATCTCTCTTAGCCTACCCAAAATGGGTTAAGACTTCGACTTTTGAATACCCTTACTACTTACAAAAATGTTTCTGTATAAATTGTACACTCGATAAAAGGAGGAGTTTTCTTTGTGGTGTACCCATTGGGTGCTGTTGGTGTCCAAAAACAGCCCATTTTATCACAATTTTGACGTTGGGGAGCCCTGGGAGGGTTAACTAATGCTGAACGGAATATTTTGTTCATGCAACTTGTAATGTCGCACCAAGACCTGCAAATAGCCGATTTTTTCTTGAAAACCTACAAGATGTTTTTAGAGAAATCCACAGAAAATGGGTATTTTAAGATTTTAATGGGTATCTCTCTTTAACCAGCCCAAAATGGGTTAAGACGTCGAATCTTGAATACCCTTACCACTTTCAAAAATATTTTTCGATCAATTTTGCGTCCGATAAATGAAGGCCACTTTCTCTGTGGTATACGGTTTGGGTGCTGTTGGCGTCCAAAAACAGCCCATTTTATCACAATTTTGACTTTTAGCAGCCCGTGGAGGGTTAACAAATGCTCACCGCAGTATTTTGTCCATGCAGCTTCTATTGTCACATCAAGGCCTGGGAGTGACAATTTTTTCTTGAAAATCTACAAGACTCGTTTGGAGAAATCCACGGAAAACCTGCATTTTTTAGCTTTTTGGGGGTATTGCTGTTTAACCAGCCCAAAACGGGTTAACGCTTGGTTTTTTGAACACCCTTATTACTTACAAAAATGATCCTCGGTGAATTCCACTTCCAATAAATGAAGTTATGTTTATCTCTCGTGTATCGTTTGGGTTCTCTGGGGGCCTAAAAAGGCCCATTTCATCAAAATTTCGATGTTTGGCAGCCTGTGGAGGGTTACCATATGCATCGCCAGATATGTCATGTGTATCAAAGGTCGTGGCACAGGCAGGACTATCAATGATGAAGGTTTAAAAAAAATCTACAAGACGTGTTTCGAGAAAGTGCCGATAAACCCCAATTTTGACAGTTTTTTGCCAATTCTGACGAAATAAGGGTTAAATCGAAAATTCCGCTTCGGTACATTTTTAGATTTTGTGCCCGTCTATGCGTGTGCAAACTTTTGTGAAAATCGGTCCGAAAATGGCTTCGGAATCGTGCGGACAAAATGTGTGGAAACCCCCCCCCCCCCCCCAAAAAAAAAAAAAAAAAACCCAAACCCCCCCCCCCCCCCCCCCAAAAAAAAAAAAAAAATAATAATCCATAGAAAAACAATAGTCTTTTCCTGAGGGAAAAGCCTAAAAAAAAAAAATAAAAATAATAATCCGTAGAAAAACAATAGTCTTTTCCAGAGGGAAAAGCCTAATAAACTTCGAACTTATCACACTTTTAAACAGGACAATAGACAAGAGCCGTACCTTGCTTATTCTAAATCACACGAGGCAAGAAATGTGCTTTCACGACTGAGAACAAGCAGTCACAATATGTGTATTGAAACGGGAAGACATTTTCAACCCCCCATCCCCGTAAAAAAGAGGCATTATCGTATATCTAGTGTCTGTGTCGACGAAGTGGAAAATGAGATGCACTTCAAGAAAGATTTCCCGACCAACACAAATATTAGAACGCAACTCTGTTTTGCGAATACAGTGGGGATTGATTTACGAACGTAATTGTTTCCAGGCGTAATGGAACTGATGCGGGGGTAATAGTGCTACAATGGGTAGGAAAGCGGCGAGCCTGGATTTGAAAAAATCGCTGAACTGTGTTGAATAACTTAGCTCTTCATTAACGTTTTTTCATTGGACAAACTTACCAATAATGTGAACATCAGTGGCAAAATGAACGCAAGGTTCGTTGAATGTGATAGTGGTAACCAACACCTGCAATCAGAAGATGTAAAACATTTGAAGTTATACACGTGTTTAGTGACGTAAATATATAAGGCAGAGAGGGTGCTGCCCTATAACTCCCATTAAGATTTTTGGCTTAAATTTAGAGTTTCGTCGATTTTTTCTGGCACGTTGAGCCCTTCGTGTTAAAATTAATGGTCATTCAGAGTCAATGCCATTGTGTATTCGGGTAATCATTTTATAAAATAAAATCCCTTTGATTGGAAGGGAAGGGTAACTGAACACCCCACCTATTCGGCGTCGAGACTAAGAAATTTCCGACAGAAATTAGCAGTACAAAGCACCGATGCGTCTCAATTGTACTTCACATCGCTAGTCCTGTTGGAACTTCCATGGTCTCTTCACCAGAAACAAACTACACCACCCTATGTAACCAGTAACGGATCAGTGGCGGATCCAAGACACTGTGCTTCGAGAGGGTTGGACGCATTTGAATTACGGGTCATGATGCGACGTATCCCGCAGCTCGCGTAGCAGTGAGAATGAGAAGAGGTTTCTCTCTCTCGTCAGTTGGATGTGGGGGGGGGGGGGGTGCCTGGGGAAAATAGAAGGTCATTGTGGATCTCCGGTGGTTTCTTCGCAAAAGAACTATATCTATGTTCATGATTGGAGGTAATATCCGCAATAACACATGAACATCCACTACTTCCAGCAGTGGATGTCCATGTGTTATCGCGGATAATCCCGTACCTCATGCACTCGGTGCTTGTGAAAGAATGTCGAGTCACAAAATATAGGGGTGTGAAGGATGCCGGGTGGTCTCCCTTCTTGGATCCTCTGTTCGTAGCACTAATGTGACTGGATGGTATATTTCTTTAGTTGCTCCCCAGCAAAGGTTATAACATATTAATATGACCACTGGTAATGACCCGGCTGACGGGATCGGGAAATAACTATTATTGGAGCACTTGACACATGCTTTTGTTTGTTTGTTTATTTTTTTAACAACCCTTTGAACAGGCGGGATCACATCGTGTCGGACAGTAAAATTTTAGATAAAGAAGACATCTCGAATCTATCCCCACATAAATGTGAGATGTATTTTTAGTACTGGGTATATGCTCAGACTTCAAAGTGTTGGTCATAGTGTTGTAGCTAGATGCTCATATTTCCAGAGAAGCTGTGGGAACAGTGGCCTTTAGGTCTCCTTTAATAAGAATATAATCGGCCTAAACTGTGTAAGAAAAAGTTGAGGGATACATATCTTTACTCAAAAAATAGGAAATGATGTGCTCTAGAGGCGAGTAGATGGAAACAGTTGAACATTATTTGTCACTTAGGAGACATTTTATCAAAATCTCTTACAAAATAAGTTACACATCCAACCAGAATAGCTTGTTGTACTTCACCACTGGACTGACGGTCCACTGGGAAATCATCGAGTCTCCCGGTGCACCAGTCCACTTCTCTTGATAACTAGTGTCGGTGAGTTCGAACAAGGCTTGGATAAATGGATGGTTGTAGACATTGCCCACTTTACCAACCCATTATCTATAACACTACAAGCAGCGTGACTCTAGGAAGTCACAATACTACCCCTAGGTCGCTGCAGAAAAAAAGATAAGCTCCACATATTACAGGCGAGCCCCTTCATGATTTGAAGTCGGGGAGGTAGAGGCAATAGAGTTTTGGCCTTTATTATTATGCCTCTGTAGATGATATGTGGCTTGAAAATTGAAAATGGCTGGTTTCAGCATTGGGCAGGTCTGAGTCAAATCACCTAATGGTGTTAACCTCTTCTCTTCCAGTTTCAATGAAAGTTGGTATGCGTTTAGTTTGTTATCAATTTAGTACAAATACCAAGTTTTAACAATATCGGACCTACAGTTTCTAAGATATGGGTCTGCAAAAAGGAAAACAGAAATATTGTGACCCGTACTTGTTAAATTCTCATATCCCAGGAACTACTGAGCCAATCTTGATGGTTTTTACGTCATTAGAGAGGACATGTCCAGAGCATTTAAAAATAATTAGCATTTAAAAATATCATTATTTGTAACTGAGGACCAAGGTGAAATATAATGTCCTTCTGATGTTTACTTTGACCTTCTCTTCTGCATAATATTAAAAACGTACGGGCGTGATATTTGTACGTAGTTTGTAGTTATGCAGTAAAGAGTGCCATTATATGCTATTTCAGGCTCGATATAAAAATGAATGAATGGATAACCGTAAATGTATAAAAGTCAACATTTGAATTCTTATGAGTCCATTATTCAGTGTCATCTGTCCATTGTTCACAAGGTTTAGATAATGTCACTGCAGTTTTTTTAACCAATACTATTGTAGTTAATTGTTATATTTGAACAATTCCTAAATATAAAGTCAAGTTGGAAATACCATTTCTATTTTTATCGTAAACAGATATTTGGAATCATTATATCAACCTACCTATTTATAGAATAGATCAGCAACACTGGAGTGTATCAACACTTTGGACGAGTGCTTTAGCCAATTAAATTACCAGATTCTTTTCTCTTATATAATAAAGTTCAGCAGCATTCAGGGCTGTGTAGCTTCGTATATGTAGGCATTCCAGGCTCATCAGAAAGTCTACTAATCCATCACCAATACCAGAAGAAATTGACACCAATTTTGGTTCATCAACTTCAGCACTGAACTTGCAAACGTTCAGTTCTGCTTTTTGAAAATGGGACAAATCTGTGAAACAGAGTTCCCCGTAAAAGTTGTGACCACTTCAAATCTATCACACAGTTGAGATTTATAATGCACTATTCCTTCAGGAATCACATTAAAGAGTTTGATTGTGCGACGAAAGAATCTGTTGATCATATTGGCGTTGATAACTTGCCTTTGTCACTTTTAACTGTTCCACCAATTATTTCACATGCACTTTTTCCCCGTGCTGCGGCAAAAACGTTCCATCTCCATCTTGAAATCCTTATGATGATGACAAATGTTTATAAAATTGTTTTTGTTTTTTGTACCAATCACCACAGTCGTCTGTACAATAATCGAACATCATCAAATTCTGATTTCAGATATACTCTTACGATATTTAATACAGCAAATACTGTGACAGAGTTGTGGTCCTTGCACTCATTAATAACAAAAATATTCCTATGCTCCAGGGTCCCATTGTAAAGACGGCGGTACGCAACAAGGGATGAAGAGATACCTGTTTTTTTTTTGTCAGTGGAAACTCCGAATCTCATCCTGGGCTGCAAATCATCCCTTATGAATATAAAAGCCAACTGCAATGCTTACGCATTGCAGTTGTCACGTTTTTGCTCTCAAGAGTCGATATGAAACGTTTTAAGAAAACATGCACTGAATAATTATATAAGTGAAAGGTTTCATTAACTCTTTAACCCTTTACCAAACACGAAAGGCAGACGACACTGTCTTGCAAATAACATTCTTGAATAACTCATTTTTTTCATTTTCTGAGTCAAAAACATAGCTTATGACCCTGATTGGAACGAGCTCGTTGAGCTCGTTTCAATGAGGGGTCATAAGCTATGTTTTTGAGACAAAAAGTGAAAATATAATGAAAATTGGAAGGTGATTTTTGTGAATAGCGCTGGCCGGTTTTGGCCGTTACGTTGGGTAAAGGGTTAAGTGATTTCATGTACCAGCTCTTAGATTTACCTATAAAACTGTGACGTGTGAGCTTAAGGACATGAGGAGAAGCTGTTTCAATCTATTTCTAATTTCAGCAATGGTGGACGATCTGTGCTGACCAGTGTTCGCCCTGTTGGATATTAGTTTAGCAAATTGCACTAAAAATTAAAAGGCACCCCGTTTGGCTAAAAATTTGACACCAATAAATCTGTGTCATCTTTTATGATGAAATGTAACCACAGCGGTGATGAGAACTATTAATCATAATAAAACAAACAAAGGAATCACTTTATTACCTGATATAAAATAAGCTCATCAGCAGCAATGAAGGCGGAGACAACCGTACCTTTTCACGAAGCACACCAAAGTACTGTGATAGTGTCAGAAAGAGAAGGCTGGTTGGTCAACATGATTGACAGATAGAGGCTAGGATGACAGACCAGTATTTCGACAAACATAAAATGCATAAAATGGTTACTTCTTTTGTGTCATTTGAATAATTATTAGTATTATTTATTGATGTTTAAGGTCACATATTTATGCACAATGGCTAATCATGACCGTGACAGTTTTACGGGTGGAGGAAGCCGGAGTACCCGGAGAGAACCACCGAGCATCGACGAGCAGCTGCCAGCTCCCCAACATCGTAACTCCGCACTGCAGCACAGGCAGGGTTAGATTGGTTGAAGGCATGCGTACCATCGACGTGCAGTACGTCTTAGTACACGGCGTCATCGTGCCCCCCACGCGGGCAATGGAGATGAAGTGTCATTTGAATCTGATAAGAACGGTAAAAGCATGTGCCAGAGCGCGGTGGTTCGGTGGATAGAGCATTGGACTTTAAAACGAAGGGTGGATAATTCGATCCTTGCCAACGGCAATTGTGTTGTGTCCTCCTTGGGTAAGAAGATTAATCCCGATTGCCCATGTGTGGGCGTTAATTGTCGTTGATTGGTAATGAAGCTTCTTTTGTGAAACATGCGTAACCGGTAAACCTTCAGCTTTACAAAAGACTTCATTTAATGAGATAAATACTTCACATCGTCAGCTCGTTTTGTCCAGTTGATTAACGGCAATTAAGCAAATAATCTATTATTATCTGAATGCAGCAACACGTGTTACCATATTTTAGAAAGCTGTTTATCCTGTTCAATTTGGGACATTAATTGAGTCGATGGTTAAAGGAAATCAATCACTGCTAACTCTGTTTGTGCCAAGTTAGTAAACTGGAGAGTCTGATGGTTGCTCGTCGCTGTTCGGTGGTTCTCTTCGGGTACTCTGGCTTCTACCGCCATAAAACCATCAGATGCGATATGACTCTGGCTGTTGAAAGTGTCGTTAAGCTACAATAAACAAACAAACATCATTGCTAGGAGATTCTCTCTAGCTACCCAGCTTTCTATACACATCGTTGCCCGAGTGCTAGAATGTCCTATGTCCCATAGGGGACATATGACCTTCTAGCACTCAGGCGACGGCATATCTTTCACCGGTCTCAGGTCAGTAAAACCCATCTAAACCATCGGTAACTACAGTACGCGGAGAGTGGATTGTAACAAAATCACCCACACAGTGGAGGTATCACCTAAAGTATCACTTTCAAATTCTGTACATATGAACAAAACAAAAACACAAGCAATGTTTGAGCCAATTGACCTTCGGGTTTTAACCCGGAGGTACATTGGCTGGAACTTTGCTTGTGCTTGTTGTGCTTTGCAACAAATTTGCAATTATTGCTTGGGTGGAATCTCCACACCGTGGGTGATTTAGTGATAATACACGCTATACGTTCTGTAGTCTGAAAATAAATGGTAAACGAATGCAAGATTCAAGGATTGAGAGAGGCTTTAAATCCAAGGTCATTAATCACTTTATTTAGCGCATGCCACAGAAGTATCCACCCGTCTCATCAGAGTTTGGTATCGAAACATTTTGTTTGGATAAAAAGTATTCAGGTTGGCTAAATATTTGGCTGCACGCGATTTTGGGCCAGTGTGAACACTGATGCTGACACACTGTTTGTATGTAATTTCCTGTAAATCTTCCAACTACATCACAGTTTTCTGTACAGGTAACACGTCCTTGACGACGTACATACTTTACGCATCCTCCAAAATGCACTTCCTACTTTCATTTGAGCACACACATAACTTCATGAGATCATGAACTGTGGGATTAAGACACGAGTCTGTCACTGGTTTTGGATTTTAACTGTACTTATAAACACAGACCGAGTGAGTACCCAAGGACCATCAGGTCACAGCACAGAAAAAAGAAGATAATCCTATTTTCTACTCTGGATAGATCTCCTTCTGCGCAGCATATAGTTTTTTTCAAATTTCAAAGAACTAAGCGTTTTTGTTGACTCACTTTCTCGCCATTTTTGTCTTTAATAGTAACTGTTTTTTCATTCCAGAACACATCCTAAGTTTTCATCACTTTCATAAAATGCAACAACTTCCAAATTTAATTGCTCGTAAAGGGCATTCCCTTTGTTTTTATCACACATTTCTAATAACCCCTTGTTCTTTTTCAATACTCGACTCTTCTTCGCAAGATAACAGCTTGCACCATATTCCTCGGTGGCTCCCTTTGAATCCGAGTGGACGCTTTTTCCGTTTAGGTAACATGATACGTCATAACCTCCTAAAGTAGTATGTCCGCTAGGGGCATGTGTGGGGGAGACCAATTAATATTTTCAGCCTCAAGGCTGCACGTTGAAATTATTAATTGGTCTACCCCAAAATAATGAATATGGATTCTTCCAACTGCTTCCATTTAACTGACATGGAAGATACCATTAGGGTTCAAAGGTTAATTGTGAAGGCGATAACGTCAAAATCAGTGTATTCTGAACGCGTTCAGAATAAGATTTAGTTTTTTTTTTAAATTTTGTAGTTGTTGTATAAAAGATTCAAACATTTAAGTGTTTTGAATTTACTTCTTCATCGTCAACGCTGGAGATCCGCACATCATAACCGACCTCAAGTTTTCGTTTAAGAGTTTTTGATGCTGGCTTTAATTTCGGTCTACATTTCTTTTCCTGCTTGACTTTGGAAGTTTTCCTAAATTATACTTGAGTTTCATCTAGACTAACTACTACTGAATTCAGTTCAATGAATTATGTTTCTTTTTCTGGAGAACTTCACCGATTGACTTCTTCCATTTATTGGTCTCTTAAAACGTCTTCATCGCCCTGCTTTTACAGGGACTTTAGTTTAATTACGCAGCAAACCTTTTCTCTAAACTCTGAGGGGGATAGATAATTCATTCATAAGTGTCCATGCTCATTGTAGCAGTTGAATGGGTCGAAGCACTTTGTCATTACTGAGATTTAAATATTTATTTATTTATTAGTGTTTAAGGTCACATATTTCTGCACAATGGCTAATCATGACCACGACAGTTTTACGGGTAGAGGAGAGAACCACCGAGCAACGGCAAGCAACTGTCAGCTCCTCAACATACTAACTCCACATAAGCAGGGGTTAGCATTGGTTGAAGACAGGTGCACCATCGACATGCAGCACGCCTTAGTACACACCGTCACCGTTCCCACACGTCGGCAATGGGGGTAAAGTGTCTTGCCCACGAACACAACGCGATTGCCGCAGGTGGGATTCGAACCGTAGGCCTCTTGGCTCTCAGCCTGCGCCTCGACCTACTGAGCAAATTACCCTGGTGGTTTAAAAAGGGGTGGAGTCATTTTTGTTTTGAATTCTTTCAATGTGTTACTGTTTCTTGTTAAGGCTGGTAGGGCATATCGCCACACAAGTGAAAATAAAACAGCGTTTCATGACATCAGTCCAAGCCTTTGGGATGCAGAAATCCGACGCGTTTCTGAGATTATAACGTGCAGGTTCACCAATACGGATGCGAAGAAGATCTATTAAAATCTCGGTAGCCATACCATGGACCATACGGTAAAAACACACATTTTTTTTAATATATCTGCGTTCTTGAAGCAGATGCAGACCCTCTTCCAGCAGTAATTGTTCTCGTGGAACTGATCTTCTCAACCCTGAAATGATTCGCGAGGCGTCCCAATGTATATCGTCCAGCATATCAAATGATAGGCATTTTCACAATCACAAACCGGGCTAGCATACCTGAATATGGGCAAAATAAACAAGACATACATCTTTTTTAGCTTGTTTCTGTTCATTAAATATTTAAGTTTCCTTTTTTGGGAAAGCCTTGATGATGCTCTCCTACGCGATTATTTATGTGATTATCCAAGGATAAATTGCTTTGTGTGCTTTGGCTTAGAGGATTGTGGTCATCTTCAAATTGGAGTGGCGTTCTCGCGAAAACTATATGAGGATAAGAGAAATCTCTGTTGAAAGTGAATAATACCGAGTTCGTTTTCTCAGCAATAAGATTAACGAGTCATTTTGATCTCAATAATTGTTTATTATACAAAGATCGTTATTGTGGGGGGGGGGGGGGGAGGCATGGATCTGTCAGGTGTGGTGAAAGCGCACTTGCTGAGACATCTGTCGTCAGCAAGCAATCGTGTGCGTGATACCAAATTATCTGCAATATCATTTATATATATTAAGAAAAGAAAGGGGCCAAGAACAGAACCCTAGGGGACACCAGCAGAAATATTTCGGTATTCCGAATAACAATTGTTCACCATAATTCGCTGTTTCCAACGCTCAAACAATTTTCAAACCATTGCAGAAGTTTCCCGATTATTCCATACTGTTTAGGTTTATAGGTAAGCCTTCAACGTCAAACTCTGAGAAGTTAGTAATCAACACGTTTTCGTGGTGTGCACATGTTATTTTATATGGACCGTTTGTAACCCAGTTCGATGTGGTAGTAATGTGAATTCCTCAGCACCAGATACTTCTCTTACTGAAGACTATCGCATGAATACAAGTGATGTCATGGGTTTTGAGGACTGTAAAGCAGCAGTTGTCAATTTTTCATGATATCATGAACGAAACAACCGAATAATGTCGTGGAGTCTTCGCATTTTGCTTAATAATGGAATACCTGTACCTGACATTTAGGGTCCGGTTACAAGGACTTGTGCAGCAACAGGTACAAGTGCAAATCATAATATCTGAAAAATAAACAATCTTACACCCATCGTTTAATGGTAGGTAGGAAAGAGATGGGACTTTAAATTACACTGCTAAGGGTTTAAGGTTACATGATCGACAAGGTCAAATTCAAGGTAAAAGTAAAGGTCAAAAGGTCATTATCTTTAGTCCTAACTTACAAATAATGACATTTATGAAATCCACTAAACATGTCCTTTCCAATGACATTAGTAGTCCCTGATAAATATATAGCCATGCAGTTTTTCAGCAAGATTGTCAAGTTTTGCCAGGCCATATCTTGGAAACCGCTGGTCAGATTTCAATAAAATCTTGATATTGTTACTATTTGCAACGAGGCAACGAAGTATGCCAAATTGTATCGAAATAGGAAACAGGGAGGCAAAAATATTTTTATTGGGTAATCTGACACGAATTACCCTTAGGAATTCTTTTGTAAGTATCCTCTTCTAGTCACGACAGTTAACCCAATCCATGCCGATGTCAAAATATCAAAATTGCATGAGCAAATCCTTTCCATAATGCAACTAAGAATGTAACAATTTAAATTTGTTTTAACAAAGTTCAGTGAGCTCTGTCAAACAAGATTAAACTGGTTATATTCGTAGTTGCATTATGGGAAATATTTGCTGCTTGAAATTTGGGTATTTTAACATCAATGTGCAGGGATTAAAAGGTTAACCCATTCCCAATGTACAGAATGTCATAAAATAATTTCAAAAACTTTACAACAAAACCATATCATGTGACCCTTTTTCGTTGGAACGAACTCGACGAGCTTGTTCCAATGAGGGATCGCATGATAAGGTTTTATTTAAAAAAAACTGCTTAACTTGTAAATTAGCGCACGAAAGCGGTCGATTCGTTTAGCAAGGGTTAAATACCAATTCTTTGGATATTCAAAAAAACTTGTGTTGTTGATAAGACATGTTTTGAAGTTGAAAACTGAAAAATATTTTTTTTCACATAGGCGCTGAGGGAACTGGTCCAACATTTCATAAGGCAAAAGGTTAACAAGGGGAAGTTATATATTATCTTGAATAACAGTTCTATTTATCAACATACCATTTGTCATGACCGAAGTCATCCCAACGAATCGCAGCAGTCGATGCTGCTATGACTAACGGTACAATCCAGCCGATGAAAGCATACTGTAATCTTCCCATAAACTTGGAGAGTTTCTTACTTGGAGAGACCTAAAAACGTGAATGTAAGTTTTGTTCAGCGTGCAATTCTTCACCATATTCACGCACATTGAAAAATATATATGTTTTTAACCTAGAAGTCTGCTATCAACTTCAGCAATTTTTAAATTGGCGGCGCAAATAGAGTAGAAGAAAGACGTTTCTCGGAAGGGAGTAGGAATTATGCTGTTGTGTACGCTAAAATGCCTAGATCTTTCCCATTTCTGTCCCAATCTTGTGTGATCGACTGGAACAAAAATGAGTGCACGTCACTGACAAACAACAGCATTCGGCGCGTTTTAATGCCTGAGAGTCACGTCGATTACTCATGTTTTGATCCCAAATGTTTATTTCTAAGTGCGGCATGGCATCTCAGTTTTGTGTATCGTAATGGCCGTCATTTTGACGCCAACTACACTGCTGTGCAGGAATTAGTTCAAAAGTTACAGCTGATTTTATCTTTTCGACCCCCATACGCTAGGCCTCACCCACGGGTGACGGACGTATGGGACTTTGCGTACAACGTGATACGGTATGGTGAAAGGACACAATTTCTCACTTTAAAATAAAAAAAGTTATAAGTATCGACAATGATGAATGAAAATCCCGCTCCCATTCCCAAGTACAGGCAATAGGATTTTCAAATGTTTATTTCCAAATTCCAGATGTGGTATCACGTCCTCACATGATAACCTCGAAAATAATGTCCATGGCTGTTATGGTGATACTCTATTCAACTGCCATTCTGTAATATCTGGGTTTAACTATTTACACAAGGTAACGATCATGTCCGCATGTGCTAATCACAAACTCGCTATTCAATTTTTTTTAAATTTTTTGTGAGCTCCTTCCAATAAGGTTTCATAAGCTATGTTTTTTGGGCCAAAACGAAAATTTTTAGTTATTCAAGTATTTTCTGGTGTATTGTTCTCTATTTGCGTTACGCAAAGAGTTAGTGAAAAGCTAACTGGATTAATATGGTAACTTACCTGAGTTAGAAACGAAATGGCCAGGCACAGACCCCAAAACTGTATTGACAGGTAGATAAAATGTACAAATACAGTAATGCATTTACAGTAAACCTGAAAGCAGATCAAAATACACTTGTCAAAATATAAAGTCATATATACAGTACGTGGAGAGTGGATTGTAATTAAATCACCCGCGGAGTGGAGTTATCAGCAAAACTATAACTTTCAAATGTTGTACATATCGACAAAAATCACAAGCAATGTTTCAGCCAATGGACCTCCGGGTTTAACCCGGTGGTCCTAGTGATCAGAATAATTTTGGGTTTAACCCGGAGGTCCATTAGCTGAAACTTTGCTTGTGCTGGTTTTGGCTTTGCAACAAATTTGCAATTATTGCTTGGGTGGAATCTCCACTCAGCGAGTGATTTAGTGATAATACACTCTCCACGTACTGTATGAGTAGACCAGTCATTCGAGAAGTCATTCAGATCCAGTGAATGCTCGATGGTTAATTTGTTAGTAGTATAGCATGTAACCGAACGGCCCCATTACCCGAACTTTTACCGGACTGTTGTGGGTCGAAGGTGAGCTGCTTTGACAGTAGTTTGTAATGAGCAAAATTATTCTGATCACTAGGACCACTCGGTCAAGATCCCGGAAGTAACGCCATAGTCACATGACCCAATTGCGTCCTGATAACTGTCAAGATAGATCGCGCCAGCAGCCATATTGTGAAGTCATTGCCACTGTGATATGTGGTATCAGTACGCTTGCGCCGCGGGTGTTGTTAAGGTGGCATGTGTTTCCGTCGTCCATTTTGTGCACTGGGTGCCGATGTCTTGGTTTCAATGGAAACATGTGCCATGGTCACGTGCCATGTTAACACCCTAACAACGCACACAGTGCATCCGCACTGACACCATGTATCTCCATGGTAATGTCGTCCCAATATGGCCTCTCACGCGGACTATGATGACAACTGCACAGGACGTAATTGGATCACGTCATGTTCGGGGTTCTGTCAGAGGTCCGGCTGATTGGGATCATTTTCCACACCACACACTGCTGTCATATCGGCTCATCTTGTATCCACAATAGTCCGACAAAAGTCAGGGTAATGGGAGTCGTTCGTGTTCATGCTATACTACCGGTACTTTAGTTGTATATACATTCAACATTTGAGCATAAACGAATTCCCTTGGTTCCAGTGGCTTTTCCAATAGAAACGTAAAAATGGCAAATAGTTAAAACGCGGTGAAATGACTCGCATCGAGCTGTCGATATTGTAAATATCTGAGGTATATTGAGGAGGGGGGGGGGGGGCGGGGGATCTGGCACCAGCGCCCCAATAATTTATCCAACCGGGATATTTTCATGTCAAACATTTTCTTACCGGACAAGATTGGATACTTGAGCTCTTACCACAGCCACAGTCGGTCATACAATTGCGCTGCTTCTATACCCGATTCAGACAGTAGTGGACCCAGCATGACCAATTTCAAGTTTTTATTGACATATTCTGCCGGTCTAAGAGATGCCACGCGGCGCGGTCTCCCTTCTCCCTCTCTATCTCCCCGTCAGTATTCAGCAGACCAACCTTATTTCGGAACGTACTGATTTAACACTTTAATTCATGTTTTCGAAAATGGCATTGTCCATTGCTGATAGATGGTTTGCGTTGGAATGGTTCATTCTTAAGGCAGATCAACTAATACCTTCAATCTGCAACCATGCGGTCACATGACTGCAAGATAAAGAATGAATGCTCTTCGTGACTACTGAACAGACTTTCGGTGTAATTAAGTTGAATCAAACATCATATCGTGAGTTTTTTCTCTTTCGTAAAAATTCGTAAGAAATATTTGTTGTCAGTTTTAAATGATAAATGTAGGCCTAACATTGTCTACTGTATTTGTGCATACTGCCCATGTGGGTGTAATATTGCAATAAATCTATTCTATTCTATTCTATTCTATCGTAGGCTCTGACCTATTGATGAACCCTTTGAACCCAAGAGGTCGTTTTTTCCGGTCTAAGAACATGATACGTCATAATTTCTTCAAGTAGGGTGGGTGCTAGGTGCACGTGTGGGGTAAACCAATCGATATTGTCAACATGCCAAGGCTGCACGCTGAAAATATTAACTGGTCTACTCCCAAATAATGAATTTTGACTCTTCCAAATGCTGCCATTGAACTGACATGGAAGATAAAACTAGTGTTCAATAGGTTAAACAAAAAAGATTGTCATTCCAAAAATATTTTACGGTACAAGAACCGGCATCTGGTTGTCAGTCATTTTACTATATTTTAACAATAATTTTATAGAGTATTGACTCTCTACAACTTTTGAGTTTTCATCGATCGCAATATTAAACTGCGCGACTGGGCGATTATATTTAGCGTTTGTGGGAAAAATCGGCAACAGTGTAATTCTACAGCCCTACAGGGATATGAAAATAAAATTTTACCGGGCCTCATTACCGATTATTTGTCTTTTGCTCTCTAGCTCCCAGTAGTAGGAAAGAGATGGATCATCCCATTTCAGGGGATCCTGGAAGTGACGTCATAGTCACTTGACTTAGTTACGTCATGTTTGGTTGTCACGGTAGCCCGCGAGAGCGGCCATTTTGTGACGCCATTACATAGTGATACGTAGTGATGCGGCGCCTATTATTGGAGAAAAGGGGGATTCTGGGGGAATTCGAACCCATTTCGGTAGTTTTGGGTAGTTATTGGCGATTTGGTGGGATCTTCGGGTCTATTTGGGTAATTAGAATTACTTTTACACAAATAAACGCACCCTAGGAACATACCCCGTCCTAATGTAGGCCGTTGGGTCACATAGCAACCACGTACTATTATAGAAACCAAAATGGCGGCATCCAGTATACAAAATGGACGACAGGAACACGTGTCACTCTAACAACATGCGCTGCGCTTGCGCACTAAGGCCACGTATCACTATGGGGATGGCGTCACAAGATGGCCGTTCTCGAAGGCTACTTGATAACCAAACACGACGTAACTAGGTCACATGACTATGACTTGATAACCAAACACGACGTAACTAGGTCACATGACTATGATGTCACTTCCGGGGTCCCCTGTGCGGTCCCCCTGAATTGAGACGACCCATCCCTCTCCTACTATAGCTGCCAATTCTAATTTACCCCAGGAATTTATTCATACTGTTGTGGTAAAGGGTTATTGGTCATTAGAACCTTGTACAAGGCGCCTCATCTTCATGAAAATCGACTTTCGATGAAGTTATCTCCCTTGGAATTATAATACGAGAGAGTGAGGTCCAATTAAGAAGCAAGTAAATGTTGAGAAAACAGCAGTGACATAAATGGAAAATGAAGCGAAGTTTCCTTTTGTTTCTTTTAATAAACGAAATCAACAAAGAGATCTCGAAGCAGTCTGTTGTTTTCGTTTATTAAAAGTCACAAAAGGAAACTTGGCATTTTATGGCAAAAGGATTAGAAGCAACTAGTTCACAGATCTGCCATTAAGAATATCTATCAGTATCACAACTACCAACACTAAATGTCCACTTTGGCTCTTTGTTTAGCGAATGCGCTTTTGAAGTAATTTGAAAAAAAATGTATTCTTCTCAGAAACCAAATTAGCCAATCTCACCTCCCAAACTTTTATATTATTGGAAAGGACAATGTCTGCATTATATATCACGTTGAGCACACTGCTGATATAATGAACAGAAAAAAATGTTACAGAATATCAAAAGATGGTGAAGAGGCCGTTTTCTTATTTTTAAATTGGTTTCAACAGAGAATATTAGTCAAACGTTGAAACTAATCCGGGAAAAAAATTGTAAAAAGTAAAAGGTCAGCTTCTGTATTTTTGTACTGCTCTTCATGTACCTAAACTTTGTGAAATAATGCGCACATCGATGACAAATTCAATAACATTTCGAAATTACAACTTTTATATGAGCTTTCCATACCCTTAGTGTTAAATTTACTGGCGGCTTTAGAAAATCGATGGGAGCTAACGAGCCTGTAAATCACTTTGAGTGACGAAAATTATCGACCATGTTCCTCCAACCATGTGAACAACTATTTCCAGTTTTAACCCTTTACCTGTTCTCGTCAGATCACAGAAGTTGAGCAACGTCGAGCGCGGTTAGTAGTAGGATGGGTGACCATTTCAGCGACTGATTCGCTCTCCCGCGTTGTGTCCTTGGGCAAGGAACTTAACACCGATTGCCTACATGGGGGCACGATGACGCTGTGTACTAAGGCGCACTGCACGTCGAAGGTGCGCATGTCTTCAACCAATCTAACCCTGCATGTGCCCCAGCGTAGAGTTCAGAGTTACGATGTTGGAGAGCTGTTGTCGTCGTTGCTCGGCGGTTCTCTCCAGGTACTCCGGCTTCCTCCACCCGTAAAACTGTCACCGACATGATATGACCCTGGCTGTTAATGTGTCGTTAAACCCTAATACCCCCCCCCCAAAAAAAAAACCTTTACCTAAAATAAAAAGCATACGACACTTGCAAAAACAATTCTTGAATAACTATTTTTTTTCATTTTTTGTCTCAAAAACATAGATTATGACCCCTCATTGCAACGAGCTCGACGAGCTCGTTTTCAATGAGGGGTCATAACCTATGTTTTTGAAACAAAAAATGAAAAAAATAATGAAAAATAATTGGCGATTTTTGAGAATAGCGCTGACCGGTTTTTGGCGTAACGTTGGGTAACGGGTAAACCTGGTTCTGCATATCCCCTGGTTACGTAGTAAGTTGTAAGACGCATTCCTCTCATCCCCTCTCCAAAATACTGGCTCAAAGCAACGTTCGCATAATATGGAGCCATAAAATAGGTTATAAATGCTAGAAATGCCTCACATTTGCTCTTTGAGCACTGAATTTTCTCGGGGGAGGGGATGTAGTTCTAACTAGGAGTTTCCGGTCGTTACCCCTGTTGTTCCACTACTCCAAAGGAAATTGGGAGGATGGAGTTACGACCGGAGGGTCCAAGATAGGACTGTAGTATGCCTTCGACTCCCTCCCGTCCCCCACAATGGCCTTCCAAATATCATGTTTGCCCCCTCCCCCCACCCCCCCCCCCCACACACACACCTCCCTGTACTTGCTGATTCACCCCCTGTTATAAAAAGCTGGTTAGGAGCCTGAGATGTTAAAGAGCAGAAAGGATCTTTTCCAAAGGGGCACAATACCGAAATGAGTGAAAATGTCAATACTGTACTGCCAAACTACACTGAAATCAAACGCATTTCAAGACAACGTGAATGCCCATTTGACCGCATACTTCCTTTACTAACGACATGCCACCCAAGAAACTGACGTTGTGTCATAAAAGACTGAGTGCAATGAAGGAAACTGCTGGTGGAACAATATAAACAAATTAATTACCTTAGCTGACCTGGGGTACGCATTCTCAACCCCCATCAGCGACATCTGTGATAATAGCAGAGTTACGCTGTGGCTTCCGACGATGAAACTTCCGTTTGTTCGAAGATTTTGTCTGCAAAATAACACTGAAGAGAATGGAGAGTCATATCATGTTATAAAAAAAATGAAGTGTTAGAAAAATTTAAGTTATCAGTAGGGGTGAAGTATCTAAAGCGGGCCCTTCGGGTAAAATTGGCCTGTGTGAATTCGATCATACAAAGACGATGAAGGGGAAGCAACTCTAGTTTTTCTGGGTTTACAATGGCCACGTAATTCTGACGGGTAATCCTTGTTTCGAACGTGCCATTGCTCAAAATATTAGATTAAACCCATTTTTTCAACATTTTCTTATTTTTTCATCAATTGGTCCACTCGCCACACCATATGAAGAATGTCACTGTGCACAGAAAGGAGTCCTCTGCGTTTTTATAAATCGGTTTGTTTGCAAGGTTTCGTTAAAACCCCAGAATCATGGACCATATAGACCTACTGCCTGCTGTCTAAAATGGACCCCCGGGGGCCCCCCGTGGCCCATTTTAGATTGGCTGGTATTTTTGTCGGATTTTTTATACGACTTTCAGTCTGTGCTGGTCGTATATCTAGAATGCACACATTAAGACAAAAGGTAATTATTTGATCATGGTAACTGGATCCTCGTGCTTGTACATGCTGCATATCCCTTCAGTCTACGCTAAACATATAGAACGAGGTTGTCTTTAACTATAAATACCACAGAGACTCTAAGTTCTAAAATTTGGAACTTAAGTTATCACATGTTCAATCATATCTCGTGACAATGTTGTGACATCCTATATACCCATAAAAAGCCCACAGCCTACTAGTGCTGCTCGATGGTCACATGACACATAATCATAAACTGGCCTTCAACGAGATGGTTCGTGCGAAGTTGGTGATGTACTATGACTACCCTTCCCTCACTACAGTCACAGAATTCAACCACTAAAACCTCTAATGACATACTACTATCAAGAGGTTTCTAAATGTCCGAGAAGCCACCTCGGTAGGGTCGTGACTTCATCCCAAATAGCAGGGCCATTCAGAGGTGCATATCAGCAGCATCCGGCACAGCATCAGTCAATGTCTTTGAAATAACGAGTATCTGGCCTATCAACCGACACGTATTTTGTAACATTTTTTCACACCAGCTGACCCCGCTGATATACCTCTGTCATCTGAAGCGGCTATGCCTTCCACTATGGATATCCCTCCTTCAGCTGAAGTATCTGAATCTACCGACATGGATATCGCTACGTCAACTGCAACGTCTAAATCTGTAGAAACATCATCACCACCACAAATAATCAAACCATCCAACCTCAACACCGTTTCCTATGAACATACCTGATCAAAACTCCTAAATTACCTGTTTGGGGGCCTTCACGTGGTACATCAGTATTGAGACTGCCTCTCTATCCCCAAAAGCAACCGTGGTGAAGAAAGTCATCAGCAAGATCTGGAAAAGCTACCATCATCAATAGCAGACCATACTAGTGAACTTTTGAGGTGAAATCCAAGGCCGGAGTTAAGATACGCAATATGACTGCTACGCCGCAGTCGAAAGTTGCAACCCTCCGACAACTGTCCCAAAAAACAAGAGCCATCGGCAGTGCCTCACAAAGGCTATGCGCGATGCTAATTCTGCTATCGAATCAGACACCACCCGGTGGTGGCGCAGGATTTCCCCGACAGGGCGGCTTGTGCACTCAACAGGGGACGGCTCAAGCCGTCAACAAAGGAGGCAGTTTCCACGACGGTGAGGGGGATGGGGTGCACCCTGGCGGTGAAGAGCGGGTGCTAAAGACCCCATCAGAGTGTTTGGAAATGACACGTCAGTGGGAGAGTGGATCCCGTGTTCGTTTAACTTTTGTTACCAGAGGGCATATAGGATGTGCTCCAGCTATGTAAGCGGTGCATTTGTTTGTAAGATATGCTCCCAACAAGACAAATGCTACACAAGTTTATAACTGTACATAGGTTCCTTCAAACGATTATCTTAACTCTGGAAAGGAACAAGTGTTCACATGTCGACTTTTGAGCAAGGGGTTAAAATTAGCCCCGGGGTCTATTTTAAACAACATGTAAAATGGGCCCTCGGGGTGTTTTTTTTCATGGACGTTTTGTATTGTTTTGTAAGACGATAGACCGAATTATTTGTTATTTATTTTGTGTATTTGGTGTCAGAGAAGCGATAATGAGCAGCTTTTATTTCCTATACTCTCCTGTGTTATAATTATTTAACCCTTTGAACCCCGGTGGGATCTTCCATACCAGAATTAGAGCCACCATAACGTTTATATTCGTTACTTGGGGGAATACCAATCAATATTTTCAACGTGAAGCCTTAGAGCTGCCCGCTGTGAATCTTGATTGGTCTGCGACTCAAATTCACTGAGCAACTATCTACTTTATGAATTAAGGTCGCATCACGATCCTGGCCCGAAAAAGTGGCCTTTCACGTTCAAAAGGTTAAAAATGATATTAAAGGGCACTCTCCCCTATTGGTTCATATGGGTTTGCCTTGTTACAATTTTTTCGCCAAGGCCTATAGGCACTCAGTAATGAATTGTACCAGGAGAAGCCCATGTGAACAAAATTTATTTACTTCACAGAGCTCAGACACAGAGCCTGAAGCTTCTTAACTTAGATCCCCCCCCCCCCCCCCCTCTTCTCGATAAATCCTTAATAGGGCTTTCAGGGCTCAACCAGGTAAAGCATATTAAACGTTACTATAATGAATCGATGATAACATGGTCTGAAGTTTGCGACTCGGAGTTCATGTTTAACCCTTTACCTAACATGAAATGCAGATGACACTTGCAAAAAAAATTATTGAATAACTATTTTTTTTTACAACGAGTTTCATAACCTATGCTTCTGAGACAAAAAAAGAAAAAAGTAATGAAAATTATTTGGAAATTTTTGAGAATAGCGCTGGGTAAAGGGTTAAGCGAGACCATGTTACCGTTAATTCATCACAATAACGTTTGTGTTCCAATAAGACCCTACCCATAGCCCAAAACCTGCAATGAGAAACGAACAAGGCTACCTTTAACTAGAGGTACTGTGAGCAAGCTCACAAAGTGATACCCACCGCGCCTCAGTTGTAGCCTTTTTGGTACATTAATTTGTATTAAGATGATGTAGCAATTGAAATGTATAAGTTAAATTATCTCCCCTTGGAAATGTTAGAACGGAATTATATTGCTTCATCCACATCTTCATATGGAGTTGTGTAAAGTTTCATGAAAATTCTTCAAACGGTTTAGGAGGAGTTGCGCTTATAAGGACGGACGGACGGACGGACGGACGCGGACGGACGGACGGACGGACGGACGGACGGACGGACATGGTGATTCCTATATACCTCCCCCCCCCCAAACTTTGTTTGCGGGGGGTATAATGATAACAAGTTTAGTAAATAAAGCTCTCGTGTACTCCACGACGTAATTGAAAATAATCATTAAATCAGATAAAGGTCACTCCATCTTAGTTCAAACCGAAAACAATAATTTCATCAACATTTCAATAGGGAAATGAAGCTGTTTGAAAGTCATCCCGTTGATAAAATAATTGCGAACGGGCAAACTCATTACAAATATTTCGCGTGGTGACGTCAATAATAGACGCTACTGAAGCTGTAAACACAGAAAAAACTACTAGAGTTCTCGACCAATCAGAAGGCGAGAATTTCGTCTTATTGGAAGATAATAGAATGTATTTACTCAATTTTTGCCAGTCACCAAAGGCGGACAAGGAAGAGGAAGTGGTGAAAACTAAGACCAGTCCGGGTCATTATCACGCTGATTGTAGGTATAATGACTACATGTGGCCTTGTACGACAATATGTGGGCGTGTAAAACATTGTCAATTGCAAAAGTATTGTGAAAAAGACAAAACAAGAACAAAATAAAATCGATATAGTAAAACTTCAGTTATTGTCCGGAATATACTATTTTTTACTCAGTAAAGGGGAATAACTCTGGAGAAGAAAATGTGAAAACGACGGAATGCGAACTTTAGGTGCGTTGTTTGCCATTGCAATATTTTATTCTTCACCAATTCAAGGTGAGTAACTCTAGAACATGTAATGCGAATTCGGCTTCATTAGAACTTGATCTGTGCTTTATCGTCCCATACAATATGTGAAAGGTTCAAAAACATCATCAGTATCTGAATGCATACTCAAGTTATCACCCGGAATCCAAAAAGTCGTCATATTTCACTAAGTCGGAGGGAGGGGTGGGAGGTGACTCTGGAACAGACAATGTGAATACGACCAAATGCGACTGAGCTCTAATTTGTTTTTGCAAACAAAATTTTAAAATTTTAAAAAAGTTATCCGAAAACCAAAATGTCGTACGCACGAACGGGTGGATGAACGGATGGGCGGGCGGACCGGGATAACAGTTAATACTCTTTCACCTAACAAACCTAACACCGCAGTTAAGTAACGTAGAACCCGTTAGTCCTTGGATGGGTGACCGTCTGAGCGATCGATTCGGACTCCTCCGCTGTGTCCTTGGGCAAGGCACTTAACCCCGATTGTCCATATGGAGGCACGATGGTGCGCATGTCTTCAACCAATCTAACCCTGCCTGTGCTGCAGTGCGGAGTTACGATGTTGGGGAGCTGGCAGTTGCTCGTCGTTGCTCTGTGGTTCTCTCCGGGTACTCCGGCTTCCTCAACCCGTAAAACTGTCACCGACGCGATATGACCTTGGCTGTTAATGTGTCGTTAAACCTAAATAAATAAATAAATAAATAAATAAATAAATAAATAAATAAACTTTCTGACAAGCCGGGAAATATTTTGACAAAACTGTATCTTCGCCCCTTTGATTTGTCTCAACAAAAAAGCTTATACGTACTATTTGATTTTTGTCTCCATAACTTACCGAAGAGTCAGAATGAGAAAGATACTCAAGCAACACCCAACCGATGACAAACCAGCACCAATCATCGAGATTCTCGCCATGGCGTAATCATCTTTATCACTCAGCTAAAATTGTAATTAAACAGACGTAGTGTGAAAAAATCTTTGCCTCATACGATTAGAAAACAGACACTGTTGCAAAAAAAAAAAAAAAAAAATAAAATAAAAATGCAACCGCATTGAGAGGGTTAACATTTCAACCCTTTACCCAAAAATACGACATAAAATTTGTTATTAAAAAAAAAAAAATTTCAGAATATTTCAACAAAACCAAATCAAAGTGACCTCACATTGTAACGGACACATGATATGTTTTAACCCTTTACTCAACGTAACGGAAAAACAGGCCAGAGCTATTTACAAACATCACTATTAAATTTTCATTATTTTTTCATTTTGTTGTCTCAAAAGCATAGATTAGGACCCCCCCCCCCCCCCCCCCCCCCACTGAAACGAGCTGATTCAGTCCGCCCCAGTGAGTGCCATAAGCTTTGTTTTTTTTTAAAAAAAATGTCATTCAAGAATGTGTGTTGGTTGCAAGTGTTGTCTGCCTTTCGTGTTAGGTAAAGGGTTAAAAGGAATCGTTTTACAGCTGCTGAATTTGTAAATTACTCGGTCGGAGACTGTTGATTCGTTGGTGATAAATGCTCTCCATTGAGTCGCGATTTCGTATGAAATTACTGTACCGAGTTCAATAAAAGCGTGACGAATTTGAGATTCTTTTTATCACTTAATGTGTAAATTTAACCTTTGAGCATACGAAACGACTAAAGCTAGCCAGCACTGTTCACAAAATTTGCCAACCAAATATTATTATTTTTTTCTCAAATTTTTGCCTCAAAAACATAGCTTATGACCCCTAGCCGCAACGAGCTAATTTAGCTAGTCCCAATGAGGGATCATAAGCTCTGTTTTCAACAAAAAATGAAAATATTTCAATATTCAGGAAATGTTTCTGCAAATGTCGTCTGCTATTTGCATTTGGTAGACAGTTAACCCTTTACCTAACGAATCGCCCGCATACGCCCACGTAATATGCAAATTCAGCAGTTGAAAAAATATTATTTTTAAAAAAAATTCAACAAACCATATCATGTGACCCTTCGTTGGAACGAGCTCGTCGAGCTCGTTCCAACGAGGGGTCACATGATATGGTTTTGTTGAAATATTTGGAAAAATTTGAAGAAATAAAATTTAAAATAATAAATTTTGATATCGTCTGCGTTGGGTAAAGGGTTAATGAAAAGAAGATTAATTCAATTATACTTCCGAAACTAACTCACTCACAGCGTTACAAGTTCGACGTTAACTCCTGACATCATTCCCGTATTGAACGGGTTGTGAACGATATTTTCTGTAATAGGCTATTTAATGGTGATTATGAAATAAAAATGGATAACATTTTAATGGAGCCTTTTTTCTTGTTGCTAAGAGGTCGCCTGAGTGCTAGAAAGTCCCATGTCCCCTATGGGACATGGGACATTCTAGCACTCAGGCGACGATAGAGTTGATTAAAACGAGTACACAGGAGAAGTTTACAAAAATGATTATCGAGTGTACTTTCTGATTCTTCGTAAAGGCTATAGATGGGACTCCCTTTGAAACTATCGCAGCTTTTTATTATATATTTTGACATTCAGCCCAAATTGTGTTTGGGGTTGTGATGGGCAGTCTAAAACTTACCGAAGTATTGCCAAACTGTACAAAATAAACCAAGTTTGCCATCTTGTAAAAGAAGCCTGCAAAAGAAAACAAGTTTCATTGGGCTTATAAAGTGTCTTTTTCTGAATGGCAATGAGAAACTTCTTTCGGATACATCACACCATTTATTGGTTGAAACCAGTGGGCGAGGTGGGGAGGGTAAGATTAGTTACCACACCCCTCACCTCAATAACCCACAATCATCTTGATTCGTTAACTTGTCTGTCTCCATATGAAAGATTTAACTGTGTTCTCAGTTAAAATGAGCCACAAACCTTTTTTTGCCTTTGAACAGAAGTCGCAAAGTCATCAACTTTGTCATTTTAAGTGGAGTAGAAAAAAGTAAATTTTGCCCAAGAGACAATATTTAGGAGTGGTTTGGTTAGACAATTCAGAAAATTTCTTGATGAATTTATACAGCCTTTGGATATTTTGCCTTTCTTTTAAATTAAAACTAGATTTTGCAATTTACAATAATTGTGTTACCCCCCAGACTTTTGGATACAACTGTGCAGACTGTACGTGCTATTCTGTTTTTTTGTCTTCAGGAAAATAGCACAAAACAGCAGTGTTTTTTGGAAAATTCCAAAAACATTTTAGTCATGGCTGGCAATTTTCGTCATTGGAAGAGAGCTGTGCAAAAGAGAAGAAACGAAGAGAAGCCCGTGAGTATTTCCACGTCAGTACCAGAAAGAACCAAACATAAAGCCATGGGTACCAATACACCGAACAGAGAATAACTGATCCACCACCAGAGTAGTCCAACAACTAAAGAGAAGGAATGTGTGTTGGTTGACCATGACCACTAGACAGCTTGTAAGAATGTTCAATCAACAGAGACCCAAATGCAGGACCTGTAATCAGATCTGAACAGAGACATGCGGGACCTCATTGAATCACAAACCCCACTGAATCCCATGAACACGAGACGATTCTTCAATACAACCAGGCATTGCAGAAATACAGAGAATTCAATACCAAAGTTTCTCAACAATTGACGACCAAAATATAGGACCAATGGCGGAGAGAACGAAGTCAACGAAGATGAAAGTGACCTGGACAGAACGGAGGTCGAAGATTAAGAAGTCAGAATAAAAAGGAACAGAACGAAGACCGGGAAGATCGAAGGGAAATGCACAAATGCAGAAGAGAACAGAATGGAAACCGAGAAAATCGAAAAAAAGGTGAACTATGTGAAGTCTTTGGTGAAGATCGAAGAGAACAAACAATGAACAGAAGAAGGACTAAATCATCTACAACGAGAACTTCAACGCAGAGTTAACCCTTTACCCAACGTAACGGCCCAAACCGACCAGCGCTATTCACAAAAATCGCCAGTTAATTTTCATTAATGTTTCGTTTTTTGTCTCAAAAACATAGGTTCTGACCCCTCTTTGGAACGAGCTGGTCGGGCTCGTTCCAATGAGGCGGTCATAAGCTATGTTTTTGAGACAAAAAATCAAAAAAATTTGTTATTCAAGAATTTTGTTTGCAAGTGTCGTCTGCTTTTCAGGTTAGGTAAAGGGTTAACTGTAACGCAACTTAATAATTTGGAATTATAACAAACGTTTTTTTTTAATATTTAGGGCAGATCATACCCTGGGATATGGAGCCTTCTTGCTATCCTCAGATATCTATCCTCCAAAAGGTATCCTCCAAAGGATATCCCCTAAAATGCATCCTCCAATGCTGAATCATTATGTCATAAGCATCCTCCAATACCGATATGAGAATAAGAGTCGTTCGAGAGAGATCATTCGCTCGAGTAATAACTCGGTGGCTTATTTGATCGATCAGATTCGAGTCGTTCGAGCAATGACTGTTCAATTCACAACACGATAGCTTATTTGCTCGATAAGATCCGAGTCGTTAGAGCAAGCAGACTGTATTCGACTGCTGGTAGTAGTGAAAGCCAAGTATGATAGTGATATGAAGCTATATCTTACCTCCTACAAGTATCTGGGAATTTCATTGGTTCAAAGACGTCTCATGCAGACTGCATACAAAACCATATACTGCCTGTCAACATCAATATTCGCTGACAACTATGGGTAATCTCCCCTTTGTTCATTGATTATTCAAAATGGCGACAGCCGATAAACGCTTCGAGTTGAAAGATTGGGTGTTGGAAACCCATATTTGGTCTGAAGTGCAGGTTAGGCAACTTAAAAGGCTTCATATTCCGTGGAAGTATGTCATGTTACCTTCGAAATGAAACTGTTTGGTATGTATGAATTTGCCTTGTTACAATTTATGGGAGAGTGCCTGTAGGCACTCTCCCATAAATTGTAACCAAGAGAAAGACACGTGAACACGTTGTGAGAATTCTCTCATTTAATTTTGGTCGCTGTTGTTATTTAGTTCTGTGCATCGATGCAGCAGTCGGTAAGATATATTCGTTACACAGTTTGTTGGTGGCCTAATATGGTATATATGGTGTCAGTTAATTCCATATTGGACTCGAGTTTCGCTCTCGTCCAATATGAAATTAACTGACATCATATATACCATATTAAGCCACCAACAAACTGTGTAACTAATATTATACTATGATTACTTATTCTACTATATATGAAATTTTTTAGCTTTATACACCAACCGTGGTGAACACGTCAGCAATGGGATTTCAGTAGTTAAAATTTACACCTACAGTGGAACTACATCCAAGTTGACCTTTAGTGACATCAACCAGAATGCGAACTTGTCTAAATTTATCGCACGTCGCCTCGTGAAGAGTGAAATGAAAGTGTCAATTATTTATTACGTTTTTAAATGAGTTTACCCCATAAAACTCCAAAAATTAGCAAACGTGCATTGTCTCATGTTAATAAAGCATCCATAACTCGAAACAGTATTTTATTATGTTATTAAAATGAAAAAGGCCTTGTTTCTTTTTCTATTTCGTTTCGGTGATAAATTTGACAGCGGGAGTACCGCCCACCGATGCTCATGTAAACAAAAACAAATTCGCACGTATGTACGGCTGCTGCTCAGTAAAATCGAGAAAAACATAATAGCGGCTCTTAATAATCTGACGATCAAAGTATAAATAAAATATACCCAAAGTAGCTTGGTGTACCAAATGTGCACCACTCGTGAACTACTATGCTACTATGGGCATATTCTATATATATCCGTAGGGGTTGTGATGTAGTGATATATGTAGTGAACTGAACAGGTGCTAAGAACCATAACTATCTTCAGACAAATATCCTCCGATATGTAGCTTCTAAAAGGTATCCCCTAAAAGTATACCACCATGGCATGTGAGTCGAAGAGTTGTAAGAGGAGTTACTCGTTCGAGTAATTACTCAGTAGCTTATTTGCTCGATAAGATTCGAGTCATTCGAGCAAGATTTGTTCAAGTCAGTACTCGATAGCTAATTTTCTCGATAAATTCGAGTCGTTTGAGAATTACCTGTCCCTGCCCAATTGTTTTTCGGTTTAAGAATCGCGGAGGCCTTCGTTATACTCAAGAGAGGTAATTCTGTATAGGTAGATACAGATTACGGGAAACGAAACAATCTGATTGTTGGAGGGAAAAGGCTGGCACGAGATATAGTTAAGACAAAATAGAATGCTGGTGTGAGATAGCAAACATAGATGGAAACAGATGATTCCGAAAGAATCCGAGCCAGTAAAGATACGCTCGTAGAATTGATCATACCTTATAACACTGCATACTACTGTCATAAGGAAGATTCTGGGGGGAGGGGGGGGGGGGGGCGAACCCATTTCAGGAGGTTTGGGGTGTTTTTCGGTGAGTTGGGAAAATTGCGGATTGTTTGATGTAAGTAGATATCCTCTTATACAAAGGAACGCGCCTTATAGCACTGCACGCTACTCTTATAAGTTGGATACTGGGAGAACTACTCCTATTCAATCGAACACACTCTCAGAACATACCCTCGTACTGCTGTAGGTCAATGGTTCCATGGCAACCATGTGCCACAATAGAAATCAAGATGGCGCCCTAGAATACAAAATGAACGACGGAAACACGTGTTAACATAACAACACTCGATGCACTTGCGCACTCACACCATGTATCACTATGGGAATGACGTCACAACATATTTGAGAAAACCCTCTGAAAAAAGGAATAAGAAACCCATATGTTTTTTATTTGTCAGAATGATCATCTTATGCTGTAAAATCCTCAGCGGTGGAATGAGGAATTCCTATAACACATTTTTATCACTCTCGATGCACGAAAATGGGAGATTTACCCCCCAAATGAGAAAATTTTGAGTCATTTTTTAGCCATCAACTGTGTCATTCAGCTACGTGTATTTGAGTGATATTTTAAGATTTTCATTGTGTGCAGTTATCTCCAGCAAAGGCCATAGTCAGAGCTTTCAGAAACTGTATACATTGTGAGTATTGTGAATAGGGGAGGTAATTTAAATGCGAAATAGCCTCTGCCGTGTTAATGAGAAGCTGTTAATTTCTTGAAAAACCAACGTTTTCACCTGAATAACTGTACGAGACCTTAATACAGCCATGCAAAGCAAAACGGTCTCTACCCTTTCTGTTGCGAAACAGCTGAGGACAGGAAACAGAAAACTTCGCTGAAAATTTAAGTTTTGCCAACTGTACTATTCTTTATACAAACCAAGCAAGCTCTCAGGCCACCCGTCAAATTCTATAAGGAGTTCGATGCTTTTGTGGGCTGTTTGTTTACACACTTTTCGTGGAGTTTGCGCACAAACTACCGTTGATGCATTGTGATGTTCCTTTACTCGCATAGATATATGATATTCTTTCGTACTACATAGTAGTATAACATGTACCGGAACGTATCAGGTTGGGGATCTCAGGGGGGATCTCATATGTGACGTCAAATCCACGTGACCTAGTTACGTCGTGTTTGGCTATCGTGGTAGCCCGCGTTAGCGGACAACTTGTGCCGCCATCCACATAGTGATACGTCGTCTTAGTACGGATGCGCAGTGTGTCTTGTTAGGGTGACACGTGTTTCCGTCGTCCATTTGTATCCTGGAGGCCGCCATCTTGGTTTCTGTGATAGCACGTGGTTGCTATGTGACTCTGAAGGCCTACAACTGGACTAGGGTATGTTCGGTGGGTGTGTTAGATTGAATAGTAGTAAATCTAATTACACAGAATCCTCGTTTACTTCGTAAAATCAGCCAAACAGACCCAACTATCCCTCCAAATCACCAAAAACCACACAAAATTACTTTATTTGCTACTGATTTTCCCAGAATCCTCCTTTTTTCCAATAATAGGCGCATTCCTTTGTATAAGAGTAATTTTACTGGTTCAGATTCCTGCAGAATCCTCGTTTACTTTGTAGAATTATCCAAATAGACCCGACAGATACTCCAAATCACCAAAATAAAAAAACCCGCCCAAAACTACCGAAACGGTCTAGGCAAAGCCATCATTTAGGGCTAACAATAGTAGCACGTTGTATTATAAGGCACGTTTCCTTGTATAAGAGTAACTTTATGAGTTCAGATTTGCCCCAAAGCCTGTTTTTTTTGCCTGTCCCGATATATTCTCTGTCTTATTCCTCTATTTCCTACCCTGTTTTGCATATTAGTGACTTATATTCTGGCTTTCCTAGCAGTCTATCTAGTCTTAGCTGTATCTGTTTCTGATCTTTGTCCTCTCCAAGTTTTATAATCACTGGTCAGATTGCTTTATTTCCCGTAATCTGCACACAGCCATACAGAGTTATCTCCCCTGTGTATAACGAAGTCCTATTTGATTCCTGAAGCCAAGAATCAATCGAGCAGAGACAAGTATTGCTCGAATGGCTCGAATCTCATCGAGCAAATAAGCCATCGAGTAATTATTACTCGAATAGTGACTCCTTTTACGACTCTTATGTTCATCTTGCAAAAAAGAATTCTATAAAGCACTGACATTTGGCAAAAAGGGATTTTATAGGGATTCCCCAAGTGGGATTCCAAGCTCCTATACAGCTCCTGGTAGTCTACCACAACTTCAGCTGTCTATCCTGTGATTGACTTCTATTATACTCACCATTAGGCACTCTCCCATAAATTGTAACAATGAAAACCCTTACAGACTAAATAATATCACTTCAAAGATAACACAAAGCACATCCACAGAATATAAGCCTTCAAGCTGTGCAATTCAGAATAAAGCCCAAATATGGGCTTCCAGCACTCTACCAGTTAAGTAACTGCTCGATAGCTTATTATGGGAACTTGGAATAGGTGTGAAAGATGTTGGTCGAGCAAGCAGTAGTGTAATGATATTCATGAACTGGGACTCGTAGCGGCAATGGTGTATTAACAGTCGTAGTTATGACACAAGTTAGTAATGGTGAGACCCTCCAGCACAGGACAGAATAGTAGTAGCATGGAATCCCATTTTTCCGAGATGAGCGTAAGAGTCGTATGTGGAGTTACTCGTTCGAGCAATTGCCCCATAGTTAATTTGCTCGATGGGATTTGAGTCATTTTGAGCTATGGCTTTCTCAGTATCTGTTCCGACAGCTTATTAGGGGGCTTGGAATAGGTATGAAAAAAGTTTTTCGAGTAAGCAAACTGTATTTGACTGCTTCTAGTTGTGGAAGACAGCTTTGATAGTGATATGAACGGGGACTCATAGAGGCAGTAGTGTAATGATAGGTACTGAGAGCAGCAGTAGTTGTACCACAGCTTAGTAATGGTTGAGATACTCTAGCACTGGACAGAATATTCTCCCCTACTGCATGTGTAACATACGTGTGTCAGCAGGGAGAGACAGATGTTTCCCCCCCCCCCCCCCCACTGCATGTGTAACATACGTGTGTCCCGGGTGAGATAGCAGGGAGAGACAGATGTTTCTCCCTCCACTGCATGTGTAACATACGTCTGTCCAGGGTGAGATAGCAGGGAGAAACAGATGTATCCCACCCCACCCACGTGACGTTATACATTTATAACGTTATTATGACGCGATGCATAGTATTTGGCTACCAACTAATTCATATTGACGTCATCAGAATGCCGTGTGTTCAAAGTTTGATGCACTAAAACTCTTTAAACCCCAAGATGCCACCGTTCCTAATTGATTTCGTGGTATATACCTTTGGTATATACAAAACTTTTGCATGCTCTTTCCGATGGTGTCATTAGTTTTTCAAAAGAACAAATACCAAATGAGTTGATTATATCAGCACGTGACCGCCGATTACCTCTGGCTAACGTAACCGCTGTATGGTGGGGGGAGAAAAATAATCCCTGATGGGTACGGGTGTGGGATGGGAAAATCTCACCCTCGGGACAAGATATTTGGTCCAGACACTCGGCAAGCCTCGTGTCTGGTCCAAATATCTTGCCCTCGGGTGAGATTTTCCCATCCCACACCCGCACCCATCAGGGATCATAATAATCCCACCCCATCCACGTGACATTATACATTTATAACGTTATTATGACGTTATGCATATCGTATCAGTTTCTAGCTACCAATTAATTCATATTGACGTCATCGGAGTGCAGTGGGATCAAAGTTCGATGCTCTAAAACTCCTCAACCCTCGAGCTGCCACCGTTCCTATATCGATTTCGTGGCATATACCTTTGGTATATACATAACTTGTGCATGCTCTTTCCGATGATGTCACCAGTTTCTCAAAACAACGAATACAAAGTGAGTTGTTCGAATCAGCACGTGACTCCCGATTACCTCTGGCTAACGTAATCGCTGCATGGTGGGGGGATAAAAATCATCCTCGATAAGTCTGAAGATGGGAATGAGGAAATCTCACCCACGGGGAAAGATATTTGAACCAGACCCTCGGCAAGCCTCGGGTCTGGTTCAAATATCTTGCCCCTCGTATGAGATTTCCCCATCCCACCTCCAGACTCATCGGGGATCATAATAGTAGTAGCCAATAATGGTACAAGGGAGTAATGGTACACAACTATAAGGACGGTAGAAGCCTGTAATACTGGGTGACTACAATACATGGTAATGAAAGGGCACATATTTCAAGACAAGGTGGAAGCTGATGGTAAGACTACCAGGAGCTGTACAGGAGCTGGGAGCCATATAGGAGCTAGGAAGTGTGTAGGAGCCATGTTTTAGGTATCCTCAAATACCGAGATGAGTCGTAGAGCAGTATGTGGAGTCGGTCGGTTGAGAAAATGCTCAATAGCCCATTTTGCTCGATGGGATTCGAGTCGTCCGAGCAATGTCTGTTTGAGTCACTATCTGATAGATTATTTGCTCGATAAGATTCTAGTCGTTGGAGTAATACCTATCTCTGCTCGATTGTCTTTTTTAATTTGAGAATCATAGAGGCATTCGCTCTACACAAGGGAGATAACTCTGTATGGGTAGGTACAAATTACGGGAAATCCAGCAATATGACAGGCGAATATACATAAGACTTGGACGAGGACGTAACAAGGAGTAGACAAGAGTAGCTAGGACTAGATTAACTGCTGCGGTTAGGGTAGCTAGAATAGCGTCTGTAATAGGTAGAAAACAAGATTTTTGAGCGAATCCGATCCAATAAAATACTCCAGTTTAATAGAACGCGCCTTATAGAACTACGTAGTACTCCTATAAGCCCAAAATGGGGCTTATAGACAGTTTTTAGACAGTTTTTGGTGATTTGGTGAAAATATCGGGTCTATTTGGGTTATAAGATTTACTCTTATACAAAGGAACATACACTCCAAACATACCCATGCCATATTAGACGGTTTTGGGTCACACAGCAAACACGTGCCACCATAGATACCAAGATCACGGGCCTCCAGTATTAAAAATGAACGACGGAAACACGTATCGCCCTAACAACACGCGCTGCGCATGCACTAAGACCATGTATCCCTATGGAGATGAAGTTACAACTTGGGGGCTCACGCATTGCGCAAATGGGTCACGTAACATGACGTCCCTTCTGGGATCATCCGAATGGGCCATCCAGAATTTACATGAAAACCACATTCCACACTACTGAGAGCATATCTCAGGCATTTATATAGCGCGGGGAGTCCGATATTGGAGATGATTTTGGAACTCAAAGTTTCGTGAAACTTGTATTGGTCCAATGTTTGGGGCCGCGAAAATTTTAGGGGCCAAGTCCCCCCCCCCCCCCCCCCCCCCACCATGCCACTTACAAAGTTTTTGATACGACCGCATTTTAATGCTGAGAGACAATTTTTTGTTTGTGTTATATTATGTATTGTTTTCAATTTCCCGAACTCCCAGGTAGATTTTGAGTCTCCATGTGCTTACATTTACATTTCGAAGCTGATTCCTTGAATATTAACCCCCTGCACACTGATGTCAAAATATCTAAATTTCAGACAGAAAAAATTTCCCATAATGCAACTAGAAATTTAACCAATTCAATCTCGTTTGACAGAGCTCAATCAGCTCTGTCAAACGAGATTGAATTGGTTAAATTTCTAGATGCATTATGGGAAAAAACAGCTTCCTGAAATTTTGGTATTTTGACATCAGAGTGAAGGGGTTAATATGTTCTAAAGACAAGGCGATGTTTCCTGGATGATGATTCAAAATAATATTGCTTTGTGTCAGCCCCTATTGTAACAAATATTGCAATGGGGGTTGAAACACACTTGTCATTTCAGCCTTACTGCAACAAAATGTAGCCAAAATGTTTCCTTTTTATTTATACAGAGGCAATTTACTCCAGGGAAGAAGAGGAGACGGGGGACTTCCACCGAACCAAATAGACCTCTAGCTCCATCGATTACAATCGTACTGTTGTCGGCATTTAAAGTAATAAAAAGGTAATTCATTTTTTTGGGAGAAAGAATACCACTAGACCAATCAGCCTCACCCCTCTTCCCCCAGAACGTTCGTGCTTTCATCATTTCATTTTGCAAGCGTTTGCCAGCCTCTATCGAAGGCACATTTCCATTTTATTTGAGGGAGTTTGCTTGAAAACGGACCAGCTGACGACAAAGTGCTGATGTACTCGACATTTTAGTTGAATTCAAGCTTGTAAGTGTTTACTCTTTCTAACTAAGCCAGGATTCTATAACAGAGGAGTCCTAGTCTGTTTTTTTTTTTTTGGGGGGGGGGGGGTCAAATATAATATTTGACATACCGTTGTGTGTGTTAGTCCTAACTAGGGTCCTCCGGTCGCTGCCCTCTCCTCCCACTAAAGAGAAGTGGGAGGAGGGGGCAGCGAAGGGAAAGTCCTAGTTAGGACTACCCCCATCCTCGAGAACATTTTTCAAAAGCAAATGCTATAACCCTTTACCCAACGCAAACGATATCAAAATTTATTATTTTAAATATTATTGTTTCAAATTTTTCAAAAAATTTCAACAAAACCATATCATGTGACCCCTCGTTGGAACGAGCTCGAGGAGCTCGTTCCAACGAGAGGTCACATGAAATGGTTTTGTTGAAATTTTTTGAAAAATAATATTTTTTCAACTACTGAATTTGCATATTACGCGTGCGGATGCGGCCGATTCTTTGGGAGTGAATCTGAAGCATTTGTAGTTCTATATTAGAGACCATTTTAGAGCTCTTTGTTGTGTGAAACTTGCATTGGGCCAATGTTTTGAGGGGCAGCGAAAATTTTAAGGTGTCCCCTTCCCCTGCCCCCTCTCCCAGTAGCTACACCACTGAACTAAGATACATTTTATGGGTTTTTTCAGATACAGTTTATTAATTTCAATCATAAGGTCCTGGTACTTGAGCATCCTGTCTTCCCATCCATGGGAATATACATTCTGAAAGCTGAAAGCTTTTCAGTGAATTTTAACTTCCGAAGTGTTTTACTCGTTCAGCTAAGGTACTTTTCAAGTTTATTTTGCATCAATTTATTTATGGGAGAGGGGAGACTACTCGACCAATCAGCATCCCCCTCCCTTTCCAGAAAATTTGTGCCAATGTCATTTCAACTGTGCAGAATTCTGCAGGTGTTTCACCAACCAAAATGTTAACCCACGAACTTGATTTGAACAAATTTGAATCTAGCCATTATGATGATGCACACCAGAAGATTTTAAAATGATATTCCTCATTTTACGTAAAGCTGAAATTCCGGCTCCATTGGAGAACCGAAATATGAACCCACTGACTTGATGTGAACAAACATAAATCGGCCACTCTCTAAGGATGCTGTATACCAAATATGAAAAGATTCTGACGGGTGGATCTGAAGAAGACAATTTTTAAAGAATATTCCTCACATTGCACTAAGTTAAAACCGGGGCGCCATAGAAAGCCCGAATATAACACCTAAACCTGATTTGAACAAACTTAAATCTGACCCCCCCCCCCCCGCCCCCCGGAGGATGCTGTATACCCAATATGAGAAGATTGCGTCTGATGGACCTCAAGAAGATTTTTTAAAGAATATCACTCAAATTGCTAAAGCTAAAATTCGAGTTTCCATAAAGGGCTCAAATATGAATCCAGGGACCCAATTTGAACAAACTTGAACCCGACCACTTTTAGGATGACGCATACTAAATATCAAAATACTTTGACTTGTGGATCTGAAGAAGACATTTAAAAAAAAAAAAATTCCTCATTTTGCACAAAGTTAAAATATTTTGAAACAAAACCTCTTTAATTGAATCTTTCTGAGAATGTTGTAAATCAAATATCAAAAAATTCTAACAGAAAGTTCTGGACAAGAGGATACTTTTTAATTTATGAAAAGTGATGACTAAGCGTTATTTCATTACCACCATCCCCCCCCCCCCCCCCCCCCCCGCCCTTCCCCACCAATAATGCAACCCTGATGACACAAGCAAATGAAATATTTTTTACTGGCTTATAACAATTCTTTGGTCCATGGAAAATATGGACATTTGAAATATTTTTTTTTTATTTTTAGCTCCCGGGGTTCCCACGGGGCGTGAAAAAATTTCTTCGGACATAAATTAAGTACGTGTCCCCGAATACTAATGCACATTAAATTTGGTTAAAATTGGCCCACCGATTCTAAAAAAAGAAAAAATATTGCCCATCCCAGCATGGACCCAAATATTGCCCCAGATACTTTCCTTGAACGAACTTGAATCTTGTTGCATAACGAATTTCAAAGCATTATGACTGATGGTTTATGAGAGGATTTTTGAAGAATTTCGTGTTTTTTCGGACCCAGACACAGCCCATCGGGTTTAGCTACTTTCATCAAACAATCGGGGCGGAGTATCCCCCGAAGATAATTTGTGCTAAGTTTTGTTGGGTTTTGTCCAGTGGTTCTGAAAAAGGAAGATTGATATGCAAAGTTAATGGACGGCGAAACCAAATGATGGCAATAGCTCACATTAACTTTTGCTCACTATGGCGCTGGAAGCACCCGAGGGTAAGGGGTGGGCGAGTGGGGGCGGGACAGGGGGGTCAAAAAGGGCATCCAACTCTGGGTAAGAGTTAATACCGGAAGTTGAAACATGTCATAAATTGTAATGTGACATTCAATAGTTTTTACATAATCTACATATCGCCCCTTACGAGGAACAAGACTCTGAAACATTGCAGATGGCACCTTAATTGGTCCACCCGAGACACGGTATAAAACTTTAGAAATCCCCCGACGATTGTATTAATTTGATTTGATTTATTTCTACTTTTCACCTCGAATAAGGTAAACAACGTAACATATCTTTTAAAATAAATAACAATATTCTTTTTACCGTGATTACGACTTGGCTCCGTCATTATACTTAATACGCCCCCCCCCCCCCCCTCCGCCCGATACTGGAACTGCATTGCAAAAAATATAGGTTCTCTTTAGAACCAAAACTGGTTCTAATCTTGTCCCTGAGATGGAACCAGTTCTGTTTAAACAGTATTTATTTCAAATCAAATAAAGTTATAAAGATTAACATTAAATATTAACAGAATTAAACATAAATTGAGGGGGTTTCAGCCGTAAGTTTAGAGCTTATACGAGGTTGTCTCAAATCATTATTCAGCAAAGGAGATATACAAAACCAAAACTGGTTCGATATGCCAACTGTTCATATCTCCTTTGTTTCAAAATGTTTGGCGACTGCGTTGAATAAGCTCCAAGTTTAGTGCTGAATCTACTTCAGTTCATGTAATATTCTGTTAAAATTGAATGCTAATCTTGGTAAATTTATTTGATTTGAAATAAATACTGTTTAAACAGAGCTGGTTCCATCTCAGGGACAAGATTAGAACCAGTTTTTGGTTCTAAAGAGAACCTATATTTTTTGCAGTGTGGCACACCTAAAATATGTTTGAAACGGATACTGAAGAGTTTCTCAGTTTCAGTTCTGGAAATGTAGTATTTTTACACTGGTGAACTTCTACTGAAAATGGGCAGGTGCCTCTTGCACCTAGCCTCAGCACAATGGGGTGGGGGCTCTCCCCACCACCGATTTCCGCGCCCTGGGCTAAAAGAAAGATAAAATAACTTACATCAGCTGCTACCAAATCAAAGAATGACGCATCGTTTATGTTTGTCTGCATCAAAGAGAATGGGAATAATGATTTTCAGAAAAAAAGATTATTCTTCAAGACACACCTTGATAAGACAAACGTCTCTAATAGCTTTAACGATTTATAGAACAAATCTGACAATCGAGCCCAGCAATATACAAGGATGAATATATTGACGTGTATTAAGTACAATTAACTTTGACGAAGCTATCCAGCACTTGGCCTTTATTTTTACATTTTTTGTCTTTGTTTGTTTCAGTATCCACATGCCACTGGCACCTAGTAGTCTTAAACGATGTGGTGTACCCTTCCGAAATTAAAAAAAAAAGGTGTGATATCGTCAGGCCTGCAAGAGAAATTTCACACGCAGGGTTAATTCTGTTATGGGGCCCGGACCATTTAACAGTCACGAGCTCATGGTGTCAAATATATGATCCATGTTTTGAAGCGGCGAGAGGGGAGGGAGATTATGAGGGCGTTAACCAGAAACCTGCAGGAACACCTCTGCGAATTTTTCAGTCCAAATTTGGAAAAATGTGCGGAAATTCTGAATGTAGAGGGCAAAACTCTCTATATCTGTCGAATCTCGACACGAAATAAATGCGGCCATAAGGTAACAAATTGAGCATATCTATAAGTAGAGCCCGGGGACGCATCAAAATTCAATTCGATTCGACTTTCTTCTGAAGATTCGATTCGAGACGGAATGATTCAGAAATTTTCGAATCGTCTACACTGCAAAAAATATAGGTTCTCTTCAGAACCCAAACTGGTTCTAATCTTGTCCCTGAGATGGAACCAGCTCTGTTTAAACAGTATTTATTTCAAATCAAATCAAATAAATTTACCAAGATTAGCATTCAATTTTAACAGAATATTACATGAACTGAAGTAGATTCAGAACTAAACTTGGAGCTTATTCAATGCAGTCGCCAAACATTTTGAAACAAAGGAGATATGAACAGTTGGCATATCGAACCAGTTTTGGTTCTGTATAGAACCAAAACTGGTTCGATATGCCAACTGTTCATATCTCCTTTGCTTAATAATGATTTGAGACAACCTCGTATAAGCTCTAAACTTACGGCTGAAACCCCCTCAATTTATGTTAAATTCTGTTAATATTTCATGTTAATCTTCTTCAGTTCATGTAATATTCTGTTAAAATTGAATGCTAATCTTGGTAAATTTATTTGCTTTGAAATAAATACTGTTTAAACAGAACTGGTTCCATCTCAGGGACAAGATTAGAACCAGTTTGGGTTCTAAAGAGAACCTATATTTTTTGCAGTGTAGGTCTCAAAATCCTATCAAGTGTCTCGTCTTGAACTCTCCTTTTGTCATCAGGGCTCATGGAGACCTGATGACAAAAGAAGAATTTAAGGCCGTTCATCTTACGAAATTACTTGCGATTCCGTTTCTGAGATATTCCGCCTTTTTGAGTAACTTGCTGAAATAAATGAGTCGCCTTTGAATAAAATATTTCCTAGGAGATTGGCATTGGCATTATTTGCTATATTCCACGGCTCGATAAGGAGATTGGCATTGGCATTATTTGCTATATTCCACGGCTCGATAAGGAGATGTAATATCTACAACTTGAAATGGGTCGAGATTGGAATCGAGACTCAATTCGATCAGAGGCGGGCTGGCCACATGGTCCACCGGGAATTTTCACGGTGGGCCCCCTATTGGGGGGTCCCCCTGGAGCCCCAAAATTGATGCAACCCAACGCGTGTTGGTGCATGACATTTTGTGAAAATGACCAACAGGCGAAATGGATCTGATTGCATAAACTACAGGTATACCGAAATGCTCTCTATGTGCGCTGCCATTGGCACACACAGAGACATTTAGATATACCAGCAGCCTAGTCTATTTGACCGCTCAGATGCAAGGAAACAGCATTCTGTCAGTTTAAAAAATTTAAATATTCTCCCAGTGGGTCGAAATATGGTCAGTTCGACGAGTGCAAGCACCCCCCCCCCCTCCCCACCCCACGCCAACCAGGTGCAACTATTTTTTTGAATGAGTTTCGAACATGATATAAATGTGCCATTGTAATATCCTCTATGTGGACTGCAGCTGATCGCTCAGATGCGGGGAAGAAACGAACTTTCAGTTCGTAAAATTATCTCCGGGTCCGGCCCCTCACCCTTATTGCATTTGTCGGCAACTTTTCTTGGCCCATATGGATTCAATTCGAAATCATCTCCGTGATTAGCTTTGAGATTTGAAATCCGCTTACCATCAACATCGCTATGGAATCTCACTTGTAGAAAAATAAATACGAGAACTTGAATCTCAGATAAGACTGCACGGTATTCGAAACTGAATACCGGTATCGGTGTTCAAAAAAAAATACCGCGGTATACCGGTATATAGAAAGACTGTTCTGATATCTGGACATACGTACCATAATCGTGACTTGATCATTCACAATCAGAACAAATCAGCATGTCTTGATAATACAGTTCGAATAACCCTTTACCCGACGCAGACGATATAAAAATTTATTTTTTTAAATATTGGTTTATCGATTTTTTTTTTCAAAAAATATTCAACAAAATCATATCAAGTGACCCCTCATTGGAACGAGCTCGTTGAGCTCGTTCCAATGAGGGGGGGGGGGGGGGGTCACATATGGTTTTGTTGAATTTTTTTGAAAAATAATATTTGTTCAACTGCACAATTTGTGTAGTACCCGGAAGAATGCGGCCAATTCGTTAGATACAGGGATAATATTATTCGTTCGGGACTACAGTTAAAAAACTCAGGACATCTTGAAAATTGAACTGTGGGTTCATAAATAATGACTGTAAACCGATATTTTTGCAATTACACCGGTATTCAATCGATACCGGTTTGAATATCGGTATGTATCGGTTTATCGATATACCGTGCAGCCCTAATCTCAGATTATTTCTATTCGTTTTTCTTGATTCCGTCTATATTTTGCAACAATTTGTTTCTAAAACCACGAGCTACTGGATTGTGTCGCGAGTGGATCGCGATCTGCCGGGAGCCAATACTATAAAACTTTCACAATTGTATTTTCTAAAATTTTATTGTCCACCTATTAATATAACTGACTAAAATGAATCATTAGCATTTTAAAAGATATGGCAATTTGCGAACTGGCAAATTGCCAGATCTCTGAAAATGCTAATGATTCATTTTACCCATTTAAAGTTATAACTAGAAAATACAATTGTAAAAGTTTTATAGTACTGGCCCCTGATCGTGAATGAGGCAACTTTTATGATCACGCCACCATATTCCATACTGTATTATATCAAGGATCAAATTTGAAGTATCCGCACTATGTTGGAAATGCAAACTGGGAAGAAACTAAAGGTGCCTGCCCCCACCCCGTATTCCACATTAAGAATGTTGAAAAAATACTCAAAGTCGAAAAAGGGCAACATTCTCGAAATCGCAGAGACGCTGATGCTGGCTGAGCTCATTGCCATAATTTTAACAAAAACATGACCGAACAATGAAGATGTGCGAAATTACTCTAAATCGAAAGGATAATAACTCTGCAAAAATATAACTAACCAATGTCAAAATCGCAGAGAAAAGGGCTCCCATGCTGGCTAATCTCTGAGACAAGTCTGAAAAGAATTGACCAGAAAATGAAGGAATACAAGCTCAGACAAATGAAGGTTGCAAAAAAATAAGTCGAAAAGGGCGATAACTCTGTCAAAATGAATACAGTCGATGTCAAAATCGCAGGTACACACAGGCGTCAATGCTGGTTAATCTCTGTGCTGAGTTTTGAAAACATTGGCCAGAAAATGAAGAAATCCAAGCTCGGACAAAGTAGTGTCCATAGATGACAAATTCTAAGTTAACCCTTTACCCAACGCAGACGATATCAATATTTATTATTTTATATTTCATTTTTTCAACTTTTTCAAAACATTTCAACAAAACCATATCATGTGACCCCTCGTTGGAACGAGCTCGACGAGCTCGTTCCAACGGGGGGGGGGGGGGGGGGGGGGTCACATGATATGGTTTTGTTGAATTTTTTTGAAAAATAATATTTTTTCAATTGCTGAATTTGCATATTACGCGAGCGGATGCGGCCGATTCGTAGGGTAAAGGGTTAAAAAGATAAATAACTTAACAACAACTCCGATCCGTCTCAAAATCCCAGATACACAGAGTCTCGTGGCGGTTAACATGTATGCCAAGTTTTCAAACAAATCGATTCACAAATGACTAAAAGAAGCTCGGGTCAAAATTGAGACGGAGAGACGGGTGGTCCGACAAGCTGAAGGGCGGTCAGACGCTCAAGATAATTCCAGTATACCCATCCTCACAACTTTGTATAAAAACTGTTAATCATCAGTTTATCTATCACACATGTCTCACGCAATGTTAGCATCGCGATAATATGCAACAGTCTCAATTTAATTCAGCACTTGGGCCCTTTGAATCTTGAATTTTGTGTCAGATCGAATCCCAGATCGAATAAGGCGGGAAGATTTTGAATCGAATCGAATCTCGAATCGAATGTTAAGTCCCTTTAAATGATAAATATTGCACCTTCTCAACCCTTAACCCTTTACCTAACCTGAAAAGCAGACGACACTTGCAAAAATAATTCTTGAATAACTAATTTTTTTCATTTTTTGTCTCAAAAACATAGGTTATGACCTCTCGTTGGAACGAGCTCGTTCCAACGAGGGGTCATAACCTATGTTTTTGAGACAAAAAATGAAAAAAATAATGAAAATTAATTGGCGATTTTTGAGAATAGCGCTGGCCGGTTTTGGCCGTTACGTTAGGTAAAGGGTTAACCCAGCGCAGACGATATCAAAATTTATTATTTTAACTATTAGTTTTCCAAATTTTTCCAGAAATTTCAACAAAACCATATCACGTGACCCCTCATTGGAACGATCTCGTTCCAATAAAGGGGACACACTATATCAGTTTGTTGATATTTTGGAAAAATAATTGATATTCAACTGCTGAATTTGTATATTACGAGGGCGGGTCGGTCGTTTCGTTAGGTAAAGGGTTACAACTTGCTCATTGTACTCTTCAGGCGATCTCAAGTGGAGGCTCCAAACAAATGCAGTGAGAGGTTTTCTCGAGTTATTTCACCTGGTTAGTTTAAACATATTTTATTCTCTATAAATAAAGCAGAATTGGATTGGAGTGCAAGTTATTCAAATTATTAACAACTCCTTTCCGAACATATAAACATAATTATGGAACAATGTTGGCAACAAGCTAGTTGTGTGAAAGGAAAACAAGAAGATGAAAAATAAAAACAAAATAAGAAAAAAAGAGAAAAAATAGAAACAAGACAAAATATGAAAGAAACCAGAAAATCAATGGTTAAAATTCACCAAGGTTGCCTTCGTCAAAGCTACTAACTAAAAGGAGACCGACAACAAGTAACACTTGACAGAATGGTAATGCAAACATTAGTCAGAATTTTATGCAAACCTCCCACTAGATATAATAAATAAATGGGTTTTCGTGAAAATTAATTCACCTGGTTGAATTTAGATCATTCATACTGTGACTTTCCTTCCCTTCCAGCTTCTACCTGCATCTGAAACTGGAGAAATGACATGCAGCCAACTAATGCAAATCGAGATCTCCGGAATATTTTCTACAGAGCAAGAGAAAAAAAAGAAAAAGAAAGAAACCGTACACCCGTATTCAACGTCAACTCGTCTGTACAGGTAACTCAATCAAAAAGCAGAAATTCCAGAACAGAATCAAAGTAGTTGAGGAAGTGGAACAACCCTGAACTCCTCCTCTGTCATCAGGTCTCCTGCACAGAAAACCTTATGAAAGAAGGATAGTTCAAGATTGGGCACTTGATAGGATTTTGGGAGCATCTCGACGATTCGAAAATTTCCGAATCGACTAAAATCGATCGAATCATTGAGACGATTTCGACCGAAGCGAATTTCGTTGCTTCGCTGAGCCATATTCAGCGCTGAATCTGAGAAGACTGATGAGAGCACTATAACTGATAATTTATTTGCAGTATACAGAGTACCAAATAAGAACATAGCAATAGTATATATACTACATGAGAATGGCATAGCCCGACAGGCTGTCTTCCTGCCAGTCCCACGAAAAAGGGCCCAGATAGTTGTTCTGACAGGAGAGTTACCAAATACTATGACGATTTGCTCTTTATAAATGGTGAGGTTGCTTCACTCCTTCGTGTGGAGAAGCGACAAGTCCTGATTTCAAGCAATGATACTTCTTTATAAGGAACGTGTCTACGGGTGTGAGGGAAATGGAAGTAATAACTCAATTCGATGATATGTCTATACTATAGCCGAAAAAATCCAGAAAAGAGAGCAATTAAAAGAGAGACAAGGAGAACGGGAAAAAAATTTTAAAATTAAAAAAAAAATTAAATAAAACTATCGGCGACAGTCCGCGCACATAGTGTTGCTACAAGAAACGCTGGATAAATAGGTATTCAAATATTATTTAATATGTCAGTTTGAGTGTTAATCCTATGAACTGGCATGACTGCCACTCCCGGCGTACAGTTTGGCCGCCGAGAACTGGTCACTTTCCACGGGGAGCAATATTTCCATGGACGCAATAATATTAAGTTTCCAAACATTTAAAATAGAAATACTCATCAGAAATTTAATTAATGATGCACCGGGTATAACCCGATGCTTCATTAATTAAAATTTTGCTGATGATTTTTATTACCTGGTAAACGTATGCGTGGACATCACTGCCCAGTCGACGCATTACGACCAGTCCATGGAGGCTGTACTGTAATTGGTTAATGGCGTGGCTCAAAAGACCTAGCGTACGATTTACAGCGTACATTGGGAAAGCATAGCACATTTTCATAAAATTTGCAATGCTTTATCATTGCACGCTGTAATTTTTAAAGCCAATATACGTCTCCAGCCACTCTCCAGTACACGCAGGCCTGCTTTTAATATTAGTGGAAAATACTTGTCTCTTATCTTTTCCGTATTTCGTGTTTAGACAATCTAATATTTCAGAAGCTGAGGGTCACAAAAACTACATTTTATCGAAAGGACTCCTTGATGATCTTTTGACATTTAATTAGTGGCAAAAATTAAATGTATCACGCGATTGTGCTTTAAACATGTGTCTCAACCAATCCTTGTTGATAGCTAATCAATATTGCTGTGGATTATGAGAACTACCCCTATAAGCCAATCGACTTACTATTAATCAAAATAGTCATGGCTTTCCCTTATTGATTTTACCTTCTGAATCACAGAAATTCGAAGGCGTCTTGGGCAGTATTGTTACAGTCAAAAGTTACAGAGCAGCCGCCGTGAACTGGTCGTGATCCACGCGTGGGCAGCGATGTGCACCCATGCGTTTATCAGGTAATATAAATCATCATCAGCAAAATTTTAATTAATGAAGCACCTGGTTGTTTTTGATGATTATTCCTATAATTAGTGTTTGGAATCTGATATTATTGCTTCCGTGGAACTATTGCCCACACGTGGAAAGTGACCAGTTGGGGAAAAAATAAAATAAAATAAAACATACCTTTCTGGGTCTAGGTGGAGCTGGTGCAAATATCCTTGTCTGCAAGCACTTTCCACTAATATCAAACGTATATATAAGCTAGAGTGTGGCGAGAGTGGCTGGAGACGTATTGGTTTTAATAATTCCATCCTACAATGATAAAGCACTGCAAATTTGATACAAATGTGCTATGCATTCCCGATATACGCTGTAATTCACATAAGCTATGACTTTCGAGCCACTCCAAGAACCAATTACAGTACAGCCGCCGTGGAATGGACGTAATCCACGCGTAAGCAGTGATGTCCACGCATGCGTTTACCAGGAACTAAAAATCAGCAGCAGCAAAATTTTAATTAATGAAGCACCGGGTTATACCGTGGAAATATTGCTCACCCGTGGAAAGTGACTACAAGTTCCCGGCCGCTATACTACAACCCATTACATTAAAGCCCAACAGCACCAATCAAGTCAAATTAAAGAATGGTTTGGCAAGAAATTTAAATGTTATAGTAAATTTCTGTTTTTATTATACCTACCACAATTGTTTACAATAGGCTTGTATTACAGTGGAAGTCTCGGAAGTATACTCTCCATTTTGTTCTGTCACAAGCGATCTGGGAAAGAAAAGTGATGCAAAAGGACCAAGAAAAAATAAGCCCAAACTGGGTCGAGTGCGACCGGCGCACACCCAGCAAGGACACTCTTCTCCTAGTACTAATCCACTGCTTCCGGCACCAGTGCGCAGACGTACAACCAACGTGGAATTCTATTTGAATCCGCCAACATTGAAGTTATGTGATCAGCGGGGAGGAAGGATTCTTACCAGAAAAAGAAGACGAGAGGGCCTCCAGGTAAACAATTGTGGTAGGTTAAATAAGAAAGGGCATTTACTATAAAATTAATTTTTTTTTTATCAACCTAGCTCACAAATGTTTACATCAGACTGAATGGGCAATAGGAGGAGGGAATCACATAACCAACCCCCACATAACCCGACTGCGCTGGAACTGTGGACAGAAGAAGAGTACCCATGGCTCATAAAACAATAGCATCACAAACATTAGTATACGACAATGAGAGATGAGGCGTATGGCTCTGTGTGATACACAGACAGAAAGGACAGTAACCAAGCACAGGGCTGGAACTTACCTTGGAAGAGGCCTAATGGCTAGGTTTGATAACAGCCTGAGCAGAAGAAAGAAGACCTAAAGAAAAAAGGTCCTTAAACTGTTCCTACAACTGACGCAGATAGAAGGAGGAGGAAGTAGAAGCATTTCACCAGTAGGGTGTCTGCACAACATCCGATAACTTGACTGAGTTAGCATAAGCCCAGGGGGTAGACAATGCACGCACCTCGTGGGCAGAAATTCGATTGGTAATACAATCGTCAGTCGCCAGACGAGCGAATGGCAAGATAAATCCACCTGGAAATGGATTGAGGAGAGATCTTCTGTCGACCAGGGATAAAAGACAGAAAGAATCGTTTCCTGCCTAATAAACTGCGTCCGGTTGAGGTAAATGCGAATTGCACGATTACCCTTAACAGAAGGAAGAGCCCTGATACAGATAGGAGGCGGAGTAGAGTCGGGTATCTGATTCTTGGCCAGAAAGGAGCAATCAAGGGTAAAAGTTACACTGTTGGTGGAGCTCCTGAAAAGGGCCGGATCAACCGAGAGGGCGTGTAGCTCACTAATCCTTCTGGCTGAGGCAAAAACCACCAGAAAAGCCGTCTTGTATGTAAGCAACCGCATATCCACCTGGGATAATGGTTCGAACGCCCCCCCCCCCCCCCTCCAGCAAAGCAGCACCCAAGAAAGATTCCATCTTGGGTTGGGGTCAGCATGCAAAACCCTAGGCCTTTTCAAAGAAAAGTGCTGAAAAAGCTTGGAGAGGTACGGATTAGTGCCGATGTGACGCTTTCCTACACACCTGTACCCCTTGATAATAACAGATTGGAGACCCCGAGAATCAAACAGATATACCAGAACCTCTGGAATCTGTGTTATCGAAGGATCGACATAATTAACAGAGTGATCAGCACACCATCGACAGAGGGCCTTCCACTTAGCCGCATAGGATGAACCAGTGGAATGTCACCTTGAAGAAGAAATGCACTCCTCTGCTCGTGAATGGACAAAAGAGATGCGTGACGACATAATGAAGATGGGTCGACGTGGAACCTCCTCGGGTGACACTGACAAAGAAGGCCGCGACGTCGAGGCAGACGTGCTGGAACCGCCGCCAACAGAGTGCGGAGCTGATTGATACAGACCCGCTGAGGTGACAGGGGAGCGATCAAAATGATTCGACAACTGCAGGTTCGTATCTTGGCTAGAACCTGAGACAGAATCGGAACCGGCGGGAAGGCGTAGCCGACTAGACCGTTCCAGTCGAATGACAGAGCGTCCACGGCGAAAGGCAGAGGATCTGGACATGGGGACACGAAAGTGTCCACCTGATGGTTCCAACGCCGGGGTCGCAAACAGATCGGTGTAGGACGACCCCAGAGATCGCAAAGCGACTGGAACACTGCTATATGAAGCATCCACTCAGTGGAAATGACCCTGCCCCGTCGAGACAGGGGGTCAGCTAGGACGTTCAGACGACCGGGAATGTGACGAACCACCACACCTGATTTGACGTCCTGAGTGAGCAGCAGAAGATCCCGAGCCAATTCGTACATGGGAACCGAATGCGTGCCGCCCTGGTTCCGAATGTAAGCGACTACCGTCGAATTGTCGGACAACAGAAGGACCTGGCGATTTGAAAGGTGGGGGATCCACTGCCGGAAACTCAGAAGAGCAAGAAGCTCCTTCTGGGTGAAGAGCTGCCTGCTCCTGGGCCAGAAAACTGTGAAGAGAAAGACCTTAAGGATCCAACGTCGCGCCCATCCGAGATAGGAAGTGAACAAGTCCAACGGAACTCCCTGCATAATCCACTGAACATCCGTCCAGAGAAGAAGGTGACGACTGAGAGATGCTGGTAACTGAAGCAACAGATCCAGAGGATCGACATTCGGTCTCAAACGATTGAGCAGAAAGTGTTGGAGAGGTCTGACGTGCAACCGACCAAAAGGAATGAGATACGTGTCACCGAACCATAGAGACCGAGCAAACGGAGAATACTCCCGAGCTGTCGCGGACGTGGACTAGGTCAGTGTGTCAGGGTGAAAGCCTAGAGAATCACTGCCCTCGCCCGGGGAACCGCCACCATATTCAGCGGTGTACAGAAGTCCATGCCCACATGGCAAAACGACTGAGAAGGGACCAGGTTCGACTTCTCGTTGACTCTGAACCCTAGCGATGAGAGCAGGCTCAAGTGTCTCGACATCGGACTCCAGAAGAGCAGCATTGGAGTGCCTCAGGAGGCTATCGTCCAGATACGCCGAAGTAGTCATCCTGGACTGTGTGCGATGGAAGGCTATCACATACATCAGTCGGGTGAAGGCCCAAGGAGCCAGGTTGAGGCCGAAAGGCATGGCATTGAACTGGTAAACTCGCCCCAGAAAAGCGAGCCCAAGATACTTTCGCGATGTCCGATGAATCGGAATATGAAAGTAAACGTCCCCCCCCCCCCCCACACACACACACACTGACACCTAACTACAAAAGCAATATCCAAAAGGATAGCATATATATGTTAACAAATAAAAGTGTCAATGACCCAGTGGCTTCACTTGTCTGTGTTTTATGTTTGATGAAAAGGATAATATTCAGTGTTTATGAAAGGATTATGAAATAAGACAAGAATTGTGATAATTGGGAATATGTTAATTTCTGTTCCCTCTATGCTATGTTTTCAAGAAAAATAATATGAGGTGTAGGCTGTAACAAGCAAATTCAGAGAATTCATGTCTCCCGCTGGGCGGCAGTTTCAAGGGGAATTAATGCATCCAGTGGAATATAGTTGAGTTGCAAGTGGAAGTTATTCAGAAGAGACAGAAGAGACAGTGCTTCAGACATTGGTTATCAGATTTATTTTCACGGAGGTCACTGTCAAAGCGAGTGAAGTGATGTGGAGTATAACTGTGAGAATCACTAAAAATTAGGACTATATGATAAGACATATTACATTAAACTGATGTGAAAAGTAATCCATATATGAAATATCATTGAAATCGGTTGACTCTAAGGAAAGTTAGAGTCTGGGAACCATCAGCCAGTCAAATTTCAGCAACCTAATTAAATATGCGCAGAAAATGCCCATATTCGAACTTGAACCCACGGTTGATGAAAGTGATCTACTACCCAAATATCATCGAAATCGACTGACTATAAGGAAAGTTAGAGTCTGGAAACGAAAAACACGGAAGATGTTCACTTACTGTGTATTAGTAGTAGCACTGAATAAATCCAAGTTTCTCTAATTTGCATAATTTTTGCACAAGAACAAAACCTGTATTATATGTGAAGTATTGCATGTTACTAAACATTCATACAAAAATTTATTCAAATCCGAACTTTCATATAGAAGTTCTGTACAAAAAACTGATTACACCCAATTTCGGAACAAAATGGCTGCTGGTGGCCATCTTGAATTTTGGACCAAACCTCAAAACACATATTCTGGTCTCACAATGATAATAAAGATACCCAAGAAGTTTCGTGAAGATCGGTTCAGAAAATACGGCGTTTAGTCCGATGTGCGTTGGCGGCAGGGGGCAGACGAACAGGCAGACGGACAGATTTTCGGTACAAAATTTCCCACAATCGAACTTGATCTATGTATGGATAAAAGTAATCCATATATGAAATTTCATCGAAATCGGTTGATTTTAAGGAAGGTTAGAGTCTGGAAACCGTCATCCAATCAAATTTCAGCAACCTAATTAAATATGCGCGGAAAATGCCCATATTCGAACTTAGACCCACAATTTATGAAAGTGATCTACTACCCAAATTTCATCGAAATCCGGTCACTGTAAGGAAAGTTAGAGTCTGGAAACGAAAAACATGGAAGGACCGAAGGACACCCCCAATTTAACATCTCCCGTTTTTTTTCAAAAAGCGGGAGACAATAAAGAATTGGGGTGGGTTAATGTGGCCCTCACAGTTAATGTATGTGGTTCTCACAGTTTATGTTTATCAACGAAAGTTACCAATTTAGATTCAAATTATTCCAAAACGAGTCATCCTATCAAGTTACAATGAAATCCTTTCATAAATACGGCCTGCAGACTGTGCTAAAGGTTTTGGGGCTTCGGACCTGTGTAGCCACCACGCTTCAACGATCGAAACCAAAAGGGGACGCCCTCATCTAGACATTATACTGAGCCATCCTACCAAGCTACAATGATATCCCTTCATAAATATGATCTGTGGTCTGTGCTAAAGCTTTTCGGTTGAATGATCGTGACCAAAATGGGACGTTCTCCTCTAGGCATTATCTGTTGTCATCTTACCAAGTTACAGTGAAATCCCTTCATAAATATGACCTGTAGACTGTTCTAAAGGTTTTCGGGCTTCGGGCTCCTGTAGCCATCGCAGTTGACCAATCGTGACCAAAAGGGGACGTTATCATCTAGACATTATATGGAATCAACCTACCAAGTTACAATGAAATAAATACGATCTGTAGAATGTGCTAAGAGTTTTGGGGTTTTGGGCTTGGACAGCTATCACGGCTGAATGATCGTGACCATAAGGGGACGTTCTCATCTAGACATTATATGGAGTCAACCTACCAAGTTACAATGAAATGGGTAATACTTTTTGCCGGTAAAAAGGACGGTATCCGGTAAATAGGACAGTAAGTGTATAAAAACTACGTTTTAAAGTACTAAATGTACCTCTGAATGTGTGAAAAGTGATTATTTAAGGAAGCGTACGCAATAATAAATATATAGAAGGGAGATTAAGTATTGTTTGTTTTATTGTAGACTATTTTCAAGACAAAATAGATCATTTTGCCATCGATACTGATCGACACGCCATTTTGTGCAAAGAAAACAACGAATTCGCTGAATTGTCCTTAGATGGCAGAAGAAAAAAAAATGACACGTTGGTTATACGTCAGGGCACTGGTACCGGAAGCCGTGGATTAGTACTAGGAGAAACTGTCTCCCATACTGGGTGTGCGCCGGCCGCTTTCGACCCAGTTTTTGCTTATTTTTTCTATATCTGTATTGGTTACAGTGTAGGGCCATTTGGCATAGAGATACCGGGTGGGGAGCCGTTAGTGGCTTTTCGACAGGGCAGATTGGAAGCCCTCTACTGTTTGCGCATGCACTATATTGTTGCCTAAGTGGTTCCAAACAACAGTACTTTTGCATCACTCTCCTTTCCCAAATCGCTTGGGAAAGAACAAAATAGAGAGTATACTTCCGAGTTAGGGACTTCCACTGTAATGAAAGCCTGTTGTAAACAATTGTGAGGTAGGTTGATAAGAAAGGGTTGGGTGGACTCACGGAGGTACCAATGGCACTTTACAGACAGAACTCACCATCTTATTGCTTCAAGTACCATGACTCATTTTTCTTTTGCATCCTCTTTCTAACTACTTACGAATGTTTCTCTGTGATACACTGATGGGAAGAGCACTGTGCTCTTGTATAATTCAATGAGGAGTCACATCATATGGTTTTGTTGACATTTTTTGAATAATTTGAAAAACTAATATTTGAAATAATAATTTTTTATATCGCGTGCTTTATATAAAGGATTAATTAAGACTAATAAGTCTTTTTGTGCCTGTATACAGCATAATTTTTATCACCAATTTAACAATTAATTTCATCACAAATTATTCGCAAAAAAGAAAAACACAAAATCCAAACCTTTTCTCAATGTTTTTTTATTCAATCTAATTATGAATCCCTAGGAGCTTTCACTCCCAGCTATAAATGTTTTAAGTTTCACAAATGCTGTACAAAAAATCTTTACAAAATCACATTACTCTTAATAAATAAAATAAAATGTTTAGTTGAAAAGTTTATGTGAGTATGTAATAATGTGCATAAACAGAATAGCAATACATCAATGCTAAAATGCCGCTTTTCCATGTGTTCAGTTAACATATTTTCAGTTCATGATTACAGAGAGAGAATAGAATGCCTTTCTGGTAACCACTATGTTATAAATGACATGTACATTTTATGACATACGACAGATATGGCCTTAAAAGAATGACAGGTCGTGGCATTTGAAAGGCGATATAGCGAAAGTAAAACAATTATTTAGGCCCAACAAACTAGTTCTGTTTCTAAGGCTATTTTTGGTAAAATTACATGAGGGCGGGCAGGTTTTTATTTTATTTTTTATTTTTGTAATTATTTCGTTGCCATAAAAAGTTCAAATTCTTGGTTTGTTTTATGTTTTAGGCCTCAAAATCTACAAAATAGCATGAGTAGTGTGTATTTTGTCCATTGAGTGCAAGAAGGCTTTGCAATGCTAAAGCCTTGTTGAACTCAATGGAACATTTATCAATATTATTAACTTGGGTAAAATATCAGACAAAAACCATTTTTTATTTTTTCAAGTTTGCGTTGGTTATAAAAAGACAGCATGAGGCAGCCAAATGATAATGCAGGAGGGCCTGAGTGTCAGATTTCTAACTTTTTTAGGCCTTTTTCTAACAAACAAAAGATATACAGACTGCACTCGAACAGGTTTTATTTGTTCTCATTGAAACGCTTTGTGCTAAGTTGTTCTTCCCTTCACGTTCTTCATCTCACTTTTTTCTCTCTTTTCTGCTCATCTCTCTCCTTTTTTCCATTCTATATGTTAACCCGTTACCCAACGTAATGGCCAAAACCGTCCAGCGCTATTCACTAAAGTCTCCAATTGATTTTCATTTTTTGTCTCAAAAACATAGGTTATAACCCCTCTTTGGAACAAGCTTGTCATAACCTATGTTTTTGAGACAAAAAATGATTAAAATTAGTTGTTCAAGAATTTTGTTCGCAAGTGTCATCTGCTTTTCATGTTAGGTAAAGGGTTAATGTTTAAACAATGTTACTTGCAGCATATGACCAAATCTTTCAATTTCGGGTCCCAGTTCTTTAAAACTTTTTCAATTATACTTTCTAGAATTCTATTTTCTAGTCATGACTTTAACCCTTTATCCAATGCAGACGATATCAAAATTTATTATTTTAAATATAATTTTTTCAAATTTTACAAAAAAATTCAACAAAACCATATCATGTGACCCCTCGTTGGAATGAGCTCGTCGAGCTCATTCCAATGAGGGGTCACATGATATGGTTTTGTTGAAATGTTTTGAAAAGTTAAAAAATTTATAGTAATTTATATATTTTTTATACTTACCAATGACCCAGACATAGCTGGTGCTAACTCTTAAAATATAGGGCCAAACACAAATTTTGCCCCCCAAAATTTGCATCTAAAACTAAAGAAAACATGTCCTGAAAGGCCCTCCACACTTCGCCCCTACTGCGCATTGGCGCAGTGTCAAGGACGTTCCGAAATTGGCGCCATTTATCATTCTAATAACCAGTGCCTGGTAAGCGCTATGTACTCAGCGGGGAGGCAAGAGTTCCCAACTCCTGGGAGGGCCATCCCCGTCTGGGTCATTGGTAAGTATAAAAAATATATAAATTACTATAAATTTTTTAACATTTTTATACTGTACCAATGACCCAGACATAGCTGAATAGTAAAAAGGCTGGAGGGCCAAGGACATAGAGCAAAATGGAATACGCTCAATAAAATAAAATAGAGTCATCCCCTGTAGGGAAAAGAAGTAATAGGCCTTACATGTATCTTTCTTATTTATGATAAATTAGAAAGATACAACACCTTCCAAAAATTGAGCTTCATACATCCATGTACTCTATTAATATCCAATAATCCTTATACTAATAATTTTTAAAGTAAGCCAATAATAAAGTAAGTCTAGAGAATAGAGACTCTTATACTCCTAAAAGTGTGTGAGAATTGCATAATCATGTCCGTTGACATATGCAATATTCAAAAGCTATACTTTAAAAACTAAGACTTGAATGAATTTTATAAACTTAAACTTTTCACTAAACAACCATCCCAATAACAGCTCAGAATCACTAACTCCGGAGGAGGTATCCCCTTGTTTTCATAGTAAAAACAGGTGACCCAAGGGAACACCCTCCCCCCCCCACCTTTTTCTTGCCCTGGGTCAAATAGCCCAGAGCGAAGAGGGCAGCCGAACGGAGACACTGCCGAAACAGACAGCCTACCTAGCTATAGTAGCAACTGTTAAGTGAATGACATTCTGAGCAGTAGATAATAGACCTAACAATAGAGGCCTCCAGAAATGGACTCGATATTTCTGAGATAAAATTCATGAATGTGGATGGCTGAGCGCAATGAGCAGCCTTCAAAAATCTATAATAGCAACACTATTAATGTAAGCCCAAGAAGTAGAAGAACTCTTACTTCATGAGCCGAAATCTTAAGCACAACTGCTAAGCCAATGATATACCATAAGCAGTACGCTAGTTAATAGAATCCATTAACAATAAAATGGAGCGTAACGTCCTTCTACTAGACATCAAAGACAGAAGAAGCTTACGCCCTTGTAATAAACAGATATCTGTTTATAAATACATAAACTGTACCCGGAAAGAGTAAAGGCCTATGCCCATACGAAGACGGAAGGACCTTAAAATAATAGGTTCCGGATAATAGGAGCCTAACTCTTATGCAACAATCCAACCTAAATAGTAACGGAAGTATTGATTCCGAAACTATGAAAGTGAAAATCATCCATCGATAGTGCATGAAACTCACTGACTCTACAGTAAAAGAGAAACCAACAGAATTACTGTCTAAAAGGTCAGAATTTGAAAACTACTGTTTCCAGAGGCTCAAATGATTACTTAGCTAAATAAGAACCTGAAGTTAAAATCCGTATAGGAATTTAATCTAAAGATTCTAAGTCTATTTATCAAAAAGTTACTAACTGACTTAGATAAAGAGACAAAAGACTCAATTGTAAACTATCGTAGAGTGCATAGGTATGAGGTAACATAAACCTATAACCTAAATAACAACAGGCTGCAGTAGATCTTGTGAAACAAGTATACTAAAAAATAGCAATGAGTAGTATGGAGGGATCAACGATATGAACATAATGATCCCTACACCACGACGGAAGAGCCTCCACTTAAGTCGCATAGAATAGCGAAGAAGAGGATCTCCTATAGTAAGAAATCGCGTCCAAAGCTCGTCCAGTACAGTGCTTACAATGCAATACGGACCACACAACGGAATACATGAAGGTTGCGACCTTGCTGGTTGTGATAAAGATGACACGATTTACCCAGTGAAAAAAGATCCTCACATAGAGGAAGATTTCACGTTAAGATCCACAGTAGACAAGAGAGTAAATTACTCATGATCTCTGTGAAGAAAGAGATGCTATCAACAGAAATTTATTGTGGTTGTTTATCTTAGCAATACCTGCTAAAACAACAGCGCCGGAGGATACGGGTATCCTATCATTCCGTCCTATAGATCAATAGAGCGTTAACAGTATTAGCTCAGAGATCTGGACAAGCCAACACATACGTCTGCAATTGATTAGCAAGCTGTGTCATAAATAAAACATCATTGGGCGCTCCCATAGATAGCAAATCTGATTGAATACTTGTTTGTTGAGAGTCCATTCTGACAGCAACAAGCGACCCGTAAGAGAACGGGAGTGCGATAAAACAATCAGACGACCCAGAATATGACGGACCAAAACTGAACTTGGTGTACTATAACCAACAGACGGATTCTTTCCATTAAATTGAATAACGGAAACGAAAGAGTGCCTCCCTGGTTCCGGAGATACGCCACTACTGTCGAATTAAAGGACAGGAATTTGGGCATGCGTTTCTGAATAATGTTCATGCAATGACATAAAGCAAGCCTAAAAAAACATTATTCCGCGGAAGTTAAACTGATAGCTAAAAGACTGCGGAACCCAAAGACCCTGGCACTTCGAATCCGTAGGGATCAGTATATATCCCAATCTGTTTGACTGGCAACCGTCATAACAGCCACACTCGGGTCCGGCAACTGCGGCGGCACTCTCTGAGTCAACCACCGAATGTTTGCCCCAGTCTGAATCTCTTGTAACACTAGATAGACAAGAGAATGTATAAATCGAGCAATTCATGGATTGCCGGAAAGTTGCCGTCGAAGAGAAGCTCCTCCGAGAACGAAGCGACTCTGAGAGAGTTCTTAACCTACTATCCACGCGTGGATGTAGCTAGGGCTGCGTCACGTCTAACCAACTCCAATCAGCCACTGAAGGGCGGAGTTATACGTGAACAAACTACTGCCCTCAAAAGAAATTACATTGAGAATAATATCCCGTAAATCTTTTCTTGAAGACGTAATGATAACGCCTCAGTAAGGCGGATTACGTATAATAAAGCGTCTAAGTTAAGTCTACTATACATAATGTCGTTCCCAAGATTGAAATTGGAAAAGACATAAACGGCGAAAAAGAATATATGCAGTCTTTAATCACACCGTCTAGACGCATATGAACTCTCGGTATGCCCTGCTCTGCCAAAATAAACTATTTGTAAAAAAGATAAAATGGCAGAAATGAGCCACGCGGACAAGAAACTAAACTATCATGCTTAGTAGCAGGCTTGTATATATATATAAATATATAGCGTCGAAAATAAAACACATGTTGTAATGACAATATTGGACTGCGTCGGTAAGACAGGGACAAAGTCCCTGTACCGATCGAAAAATCCGAGTCCAATGACGCTATAAGTCTCTTATCCAAGATCGCAGCAATGAAGTCCGAAAAATAATCACTGGAAGAAATGCCAGAAGATATGAAGGGCATCTTCCGATACTACTAAAGGGAAAACTCGAAATCTTTCGAATCCCTTTCGCCATCCTGTCGGACCCTATAAAGCGTTCGGTCGTCCGTAGCTTGATGCAACCGCGGACCGCACCGACCCAGCGCCGTCGGATAATTCCTGATTCGACCGAGAAACTGTCAATTGCTGGGATGCTGCGAAACAACTGTGCTAACTCGGATAGCACGTCCGTCACTGAGGCCTGAGGAGCAGCGGTCTTACGATGCATTGCCGCAGGAAGCTCCGAGATCGTTACCCCGTGCATACTTCCAATATGCGAGCTAACGGAGTGTATAGGCCTCGTGTCCGTTGGCTACCGGATGGCGCGACCTATTCGCTGTGGAATCACTGAATGCCGAAACTGATCGGATACTCGAGGTCACGTAGCCAATGTGCGGTCGTGTGCCCTGCTGTGAGGATGAGGAAGCATTAAAGACAGTCTCTCGGACTGTCAATATAACGGAGCGTCCCGAGCAACGGACATATGCTCCGAATGTAAAATATCTGAACCACAACATGCGGTCCCCTATGTTGTTGGCTTCCTCCGATCTGTCCTCAATCTGCCGTCACTGGGTGAGTACTAAAGTAATTAAAGTGCTCGCATCACCCAAATCTCCTTCCTAGACCGCAACGGACGAACCCGGCAGCCGAACCATTCGATGAATGTACGCTACACCGGGTGAGCTAGCGAATGTCACTCCGTAAGCGATAGACATATTCCATGAGCACTAATTGCCGCTAACTCTTCATTAACTATGACGACAGAGGCACACTTTTGAAAGACATCTCCATAACTCTTCGAACAAGAAACCAAAAATGCTTGGATAGCAAGCATAAAATAATAATATATATAGCGTCGTTCAATAATTCGAAAGTTGTGTGACATTATTGGACTATGTCGGAACTGAGGGACGATGTCCCTGAACCGAACCAAAAATTTCTAAGTCCACCGACGCTATCAGTTTCTTATCCGGCATCGCAGCATATGTTGTTCCGAAAGGGAAAGCTTGAAATCCTCCGAATCCCTTATGGTATCCCGTCGGACCGGATGAAACTTTCGGACGTCCGTACCCGCTTCCGCGGAGCGTCCCGACCCAGCATCGTCGGATAAAATATATGCGACAGATTCAGTTGATGCTGGGATGCTGCGATAAACTGTGCTATTAAGGAAAGCACGTCCGTTCCCGAGGCCTGTGCAGTAGCGGACTTACGATGCATTGCCGCTGGAAGCTCCGTGTACGTTGACTCCCGCACACTTTCTATGCGAACGTCCGGAGTCTGCAGGCCTCGAGTCCCCGGCTGCCGACCCAGCGCTGTCGGATAATTCTCGATCCGACACCGTTTCTGTCGGCTGCTGGGATGCTGCGATAAGCTGTGCTATGTGCACAAGAATGTCCGGCGTCGAGACCTGCGGAGGCGCAGTCTATCGCTGCTTCGCCGAGGGCAGCTCCGCATCAGATGGCTCCCGCATACTTTTCCTATGCGAACGTCCGGAGTCCATCGGTCTCGAATCCCTGGCTGCCGGATGGTGTGACCTGGTCGCCGAAGAATCCTTGATCGGCGAAGCTGGTAATATATCGGCGGTCACGCAGCCAAGGTGCGGTCGTGTGCGCTGACGAGAAGAGGAAGCCTTAGCAGTCTCAGCGGACTGCCTATACAACGGAGCGTCCCGAGCGACGGACGTATGCTCCGCTAGCGACACATTTGTACCACAACATCTGGGGCCAGATGTTGTTGAACGAGAGAGGGGCCTCTCTCGCTTGCCGTCCGGATGGACCGGAACGAGCTATGAACCGGACTAAAAGGCTTCCTCCGTTCTCCCTCCGATCCGCCGTCACTGGGTGTGCATTAAGTTAATATTATAGTGCTCGCATCACCCCAAAATTCCTTCTAGACCGCAACGGACGAACCCGGCTGCCGAACCATTCGGTGAATGGACGCTACACCGGGCGAGCTAGCGGACGTCAAAGGCCGTCGAACCTACTAGGGTCCTCTTAGGCAATTGGCGTATTACATGAGCACTTTTCCGCTAGCCCTTCATTAATTGTGACGACGGAGGCACACTGTTGGAAGACATCACAGATACATCACCCTAATCTTGATCGTCTGAAATAGAAATTGATAAAGTAGAGTGACCCTGCGGGGAAAGGACCGGAGTGTCCAAATCCCCAACAACATACCGTGACATACGCTTCCCATATTGTCATCGAAATCATACGATACAGAACAGGAGTTAATGCGAGTACACTGACCACATATAGAATGATAATAAGGTCAGAGGAAGACTTCCTCTTAAAACAATTGATCAATATCCTTTCAATGTGAAAAGAAAGCAAGTCCTGGTACTCGCACTAACCCCTGGCAATCAAAATACATAATAATAATATGATCCATTAATATAGAAAAAATAATTGAAATCAAAATATTTTGAAAAAATATTTTTTCAGAACAGACCAAGTTTCTGAAAAGTAACGTTGAGCCCCAATGGATCCCAAGCCTAAGTGTGGACAAAAATTTTAAAAATATTTTAAACAATTTATTCAACACTTACGAACAATAATAATGTATCTAGTTATGATTAAAATAACATAAAGATATTATTATTTAGAAATCCCCCCCTCACACAGAGGGCTGTTGTAAATGTAAACAATGAGTGTAAAAACACTAAAAAAAGACTCCAGGCACCCAGGCCCGAAATCAGTTACCAAAAATACACCATCTGATGCAAAACAGAGACTTCCAGGGAAGAAACTGCAGAACATCAGATGGTAGATGCAGAACACAACGCCTAACCACCCGTAGGTGAAGACGTAAACATGGGGAAAGAACAGAATACATTCTGTTATTCAGCTAACACTCCCAAGAAATTTTAGTAATAATAATTACAGAAACTATGCCAAAAGCATGGGAGAATAGCAAGGGGGAACTTAAAGGACAGGGAGAGAGGAAAACACTTGAAAAAACAGTGTAACTAAATAATCAGAATGACAACAAAATGGCTGCTGCCTTGAAAATAGGTAACTTAACATAATTTCATTAAAAAATTTTAAGTTACAGCCCTGATAATATTCTGTCACACATTCTTTTCCTCTCCTCCTTTTCTATCCTCCTTAGAATCACCATTTCACTAATATTTATGTGTCTGGCATCATTTAAACTGAGATTTAAAAGCACAAAGATCAGTCAGATGTTAACTGATGAAGGGCCAAACTTAGAAATGATAAATGGCGCCAATTTCGGAACGTCCTTGACACTGCGCATGCGCAGTAGGGGCGAAGTGTGGAGGGCCTTTCAGGACATGTTTTCTTTAGTTTTAGATGCAAATTTTGGGGATTGGGGGGCAAAATTTGTGTTTGGCCCTATATTTTAAGAGTTAGCACCAGCTATGTCTGGGTCATTGGTACAGTATAAAAATATAATATTTTTTCAACTGCTGAATTTGCATATTACGTGGGCTGGTGCAGACGATTCGTTGGGTAAAGGGTTAAATGGGTTGAAATGAACCATTAGCATTTTCAAAGATGTGGCAATTAGAAAATACAATTGTAAAAGTTTTATAGTATTGGTCCAAGAAATACTTTGTTTATGTAAGAAGATGGCTCAAACTAAGCTCTTAGCTTTCTGCCGAATCCTTTCTATATAATTGTAATTTCATTTATTTATCTTGATAATATTAAATAGTTTGTTATTCTGCATAATGTACAGTTACTTTTATTTTGTGGTTGATCTCACAATGTAGTAAGTATATCATTCTTGCTGAATAAAATATTGTTTATACTAACCTACATGCAGTTCATTTATTTATTAATTGATTAGGGTTTAATGACACTTTAACAGGCAAGGTCATATCATGTCGGTGACAGTTTTATGGGTGGAGGAAGCCGGAGTACCCAGAGAGAACCACCAAACAACGGCGAGCAGCAGCCAGCTCCCCAACATCCAACTTCACACTGCAGCACAGGCAAGGTTAGATTGGTTGAAGATATGTGCACCATCGACGTGCAGTATTCCTTAGTACAGGGCATCATCATGCCCCCATGTGGACAAATGTGTGAAGTGCCTTGCCCAAGGACACAATGCAGGAATCCGAATCAAATGCTCAGAGGGTCACCCATCCAAGGACTAACTGGGCTCAATGTTGCTTAACTTCGGTGATCTGACGAGAACCAGTTACCGCAACACCTCCACACCCCACATGCAGTTCCTGAATTATACACAGACAAGAGAATTTTTCCTCCAAGTAAGCTGAAATCAATTGAAATTCCAGTATTTTAGAAACAGATTTCTGAAAAATCATATTTCAACAAAAAATAAATGAATATCTTGAAGCAATATTAATTAAGCTCATTCCAATGATGTGTCACATGATATGGTTTGGTTTTATTGCAAATATTTTGAAAAGTTAAAAAATTTATAGTAATTTATATATTTTTTATACTTACCAATGACCCAGACTTAGCTGGTGCTAACTCTTAAAAATTCAGGGCCAAACACAAATTTTACCCCCCCAATCCCCCAAATTTGCATCAAAATCCAAAAAATCAATGTCCTATATGGTCCTCCATACTTTTGTCCACTGTGCATGCGCAGTGTCAAGGAAGTACTGAAATTGGCGCCAAATCTTCATTCTTACAACCAATGCCTGGTAAGTGTTATGTAATCAGCAGGGAGGTATGAGTTCCCAACTCATGGGAGGGCCATCCCCGTCTGGGTCATTGGTAAGTATAAAAAATATATAAAATACTATAAATTTTTTAACATTTTTATACTGTACCAATGACCCAGACTTAGCTGAATAGAAAAAATCCAATAGGCCCAATTACATCTAAACAGAATTATCCCCTCAAGGAGAAAAGGAGAAACAGGATTTACATGTATCTTTCTTGTTTATACAAAATAAGAAAGACACATTACCAATCCATAAATGAGCACAATAACATCAATAATGATCTACTTGGAATTACTGACTCCAGAGGAGGTACTCCCTTGCTTTTCACTATAAAGCAGGTGATATAAGGGAACACCATCCCCACCCCCACCCCCCCACCTTCCCCTTGCTATGGGTCAATCACCCCAGAACGAAGAGGGCAGCAGGACAGAGTGACTGCTGGAACAGAAAGCCTGCATAACTGTAGTTGCAACTGTTTAGTGGACGACATTCTGAGCAACAGATAACGGACCTAAACAATGCAGGTCGCCAAAAATAGACTCAATATTTTTAAGGTAAAAATTTGTGAACGTAGAAACCTGAGACCAGTATGCAGCCTTCATCAAATCGGTAATAGCAATACTATTAGCATAAGCCCAAGATGTAGACAGCGCCCTCACTTCATGCGCCAAAATCTTCAGCACAGACTGCTGAGTAGAAGATAGTTTTTCATAAGCAGTACGAATAATCAATTGAATCCACCTTGAAATAGAATGGACCGTGATGTCCCTTCTATTAGGCAGCAGAGACACAAAGAAACGTTTTCGTCCCTTTCTTATAAACTCAGATCTACGTTTGTAAATACGCATAGCTCTAACTGGACATAGCAAAGGCCTTCTTTGGCCATCTGAGGACAGAAGAGCCTTAATAACAATAGGTTCAGGGTACTTATTAGGAGCCTGATTCTTAGCCAAAAATCCAACATTAGTAGTCAAAGTAATAATAGTATTACCAACACTACGATGGTGAGAGTCATCAACAGATAGTGCATGAAGCTCACTAACTCTTCTAGCAGAAGAGAAGGCTAAGAGAAAAGCTGTCTTATAAGATAAGTATTTGAAGTCTACCGTGTCAAGGGGTTCAAATGGCGCTTCTTTTAGCTTCAGAAGAACCCAAGCTAAATTCCACTTAGGAATTAATCTAAGGGTTCTAGGTCTATTTATCGAAAAGTTTTTAACTAACTTTGATAAAGAGACATTAGATCCAATTTGTAAGCTATCATGATGAGCATAAGTATCCGATAGCATAGACCTATAATCTTTAATAGTTATTGGCAGCAGTTTGATCTCATCAAACAAGTAGACCAAAAAATTAGCAATGTCTGGAATGGAGGGATCATAAATATCAATAGAATGATCCCTACACCAACGAGAGAAAACCTTCCACTTAGCAGCATAATTTAGCGAAGAGGAGGTCCTCCTACAGTTAGAAATTGCGTCCACTGCTCGTCCTGTAAAATGCTTGCCGTGCAAAAAGGACCGCACACGGAAATACGTGAAGGTTGAGACCTTGCGGGTTGTGATGCAGTGTGCGTGATTTCCCCTGCAAAAGAAGGTCCTCCCATGGAGGAAGCTTCCGAGGAATGTCCTACAACAGACACCTGAGTAGATTTATCCATGGTCTCTGAGATGACAGAGATGCTACCAACAGAATCTTGCAGTGAGATTGCTTGATTTTCAGCAATATCTGTTGAATCAACGGAGCTGGAGGATACACGTATCCTATCATTCCGTCCCAAGAGATCGAGAGAGTGTCTACTGCGAACGCTCAAGGATCTGGGCATGGTGACACATATGTCTGCAACTGATTGTTGAAATGCATTGCAAACAAGTCTATTATAGGACGATCCCATTGGTAGCAGATCTGATTGAATACTCATTTTTTGATAGTCCATTCTGACGGCAACATACGACCTTTCCGAGAAAGGGAGTCCGCTAGAATCTTCAGACGACCCGGAATTTGACAGACCGACAGAAGAACCTGATGCTCTAGGACAAACAGAAGGATTCTCTCTGTTAAGTTGAACAATGGAATGGAATGAGTGCCTCCTTGGTTCCGAATATATGCTACTACTGTCGAATTGTCGGACAGAATTTGAACATGTGAATTCTGAATAATGTTCATCCAATGATGTAGCGCAAGCCAAATTGACATCATCTCTTTGATGTTTATGTGCTTGTTTAGGAACTGCGGATCCCAAAGACTCTGGCACCTCGAATCTCTTGGGCTCCAAGCTGCTCCCCAATCTGTGATAATCGTAAAAATCGGATCCGGCAGTTGCAGTGGCACTCCCTGAGTTAACCACTGAATATCTGCTCAAGTCTGAATCTCTTGTTTTACTTGGATTGACAAGACGATGTTCGTTTCAAGCGAATGAATCTTCACACTCCAATTCTGAGAAAAAAATATCTGGAGTGGACGAGTGCATAGGCGCCCCATCGGAATAAGATCCGCGGCATCTCCGCACAAACCTATCAGTCGCATGAATTCTCTCGCTGTTACTACATCTGAGTGAAGACAAAAGCGAGCGTAACAACTAACTAATTTCGCTCGGGGTAACGGCAGATGAACCAGATTGTTGTGCATCTCGAAGCTCATTCCCAAGTGAATGAACGACTTGGATGGAACAAGGTCCGACTTCTTTTTTACTATGAAACCGAGACGTTGAAGCAGACTCTGAACATTGTTCTGAAGCGTTAATCTGTCGCCGTACCTCTGAAGAATGTCGTCCAAGTAGGCCGACATTACTGCCGACGAATGAGCTCGGAAATGAGTCACTACCGAGTTCATTATTCGAGTGAAGGCCCAGGGCACTAGATTCAGACCGAAGCACATTGCTCAGAACTGATAAACGACTCCTAGGACAGCGAAGCAAAGGTACTTTCTGAACGCTGGATGTACCATGACGTGAAAGTACGCATCCTTGAAATCTATGCTTGCAGCATAATCATTCACTTGAATGCTCGCTCTCACCGATCGAATGGTCTCCATATATATAAAGGAGCTATGATTAGCTTGTTTATCCAGCTTAGATCTATAATTGGACAGAACGAGCCATCTGGTTTTGGTACCAGGAACAGGTGAGTGTAGAAACTGGGAGATTCCTGGTTTTCTATGACCTCTATTGCGTTCTTCTCCAGAAGAGATTGCACAACTGATAGAAGCGAATCTCTCTTCTGAAGGTTTGACGGAAGCTGAGTCCAATGTGGACTTCCTGTTAACGAAGGTTTTTCCCTGAAGGACAGTTTTAGACCTTCCGAAATAACCCCCTGAACCTATCGGTTGTCCGTAATTGACAACCAATTGGTTAAGAATCTTGACAGCCTTCCGCCCACTGGAGCACAATAGAGGTTCTGACCATCACCTCCTGGACCTGCTAGGCTTGCGGGAGGAGAAACTACATCCTCCTCGACCTGCACCTCGACCAGTCGACCTAGGGACATCTGACCAGTTGTCTTGGCCAGCATCACGACCCCTACCTGAGTCGCTACTCTGACGGTCTCTGGAGTAAGACATAGTGGCTTTCTTAGATCCTCTATAGGAACTTCCCTAGGACGTACTCGCCCCAGAAGTCCCTGACTTACTCCTCTCTGCTGAGTCTGTTTTTTTCGAAATGGACTTAAATAGCAGTGAGTCCGAAGCTTTCTTAGTAATCTGATCATAGATTAGTGAAAGCTTACCATCAAAGAGAAGCTCTCCTGAAACCGGAGCGACTCGAGGAGAGTTTTTCACCTTAGAGTCCACTCTTGTGGATGAGTCCAGGGTAGCATCACGTCTGAGTAACTCAAAATTTGCCACTGAAAGGGCGGAGTTATACGTGGAATATGCTACAGCCCTCGAAAGAACTCTCAAGGAAGTTTGAACATCCTGGAATTCTTTTCTATCGAGACGTTGTGATAACACTCTGGTAAGGTGATCTGCATAAGATAAAGCATCTAAACTGGCTCTGTTAGACGAGATTGTCGTCTCCAACATACTGGAGAGAATCGACATAGACACTGGCAATGACAACTCCAAGTCTTCTGCCTGGTCGTCTAAATGCAGAGGAACTCTCGGAACGCCCTGTCCTGCCGTTTCAAATCTATTTCTACTGTTGATGAATGTAGAGCATGAGACGATAAGAAACTGGATCTGCCTGTCTTAGAGACTAGCCTGAAAATAACGTCATTCAGTAATTCAAATGTCCGCGAGACATTTCTGGACTGGGCCGGAAACTCAGGCGCGACGTCCTTATCCCGGCCAAAAAAGTCTGTGTCCAGTGAAGCTATCAGTCTCTTATCTGGAATTGCAGCTTTCTGGTCCGAAGGAACAACTTCTGGAAGGTGTTGCCGGATGAAATCTACGGTCACCTTATGTTGTTCTGAAAGGGAAAATTCCAGTTCCGCTGATTCCCTTTCACCATCCGACTGGACCAAATGTGAATCTCGGTCGTCCCTTTCTGACACTGCAGGGGAGCGTAACGACCCAGCTTCCTCAGACCTGGGACGGTAACTCTTGCATAATTCTGTTATGCGAACGTCCCGACTGGAAAGGCCTTGTGTCCTTGGCTACTGGACGGATTGACCTGGTTAACGTGGAATCCCTGGTTGGCGAAGCAGGCTGGATATCTGCGGTCACGTAGCCAAGGTGCGGTTGAGATGCTGACGTGTGGATGAGGAAGCCAGTAGACTAGCCGAGCCTGGCTGTCTATGCAACGGAGCGCCCCGAGCAGGAGGAGTGGACATATGCTCCGACTGACAAACGTTACGTACAACAACATCTGGGCCCAGATGTTGTTGTAAGAGAGAGGGACCTCTCTCGCTCGCGGTCCGAGTAGACCTGAACGAGCTGGCTACCGGACTGTCTGGCTTTCTCCGTTCCATCCTCCGATCTGTCGTCACCGGGTGTGTGTGATCCGAGTTTATAGTGCTCGCAACACCCCTTCTCCTCTCCTGGACCACAACGGATGAACCCGGCATCACATCACCCACTTTACAAGTGATAGCTTCACCGGGCGAGCTAGCTGGCGACAAGGTTGTCAATCCTACTAACGATCTAGGCACTTGTCATATTTCGTCGAGCACTTTTGCTGCTAGCTCTTCATTTGATTGCGACGACAGTAGCACACTTCCTGAAGACATCACGGAAACACCACCCTGTTCTTGTTCCTCTGAAAAAGAGACTGAAAAACTAGAGTGACCCTGTGGCGAGAGGACCGGCATGGACCTCTCACCACTAACAATATATCGCGATACACGTCTCCAACGTTTGTCATCCCAATTGGCACACACTGAGCAAGAATTAGTGCGAGTACATTGACTACAGCAAATACAATGAACATGAGAATCAGAGGAAGACTTCCTCGATTTACAATTTGAACAATATTCTTTCATATTTTGAAAAAATATTAAACAGCCGTAGTACTCGCACTAACCCTTGAAAATACAAAGATACATAATAATAATATAATCCATTACAAAAATTTCGAAAAATAATTCAAAAGAAAAAATTTTTGAAAAAATTTTGAGATGAGCCCAAGTTCCCAAAGGGAACGATGGGCCCAAATGGATCCCAAAAAGCCTAAGTGTGGACAAAAATTTTAAAACATATCTAAAAATTAATTTTACACTTACGGACAATATTAATGTATCTGGCTAAGAACAAAACCTTAGAGAAGACAAGGAATCACTGTCAGAAGTAACCGTTGTCAACATAAACAAAAGTGAATAAAAACCGGAAACAAGACACCAGGCACTGAAAATATGGCCCGAAATCAGTAACCAATTTTAAAACACTATCCGATGTAAAACAGAAACTTCCACAGAAGAAACTGCAGTACATTGGATGGTAGATGCATGACCAAAACGCCTAAACACCCCTAGGGTGAGGACGTAACCATGGGGAAAACAGAATAAACATTCTGTAACTATGCTAAAAACTCCCAATAAATTTCAGTAAAACAATTTCCAAAATTATGCCAAAAGAATGGGAGATAAGCTAGGGGGGTATCAAGGAAAGGGAGAGAGGAAACACTGAACAAACAGTGGAGATTTCACAGCAAGAATGAAAACATCAGGCCCATGCCCCAAAATTTGAGAACATGAAATAATTTTACATAAAAATTATAAGTTACAGCCCTGAACACATCCTTCCACTCTTTCTTCCTCTCATCCTCTTTTTTCATCCTTGGATCCACCATTTCCTTCATGATTTTGTGTCTGGCATTACTTTAACTGAGATTATAAGCACAGATATCAGTGAGATGAGATGTTACTGACTGAAGGGCCAGAATGAAGATTTTGTGCCAATTTCGGTACTTCCTTGACACTGCGCATGCGCAGTGGACAAAAGTATGGAGGACCATATAGGACATGGATTTTTTGGATTTTGACGCAAATTTTGGGATTGGGGGGGGGGGGGGCAAAATTTGTGTTTGGCCCTGAATTTTTAAGAGTTAGCACCAGCTAAGTCTGGGTAATTGGTACAGTATAAAAATATATATTTTTTCAACTTCATAATGTGTACATTATGTAGGTGGATGCAGCATATGCGGTTGGTAAAGGGTTGTGGAGCCTGACAAATTATGGAGCACTGATCTTTAGAATCCCTGGAATTGTGACATGGTTTGCTTGAAATTGACAGATTTTGGTCACCCCAAATGGATCCTCAGTCCCCACCCCAAAAAATTGCCTTCCCAATTTGTATAGATAAACCCTGGTATTGGAGTATTTTGTTGTTAAAAAAGTCAACAAGGTACAGTGGAGCCCACTTAATTGGATATCTCTTAACTGAATAACCCTGTTAATTGAATATAATTTCCCAAAACAAAACCATTTACCACACCTCCAGCACAAATCTGACCTGTTAATTGAATATAGGTTATTGAGTAAACTTCTGTTAATTGAATAAAAAATCTTGCAACCTGCCGAGAAATTATCCTGACTTTCCCAAATTTTCCTTTGTTTATACATCTATTTGGCCTCAGTACATCCAATACAGGCATTTAATCTATTATATCTTGTTTGGCAGAGCTCATGGAGCTCTGTCAAACAATATATAATAGAATAAATGCCAAGTTTATCTCTAGAATACAGGAAAGTGACACAATCCCTGTTAATTGAATACTCCTGTTAATTGAATAATTTTCATTGACAAAGTGGCCATTCAATTAACAAGGTTCCACTGTACATCATTTTCTTTGAAAAGACAGTATAAGCCCCATACATCCATTACTCACACTATATAAATCTCATTGTAATCCTTTGTAGATAATTAACTTTTTCTTTGTTTCTAAGCTTTCAAGACTGAAGATGTGATTAATAATGATCACATTAACAGGTATATATCTACTTCTTCTGAAGATAGATATGGTATTATTGATTAGATGAAACTAAATGAAATGGAATTGACCATCTCAATCCTGATTTCAGGGCTGAAGCCATGGGAGGTTTGGGTGGGACACGTCCCTCCCTCCCCTCACTTTCCCTGAAAAATGTCAACCTTATATACATTCATTCCTGAAATTCCTGAAGTGGTTCGTGTACTCTCACTTGGATATTTCTTCGGTAATCTTTATTTATTGGTTTTTAAGGTCACATATTTCTGCATAATGGCTAATCATCACCACAACATGGAGATAAAGTTAAGTCAATCGTTTATACCCATGTTACCCATTTTAGAGGACTTCCACCCCAAATATTGATGACAGGGTCCTATTTTACCAGTAAAACAGAGCTTGTTTATCACTGTAAACAAGCACTGCTTCAATTCCCAGGGTTCCCATGGGAATTCTTGGGAAATTTTGCCACAATTATTCCTTCATTTTCTGTGTACTTCAAAAAAGCACTCCAGGTGCTCTAATTGGCATGGGTTGTAGAGTAAACTCCTGTTAATTGTATATAAATTTTTGTAATATGTCAAAAAAATTACTGTGACACGCACCAAATTCCCCTTATTTAGCAACCTTTTTGGCCTCACTACATCCAATACAGACATTTATTCTATTATATCTTGTTTAACGGAGCTCTATGAGCTCTGTCAAACAAGATATAATAGAATAAATACTCAGTTTACCTCCAGAACACAGGAAACTGACCAAATCCCTGTTAATTGTATACTCCTGTTAACTGAATAATTTTCACTGGCAAAATAGATATTCAATTAAGAGGATTCTACTGTACTACCAAAATTTACTATTTTAATCATATTTTTTCAAATTTTTCTTGAAATTTAAACAATACCATTATCATTTTATCCCCCCATTGCAATGAGCTTGGTGAACACATTCCAATGAGGGGATGTCATGATAATGGTTTTGTTCAAATTTTTAAAAAAATGATAAATTTAAAGTAATTTGTATATTTTTAATACTTACCAATAGCCCAGACTTAGCTGGTGCAACCTCAATATTATTAAGGGCCAAACACAAATTTTGAACCCCCCAATCCCCAAAATTTGCATACAATACCGAAAGTTAAAAAATTTATAGTAATTTATATATTTTTTATACTTACCAATGACCCAGACATAGCTGGTGCTAACTCTTAAAATATAGGGCCAAACACAAATTTTGCCCCCCAATCCCCAAAATTTGCATCTAAAACTAAAGAAAACATGTCCTGAGAGGCCCTCCACACTTCGCCCCTACTGCGCATGCGCAGTGTCAAGGACGTTCCGAAATTGGCGCCATTTATCATTCTAATAACCAGTGCCTGGTAAGCGCTATGTACTCAGCGGGGAGGCAAGAGTTCCCAACTCCTGGGAGGGCCATCCCCGTCTGGGTCATTGGTAAGTATAAAAAATATATAAATTACTATAAATTTTTTAACATTTTTATACTGTACCAATGACCCAGACATAGCTGAATAGTAAAAAGGCTGGAGGGCCAAGGACATAGAGCAAAATGGAATACGCTCAATAAAATAAAATAGAGTCATCCCCTGTAGGGAAAAGAAGTAATCGGCCTTACATGTATCTTTCTTATTTATGATAAATTAGAAAGATACAACACCTTCCAAAAATTGAGCTTCATACATCCATGTACTCTATTAATATCCAATAATCCTTATACTAATAATTTTTAAAGTAAGCCAATAATAAAGTAAGTCTAGAGAATAGAGACTCTTATACTCCTAAAAGTGTGTGAGAATTGCATAATCATGTCCGTTGACATATGCAATATTCAAAAGCTATACTTTAAAAACTAAGACTTGAATGAATTTTATAAACTTAAACTTCTCACTAAACAACCATCCCAATAACAGCTCAGAATAACTAACTCCGGAGGAGGTATCCCCTTGTTTTCATAGTAAAAACAGGTGACCCAAGGGAACACCCTCCCCCCCCCCCCCCCCTTTTTCTTGCCCTGGGTCAAATAGCCCAGAGCGAAGAGGGCAGCCGAACGGAGACACTGCCGAAACAGACAGCCTACCTAGCTATAGTAGCAACTGTTAAGTGAATGACATTCTGAGCAGTAGATAATAGACCTAACAATAGAGGCCTCCAGAAATGGACTCGATATTTCTGAGATAAAATTCATGAATGGATGGCTGAGCGCAATGAGCAGCCTTTAAAAATCTATAATAGCAACACTATTAATGTAAGCCCAAGAAGTAGAAGAACTCTTACTTCATGAGCCGAAATCTTAAGCACAACTGCTAAGCCAATGATATAACATAAGCAGTACGCTAGTTAATAGAATCCATTAACAATAAAATGGAGCGTAACGTCCTTCTACTAGACATCAAAGACAGAAGAAGCTTACGCCCTTGTAATAAACAGATATGTTTATAAATACATAAACTGTACCCGGAAAGAGTAAAGGCCTATGCCCATACGAAGACGGAAGGACCTTAAAATAATAGGTTCCGGATAATAGGAGCCTAACTCTTATGCAACAATCCAACCTAAATAGTAACGGAAGTATTGATTCCGAAACTATGAAAGTGAAAATCATCCATCGATAGTGCATGAAACTCACTGACTCTACAGTAAAAGAGAAACCAACAGAATTACTGTCTAAAAGGTCAGAATTTGAAAACTACTGTTTCCAGAGGCTCAAATGATTACTTAGCTAAATAAGAACCTGAAGTTAAAATCCGTATAGGAATTTAATCTAAAGATTCTAAGTCTATTTATCAAAAAGTTACTAACTGACTTAGATAAAGAGACAAAAGACTCAATTGTAAACTATCGTAGAGTGCATAGGTATGAGGTAACATAAACCTATAACCTAAATAACAACAGGCTGCAGTAGATCTTGTGAAACAAGTATACTAAAAAATAGCAATGAGTAGTACGGAGGGATCAACCATATGAACATAATGATCCCTACACCACGACGGAAGAGCCTCCACTTTAGTCGCATAGAATAGCGAAGAAGAGGATCTCCTATAGTAAGAAATCGCGTCCAAAGCTCGTCCAGTACAGTGCTTACAATGCAATACGGACCACACAACGGAATACATGAAGGTTGCGACCTTGCTGGTTGTGATAAAGATGACACGATTTACCCAGTGAAAAAAGATCCTCACATAGAGGAAGATTTCACGTTAAGATCCACAGTAGACAAGAGAGTAAATTACTCATGATCTCTGTGAAGATAGAGATGCTATCAACAGAAATGTATTGTGGTTGTTTATCTTAGCAATACCTGCTAAAACAACAGCGCCGGAGGATACGCGTATCCTATCATTCCGTCCTATAGATCAATAGAGCGTTAACAGTATTAGCTCAGAGATCTGGACAAGCCAACACATACGTCTGCAATTGATTAGCAAGCTGTGTCATAAATAAAACATCATTGGGCGCTCCCATAGATAGCAAATCTGATTGAATACTTGTTTGTTGAGAGTCCATTCTGACAGCAACAAGCGACCCGTAAGAGAACGGGAGTGCGATAAAACAATCAGACGACCCAGAATATGACGGACCAAAACCGAACTTGGTGTACTATAACCAACAGACGGATTCTTTCCATTAAATTGAATAACGGAAACGAAAGAGTGCCTCCCTGGTTCCGGAGATACGCCACTACTGTCGAATTAAAGGACAGGAATTTGGGCATGCGTTTCTGAATAATGTTCATGCAATGACATAAAGCAAGCCTAAAAAACATTATTCCGCGGAAGTTAAACTGATAGCTAAAAGACTGCGGAACCCAAAGACCCTGGCACTTCGAATCCGTAGGGATCAGTATATATCCCAATCTGTTTGACTGGCAACCGTCATAACAGCCACACTCGGGTCCGGCAACTGCGGCGGCACTCTCTGAGTCAACCACCGAATGTTGCCCCAGTCTGAATCTCTTGTAACACTAGATAGACAAGAGAATGTATAAATCAAGCAATTCATGGATTGCCGGAAAGTTGCCGTCGAAGAGAAGCTCCTCCGAGAACGAAGCGACTCTGAGAGAGTTCTTAACCTACTATCCACGCGTGGATGTAGCTAGGGCTGCATCACGTCTAACGAACTCCAATCAGCCACTGAAGGGCGGAGTTATACGTGAACAAACTACTGCCCTCAAAAGAAATTACATTGAGAATAATATCCCGTAAATCTTTTCTTGAAGACGTAATGATAACGCCTCAGTAAGGCGGATTACGTATAATAAAGCGTCTAAGTTAAGTCTACTATACATAATGTCGTTCCCAACATTGAAATTGGAAAAGACATAAACGGCGAAAAAGAATATATGCAGTCTTTAATCACACCGTCTAGACGCATATGAACTCTCGGTATGCCCTGCTCTGCCAAAATAAACTATATGTAAAAAAGATAAAATGGCAGAAATGAGCCACGCGGACAAGAAACTAAACTATCATGCTTAGTAGCAGGCTTGTATATATATATAAATATATAGCGTCGAAAAATAAAACACATGTTGTAATGACAATATTGGACTGCGTCGGTAAGTCAGGGACAAAGTCCCTGTACTGATCGAAAAATCCGAGTCCAATGACGCTATCAGTCTCTTATCCAAGATCGCAGCAATGAAGTCCGAAAAATAATCACTGGAAGAAATGCCAGAAGATATGAAAGGCATCTTCCGATACTACTAAAGGGAAAACTCGAAATCTTTCGAATCCCTTTCGCCATCCTGTCGGACCCTATAAAGCGTTCGGTCGTCTGTAGCTTGATGCAACCGCGGACCGCACCGACCCAGCGCCGTCGGATAATTCCTGATTCGACCGAGAAACCGTCAATTGCTGGGATGCTGCGAAACTGTGCTAACTCGGATAGCACGTCCGTCACTGAGGCCTGAGGAGCAGCGGTCTTACGATGCATTGCCGCAGGAAGCTCCGAGATCGTTACCCCGTGCATACTTCCAATATGCGAGCGAACGGAGTGTATAGGCCTCGTGTCCCTTGGCTACCGGATGGCGCGACCTATTCGCTGTGGAATCACTGAATGCCGAAACTGATCGGATACTCGAGGTCACGTAGCCAATGTGCGGTCGTGTGCCCTGCTGTGAGGATGAGGAAGCATTAAAGACAGTCTCTCGGACTGTCAATATAACGGAGCGTCCCGAGCAACGGACATATGCTCCGAATGTAAAATATCTGAACCACTAAAAGTAATTAAAGTGCTCGCATCACCCAAATCTCCTTCCTAGACCGCAACGGACGAACCCGGCAGCCGAACCATTCGATGAATGTACGCTACACCGGGTGAGCTAGCGAATGTCACTCCGTAAGCGATAGACATATTCCATGAGCACTTATTGCCGCTAACTCTTCATTAACTATGACGACAGAGGCACACTTTTGAAAGACATCTCCATAACTCTTCGAACAAGAAACCAGAAATGCTTGGATAGCAAGCATAAAATAATAATATATATAGCGTCGTTCAATAATTCGAAAGTTTGTGTGACATTATTGGACTATGTCGGAACTGAGGGACGATGTCCCTGAACCGAACCAAAAATTTCTAAGTCCACCGACGCTATCAGTTTCTTATCCGGCATCGCAGCATATGTTGTTCCGAAAGGGAAAGCTTGAAATCCACCGAATCCCTTTCGGTATCCCGTCGGACCGGATGAAACTTTCGGACGTCCGTACCCGCTTCCGCGGAGCGTCCCGACCCAGCATCGTCGGATAAAATATATGCGACAGATTCAGTTGATGCTGGGATGCTGCGATAAACTGTGCTATTAAGGAAAGCACATCCGTTCCCAAGGCCTGTGCAGTAGCGGACTTACGATGCATTGCCGCTGGAAGCTCCGTGTACGTTGACTCCCGCATACTTCCTATGCGAACGTCCGGAGTCTGCAGGCCTCGAGTCCCCGGCTACCGACCCAGCGCTGTCGGATAATTCTCGATCCGACACCGTTTCTGTCGGCTGCTGGGATGCTGCGATAAGCTGTGCTATGTGCACAAGAATGTCCGGCGTCGAGACCTGCGGAGGCGCAGTCTATCGCTGCTTCTCCGAGGGCAGCTCCGCATCAGATGGCTCCCGCATACTTTTCCTATGCGAACGTCCGGAGTCCATCGGTCTCGAATCCCTGGCTGCCGGATGGTGTGACCTGGTCGCCGAAGAATCCTTGATCGGCGAAGCTGGAATATATCGGCGGTCACGCAGCCAAGGTGCAGTCGTGTGCGCTGACGAGAAGAGGAAGCCTTAGCAGTCTCAGCGGACTGCCTATACAACGGAGCGTCCCGAGCGACGGACGTATGCTCCGCTAACGACACATTTGTACCACAACATCTGGGGCCAGATGTTGTTGAACGAGAGAGGGGCCTCTCTCGCTTGCCGTCCGGATGGACCGGAACGAGCTATGAACCGGACTAAAAGGCTTCCTCCGTTCTCCCTCCGATCCGCCGTCACTGGGTGTGCATTAAGTTAATTTTATAGTGCTCGCATCACCCCAAAATTCCTTCTAGACCGCAACGGACGAACCCGGCTGCCGAACCATTCGGTGAATGGACGCTACACCGGGCGAGCTAGCGGACGTCAAAGGCCGTCGAACCTACTAGGGTCCTCTTAGGCAATTGGCGTATTACATGAGCACTTTTCCGCTAGCCCTTCATTAATTGTGACGACGGAGGCACACTGTTGGAAGACATCACAGATACATCACCCTAATCTTGATCGTCTGAAAAAGAAATTGATAAAGTAAAGTGACCCTGCGGGGAAAGGACCGGAGTGTCCAAATCCCCAACAACATACCGTGACATACGCTTCCCATATTGTCATCGAAATCATACGATACAGAACCGGAGTTAATGCGAGTACACTGACCACATATAGAATGATAATAAGGTCAGAGGAAGACTTCCTCTTAAAACAATTGATCAATATCCTTTCAATGTGAAAAGAAAACAAGTCCTGGTACTCGCACTAACCCCTGGCAATCAAAATACATAATAATAATATGATCCATTAATATAGAAAAAATAATTGAAATCAAAATATTTTGAAAAAATATTTTTTCAGAACAGCCCAAGTTTCTGAAAAGTAACGTTGAGCCCCAATGGATCCCAAGCCTAAGTGTGGACAAAAATTTTAAAAATATTTTAAACAATTTATTCAACACTTACGAACAATAATAATGTATCTAGTTATGATTGAAATAACATAAAGATATTATTATTTAGAAATCCCCCCTCACACAGAGGGCTGTTGTAAATGTAAACAATGAGTGTAAAAACACTAAAATAAGACTCCAGGCACCCAGGCCCGAAATCAGTTACCAAAAATACACCATCTGATGCAAAACAGAGACTTCCAGGGAAGAAACTGCAGAACATCAGATGGTAGATGCAGAACACAACGCCTAACCACCCGTAGGTGAAGACGTAAACATGGGGAAAGAACAGAATTCATTCTGTTATTCAGCTAAACTCCCAAGAAATTTTAGTAATAATAATTACAGAAATTATGCCAAAAGCATGGGAGAATAGCAAGGGGGAACTTAAAGGACAGGGAGAGAGGAAAAACACTTGAAAAAACAGTGTAACTAAATAATCAGAATGACAACAAAATGGCTGCTGCCTTGAAAATAGGTAACTTAACATAATTTCATTAAAAAATTTTAAGTTACAGCCCTGATAATATTCTGTCACACATTCTTTTCCTCTCCTCCTTTTCTATCCTCCTTAGAATCACCATTTCACTAATATTTATGTGTCTGGCATCATTTAAACTGAGATTTAAAAGCACAAAGATCAGTCAGATGTTAACTGATGAAGGGCCAAACTTAGAATGATAAATGGCGCCAATTTCGGAACGTCCTTGACACTGCGCATGCGCAGTAGGGGCGAAGTGTGGAGGGCCTCTCAGGACATGTTTTCTTTAGTTTTAGATGCAAATTTTGGGGATTGGGGGGCAAAATTTGTGTTTGGCCCTATATTTTAAGAGTTAGCACCAGCTATGTCTGGGTCATTGGTACAGTATAAAAATATTAAAAGTCCTATCTGGCCCTCCATACTTTTAGTACTTGTGTATGCGCAGTACCCAGGAAGAGACCAGAATTGGCACCAACATCATTCTTCCTAGTTGTGCCTACTGAAGGGGTAACTCAGCAGGGAGGTATGAGTGCCCACTCATGGGAGGGCCATCCCCGTCTAGAAGGTAAGCAGAAAACACCCCTCCCCACCTTTTTTTGAAGGAATAATCTTCACAACAAAGAGGGGAGCGGTCTGGAAACAGTGAAAAGCGGTACCGCATAATATATATATTCGTCTAAAAGGCACCCTGCTATTAATCATTATTAATTTATTGGTGCTTAACGCCACATCAGCAGCAAATGGCTAAAGGCTATATCGTGGTGATCCCAGTTATTAAAAGCGCAAGCTTCAAAATGTATGCTGCATCCAGAATACGGAGATAGGTCGAAAACCAGTAATATAAAAATGTACAACCTTAAAACTTGTCCAATTGAATCCCAATGGAAAGTTATCTAACAGAACTATACAATTCTTACCAACACACAGGCGACCACTTTCAGGTGTACAATTCCAATAATGAACCTCCCAATTGTAACTGTACAATTATATGAGTGCAGGAATAAGCCATGTGTACCACTTTACGGTTGAAAACTGGATTGCGAATATGGAACAGGATACGATTAAAAAGCCCGTCACAGACCGTCCTCAATAATTCATTGTTACCTAGGTCCGTTAAAACCAATGACTGTTTGGAAAAAGAATTTACCACTCCAAATAATGAAGTCAAAATTAGAGAATGTATGCATAGACAGCCTGTTGGAAACTCCATAACTGATCCAACTAGCCCCAAAATTCACATAAGCTCTCTAGTAATGCAGAGCCAGAATCAAGAGAATCTATTCCGTAATAAGTCTGCCTAATAATGTATACAATTTATGCACACAATAAACAGAATCCCACCTTAAAACGACGTTAATGCGATTAATCTGAGGAATGGACTCACACGTCGTAAGAAAAGCTGACAGCTCTGAGCGTAACTACTCAGAGTAGACTGAGTACTATCAATCAAATGTATTCATGATAGAATTTGGAATCCAAGAACAGTTACTGTTCAGGAATCATATGCTCATATATCACTTATGAACGATCAATCACAGGAAGCAAACTAACTGGACTGGCTGCGCCCCTGATGACGCCGTTAGACCACAACCAACCCACCAATCGAAGAGCAATGAAAGGCATGCATATAATTGAATGCATATGAGGCTTACAGGAAGAGCACTACGTCCTGCCCTGTAATCGCCTCTTAACATATTGGTGTGGGGGGGGGGGGGGGGATTGGCAAATAAATCATATCAAACCCCCTTCACCTGCAATACTTGAATCGCTAGATAAGTAAGGCCGGCACAGTAATATTAAGGCTTAGGACAGTGACAAATTCCTTTTTCACTATAAGAAAAAGAAACTTCACGCTACATTCCCAAAGCTATACTGCTGCTGCTATTCTCAATAAAGAGTAATACAGCTAAAAAGCTTGTAGTTAACTCAAAGCAAGCAGAATGACACTAACACGGCGCGACTCATAACACTTTAGTGTTAGTTAATGAGAATAGTATAGAAACCATATGGCTCCTTCACGTCCGACTGATTCAGCCTAACTATGAGCTATCGATCTTCTGTTCATAAAGAATAGATAATTGCCTCTCTTGTACTATTGCTAATAGTGGGGCAGATTGCTATAAAAATAGTTTAGTTTGTGATACAAGCATGAAATTTGGTATGGAAGTCACTTTTGGTATATAGAGTACTTTAGGATAGTTAGCCACGAAATATCTTATTATTTTCCAGATGGCCACCGGAAGAGAAAAAATCTGCACTATTGGTGATGTGAGTGCAGCATATATGAGTGAAACATATAGCATTAAAGCAATTTTTCTGCTGTTATATCATTCCTTTTTGCAAACCAAGACTGAATATGAATTGAAATAATGAACAGCAACGACAATTGTGTTTTAAAAGGCTGTGGAAATATATGGCAAGGGAAATAACTCTGTATGCTCAAATGTGCAGTTACCAGGGATTTGTTTCTTTTTTAAACGTACACGTATTTTCAAAATAAACCTCATAATCTGCAATATCAATGCCAATGTTTTGTATCTCATGCATTTAAAATCGATGCCCGTGTATATCACAGGTGTATTTGTTGATACTAACTGCTTTCTTGGCAGTTACAGGAGCAAAGTGCAGAGCATGACAATCCTGTGCGGTAGCATTTGCAATTTCCAGTACATGTTGAACACTTGCAGCAGCACTTCTGTAGTTCTTGACAGCACTCTGCTATAGCAGAGAGTGTAGTCCAGTGTGGCTCCCACAAATTGTTGTGTTTAAGCCAACCCCAGCTGATAGGATCTGGTAACTGTTGCACTGGAGAAGAAGCCTGGCCCCAAACATGACCCGCTTGGAAAACTGCCCTTTTAACATGCTCATATAGGGATGCCCTAGTTGGTGGTATGTCACTGTATGGATGCTGCTTTCGAGCGAACAAATCAAGGCGACATTCGTCTACTCTGCATGTTGTGCTTGAACAGTCATACATGACAACAACAAAATGTTCCAAGATATCCATGTCTGCCTCTGTAACTTCATTCTGTGGTGAACTGAGTCGACAGAAAACCTCTGTTGCAGCCTCATACACATTCCATGCCTGCCAAGCAGATTTCTTTCCTTTTCCCATAAAGGCAGACACTATATCACACCCTGTAAAAGCATGAAAGAAAGGTAAAGCACTTGACCGAGGTCCAATTGATTTGGTAATGTCGTGTACTGGGAGCCAGCGGAAGTGTTGTCCCTTCCCAAAAGCTAACCACATTGAATTAATCTGAAGGTCAGTAAACACGGAGATGGCTATAACAGCAACATCTGTGTCGGAAGTAACAACAGTCATGCTATTAAAACCTGTAACAGCAGTCGCATGTTTGGCATGAACAAACATACGGGTGTCTGCCTCTTCATGGTTACAGGGTGACAGCATATCTGTGTTCAGTTCCTTATTACAGGCAACATCACCCCCTTTAGTGACAACTATAAGGCTGTTTGTCTGAGCATTTACAATTCTATCTGCCAAAAATCCAAACAGTTCAGTTCTGTTTTCATCACACCTCAGGAAATTGCTCCACGACTTTGGTACGTTACTCTTACCGACCACTTTACTTCGAAACCCAGCTCCCCTTTTCTGTCGAGTTCCCGTTTTGAGGCTACTTTCGAGGTATACATCAAAAACAACATCTACTCTTGTACATTTTTGTGCACATCTTACAATGTATGGTATAATAACCTCAGCAGCATAGTCATCAAATGTTTTAGCAGTTCCAGGTGGTTTTGCACTGACCATAGCCGCACCATCTATAATCATAACTTCAGTATGAGGCTCTTCTACTCGAGCAGCTATTCCTGTCTCTAAAATGTCCATCAGCTGTGATTTTACTCCAGAGTTGAGCATACCATTGTGTGATAATGATGGTGGGTACTGTTGGTTGTCATGTTGAAAAAAGTTTTGAAGGTCACACTGTCGATTTTGGCATGATATAAAAAGTCGTGAGAAAAGTTGACAGTCATTTTTCAAACTCTCTATTTTCAGATGCCCCACCGTAGTATGAGGCTTGATTTTTTTGCTGAAAAGGGAAAGCTTATTTTTTGCCAAGGGTTCATGAAAACTTTCTTGTCCATTAGTTGTCGATTTTGTCAGGAATTTATCATACTGTTTTCTGCCAACAGGTAAAAGCTGAGCCATCGACTCGTTTACCTTTTTATCCACAACTTCTTTGACATCGAGGGAACAAAGGTCTTGTGAATATTCTTCAAATGGACTGGCATACTCAGATATTGCTGAAATTAGTCTACAGACTTATTCTGAAAGTCCTTCTGAGCAGCAGGGGTATCGTCATGGTGTCTTGTTTCGTTTCAACTCTGATTTGCCAGCTGCATCTGCAAATTCATCGATAACCCTGCTTATTTCCGGCCCCGCTATCATCCATCGCCTCAGTGCTGCTGGGTCTTCTGTTAACCCAATAGCTCCACCGTCACCCTTAACTATGGCATTATTTTGCTTGTGAGCTTGATTGATTGCGATACCAGAGAACACACATTCAGTTTTGTGGACAGCAAAATGACTTTTGCAAAATTCTATATATATATCAGGATGTAAAGTCTCAAGCCCGACCTTACCACGAAGGTGAACTGGGAGCCACCGGGCTTAATTTATATGGTCCAGGGCAAAGAAGTAGGGAATAAGTCCAGCTAGTGATTCTTTGTATAGTAGGAAATCACTTTCACGAAATGAGTGGACAAATCAAAGTATCAACAACTCTAGTTTTAGAATTGTGGACCAGAACTGAAACTGTGGGATCTTTTCTTGATCACCACACCACTGCATAAAAACTTTGAACTCCTCTGCTTTGTCAAGAAATGGACCTTCACTCTTATTAAAAGCAGTTTTCATGAGACTGAACAGAGCAGCAGCTGTAACCTGATGTGTGTGCCTAGTTTTCAACACATTTGAAGCTGACAAAAAAGAGTCAGCCGTTCCGGAAGTAGCAATATCTGCGCCTGTCAATGCGGCTGTCCTATTTGTTGCAAATTTCCTTCAAGTAGAGCCTGATATCAAGTCACCATGGCCAGACTATAAAGCCCTCACAAAACTTCATTGACAAAAACATTTTTTTAGAAATGTCAGCCATCTTGAAAATGGCCTAATTTTCAGTGGCCAACTATCTCAAGTTTTTCTACTATATCTAAAGAACACATGGTGAAAATTTCATGCTTGTATCATCAAGTGAACTATTTTCATAAAAAATCGCACTAATCTGCTCCACTATAAGCCAAGGTAGGCATTGATAATCAGACCAAAAGCCTTCAACACCAGAGCCGAAAGATCCTGGAAGGAAGATCTTTGTCTTTCCTTCACCCGGTACCTTAAGCTGTTTTTTGCCAAGCAAACGCAGGCTTTTATTCAGATGGAACAAGATTCGAAGAGCTTATGAATACAAATTCAAAGTCTTAAAGTGCTGTTCTGTGAGGGCTGGAGAATCAACCTCTGTACCACTCTCACCATCTGAATGTTCCATCTGAAATAAGGTCAACACTATCCGAATGTACAGATGACTGGACCAACCCAGCATCGTCCGACAGCTCACTTCCGGAGACTGTTGATGGCAGAAACTGCGACTACTGGGATGCTGCGATACGCTGCACAATCTGCAGCAGCAGGTCTGTGAATGAGGCTTGCAGAGCAGTGATTATTCATTCCTTCACCATATACTGCTCACGGGATGGAGATCTGTCCCCAGATCTTCAATGCCTTGAACGACTAGCTACAGGTTAATCCGACTTCGGTGGTGAAGACTGGGAACATCTCCGTGGAACAGCATGAAAATGTGAAGTCGGATAGCTAGTCTGCGGTCTAACGTGCTTCATTGATGAAGCAGAGGAAGCTGCCATAGCTGCAGTCGGCCCCGGCTGCGTGTGGAAAAAGCGTCCCGAACCGCAAGCATGAATGGGCGTCCCAACTCACAAAAGTTTCTCAAAGCAAAAATAGTCAGCTCCAACTGCTGATGAAACGGAGAGGGGGTCTCGTGCTCGCAGTCTGGCTTCAGACCTCGCCGTGTGCATTCCGTTTACAAACTTGTAGGCTTCTACCCCTTAACATGCTTTTTCATGTAAGTAAAGGAAGCTGTAACAACAGCCGACTCTGGCTGAAGTGGGGAAGGAGCATTGCTCCGACTCATAAAAGTTTCTCACAACGGACAAACAGTCGACACTGACTGCAAATGGGATGGAGAACGCTCTCCAACTCGTGATCTGGCTCCAGATCTCGCCGAGTATCCCGCTGAGAAATTTGTCGGCTAATCCCCTTTGCATGCGCTTCCATGTAAGAAGCTATAACCGCAACCGACACCGGCCGCATTGAGGAAGGAACATCCGACGCATGTTCCAACTCATTCTAGTTTCTCGTAATGGACACAGTCAACTCCAACTGCCAATGGGACAGAGAGGGTTCTCCCACTCGTGATGTGACCCCCAGATCTTGCCGAGCATCCCGTAGAGAAACTTAAAGGCTTCTCCTTATTGCCACCGTCGCTGGGTGAGCTTTATATTATAAGGTGCTCGCTCTACCCACATTATACTACTTGACTGCAACAGACCTACTCGGCATCTCGTCTCCCTTAAAAGGGCCAACCACTGCACCGGTTGAGCTAGCTGCATGCAGAGAATTAAGCTACTCCGGCTTTAATCCTGTGCATTTATATCATGAGCACCTTAGCAGCTAGTTCTATTTTACTCATTAGAGTGCACGTAACAGACAGGTGTCAAAGTACCATCACCATGTTCTTGTTCCTCTGAAAAAGAGACTGAAAGACTAGTATTAGCCAGCGGTGAAGGCTTCACCACCCACCACACAGGTCAACACCCATTTCCAACGTGCGCATCCCATAGTACAAGTATTGAAGGAGTGCTGCAACTACTGGCAAACAGCAAGCCTATATTCCGAGGCTTCTTTGACATACACAAAATATCAATTATTATAATGGCAACAATAATAATGAAGCCAAAAACATAAGTCTGCTGCACTCCCAAAAATAAACATCATAAGGATACATACCATAGACATAACAAAAAAATTTCGAATAAAATTTGAAAATTTTTTTTTAATGAAGCCTAAGTGCCCCAAGGGAACCTCATGAGCCCAAGGGCATCCTGATAGAGCCTAAGTATGGACAACCACTAACTAATAAAAGCTAAACTACCGGAATAAGATATACTATGTATCCTAATAGAAAAACTGTGATTGTTTAAAACTAAACATTGAATTAATACACATCCAAAACATTATTGAACAGACAACGTTAAGAGGAAAAACCTGAAACTAATCAACAACAGGCACAACAAAGGCCCAGAGTCAGTAACCGATCAACAACCACCTGATGCAAAGTTAGATCTTCAAATGAAGAAAAAACAATGCATCTGGTAGAAGATGCAAGAGTACAAAAGCATCCTCAACCCAAATAGACAGGACTTAAACATAGGGGATAAACAGAATACCTATTCTGTTTACAAGTTAAACTCCCAAGAATTTAATATAAAATTCTTCAATAAAAAAGCCAAAAGAGCTTGGGAGTATAACAGGTGGGTTCAGGAGAGGGAAGGGAAGTAGTAGTAACAAAACAGCAGTGGAGTCATATTATAATGATGACGTTCAGAATCATATCACAAAATTGGGTAACATGAATAATTTACATAAAAATGATAAAGTTACAGCCCTGAACATCCGCAACCACCGTTATTCACTTCCAGCATCCTGTTACACTGTTGATTTCATGAAAACAATCATTGATTTGTCTGGCATCCTCAAAAATGAGAATTTAAAGCACAGATGTCAGTTCAGTTGTTACTGACTTTGGGCCAAAAAGAAGAATGATGTTTTGCGCCAAATCCGGTGTCTTCCTGGGTACTGTGCAGGTGCAAGTAGTAAAAGTATAGAGGGCCAGATAGGACTTTTAATTTTCGGTATTGTATGCAAATTTTGGGGATTGCGGGGTTCAAAACTTGTGTTTGGCCCTTAATAGTATTGAGGTTGCATCAGCTAAGTCTGGGCCATTGGTTTTAGTATTAAAATATAAATTTTTATTCAACTGGTCAGTTTGTGAATTATGAGAATGGACAAATCTGATTCGTTAGGTGAATGATTAAGGTTTAATAATCTGTACGAAGGTCAGGTGCTTTATAATGATAAAGTGATTAGCGAAAAATATACAACAACATCATAGATTTGACAAGAAAGTTCAAGAATCATTCCATCCACAACTCTTAAATCAATCACTCCCTTTATAAATATGACATTGATTATTTTAAGGATTGATGCATGTAATGGGGGTCGGCATCAGGCCTTAAAATGTGTCCCAATTCATGATAAGTAGTTCAGATATTTTTCACCAACTCCTGCTGCGGGAATAAATGTTTAGTTCTTAAATAATTTAGAATTTGAGAGTAGTGTTATATACAATTGTGAGTACAACCAGTATGTGTTCAGAGAAAGAGACAAACCTTAACCCTTTACCTAACGTAACGGCCAAAACCGGCCAGCGCCATTCTCAAAAATCGCCTATTAATTTTCATTATTTGTCTCAAAAACATAGGTTATGACCCCTCGTTGGAACGAGCTCATCGAGCTCGTTCCAACGAGGGGTCGTAACCTATGTTTTTGAGACAAAAAATGAAAAAAATTAGTTATTCAAGAATTATTTTTGCAAGTGTCGTCTGCTTTTCATGTTAGGTAAAGGGTTAAGCCCCACAAAGTACATCTTCTGTTTCTCAGGCCAATTTTTGTAAAAGTGTATATGGCAGGCATTTTTTTATTTTTGAAATTATTTCTTTGCTATCAAAAAGTTCATGTTCTTGTTTCGTTTTGTTTTAGGTCTCATAATCTGCAGAATAGCATGGGTGGTGATGTATTTGTCTCAAGGGACAAATTTATGAATTTTATTAACTTGGGTAAAATATCAGACATAAAACATTTAATTTTTATTTTTGTATGTTTGCATTGGTTATAAAAAAATTTCTCGAGATTGAAACATATTGGGAAATGACATCATGATTTTATTATTTAATTATTCAATAATAAGAATCTGAAGAATTATTGTTGCATCCCATTCCATTACACCTATTCTCAATTGATCGCTGGAAAGGAATCGGGGCATTGTTGGAAATGGTGCAGGTGAAATATTATAACTTTATCCCATGCAAAAACAAGAACACTTCTGCAAAAGCACAAGCAGGGAAGAAAAGGACTGTGAAAAACTTTCATTTTGTGCATATACCATGCACATATAAATTGTTATTATCTGTACTGTACCTCTTCTGAATCATACATTTTTATGGGAGTACCGTGGCTTGCTAAAGGAAACCATCCCCATGGCTTGCTAAAGGAAACCAACCCAAGTGATACCACATTTTCTTTTAACCCTTTACCCAACGAATCGGCCGCATCTGCCTGCGTAATATGCAAATTCAGCAGTTGAAAAAGGATTATTTTTCAAAACATTTCAACAAAACCATACTATGTGACCCCTCATTGGAACAAGCTTGTTCCAACGAGGGGTCACATGATATAGTTTTGTTGAAATTTCTTGAAAAATTTGAAAAAATGATATTTAAAATAATAAATTTTGATATCGTCTGCATTGGGTAAAGGGTTAAAGTGTTGTTGGGGCTTTCTGGACGGAATGTCTTGCAGATGTAGTTGCAAAATACTGAAGTACGCCATAAATTCAGAAATATTATGCTAGCTTATTATGCTGGAACAATAAAGAAGCAGTTTATGTAAAAAAAAATGGGTAGGAAAAATGAAAACGAGAAGTAATATCAAATTCTGTGTATTAGTGGATTCAGTATATACAAGGTTCCATTTTTTTGTTTCCCCAAGTCAATTGAATCAACTGAAAAATTGTCGGAGTATCAAAAAATTTCTACTCAAAACAATATATATGCACACTTGCATGCTAAATGAGTCTTTATATTTATTTACTGGAATTTAAGGTCACATATTTCTGCACAATGCCTAATTGTGACCACAACATGGATATAAAGTCAAGCCCAACCAATCGTTTATACCCATGTTGCCCATTTTAGAAGACTTCCACCACAAGCATTCGTTACCAGGTCCTATTTTACCAGAAAACAGAGCTTGTTTACCACAGTAAACAAAGACTGCCTTCAATTCCCAGGGTTCTTAGAGTATTCATAATTTTCTGTGATTTTAGAATTTAAAGGACAAAAAAAATATATCACTTATATCTGGTTATTTTTGAAGTCTGTATGAGTACATGGAACACATTACAATACCTTTTCCACATATACAACTGGGTATGAGCTTATAAAAACAATTAACTCCTGTAGAAAAAGGTATTTTTCATGATTTTCACCTATGAAACAAGTTAGAAAGAAGTATTTCAGAATAGTTCATATACTTGAGGGAGGTTGGGAATTAGTCATTTTTTTTCAAAAATTGAATTTGAGCTTTTACCCCATTTTACTGCTAACAGTGTATCGCTGGCCTACTTTATTGAGAAACACATGCTTTTTCCTGATGGAATATCATTTACTAAGCCCTCCTCGACATATATCAAGGAAAAATGGTGAGAATTTTGCCTTTTTCTCAAAATCACTTGTTATTGCTACTCTCTGCATGTAGGCTATGTTTCTGTTAAAAAAAACTCTAGAAACTTAACATTTATTCAGGAGTTGCAGCTATTACAATTTCTTAAATGTGATTAAAAAATACAAAACCACCATCAAATTAGCTGAGTTTTTCATTAGTCTTCAAAGTCATCCAATAGCACATGAACAATTTGAGTTCAAAGTTACCCACAGTGTCAGAACACTGATGGTTATTTCTGTGTATATCTTCACTACTAGAAAGTAACTTTTGTGTGAAATTTCCTGAATGCTCTGGAGATTCTCCATGAGTTGGCTTCCTCATATTTGTTGTACAAAGGTTCAATTTTCTGTTGCTTCTTCTGTTTGCTGAGTTTAGTGGGGTCTGAAAACTTAAAGAATTTTGGAGCAAACTCCACCAGCCATTTGGGATCTATAGCACACACTTCTCTCATGTACTCTTTTGTTGTTAGAACCAGTTCATGATAGATAACCCTACAAAGAATAAAGTTACTTGTCAAATTTAAATGTCACAAACACATTTACAGTTATAAGTAAAGGATTCAGTCATTGAAATTTAAATTTTATAGTAAATTTCCTTTCTTATTATACCTACCGCAATTGTTTACTACAGGCTTGCACTACAGTGGAAGAACCTAACTCGGAAAATATACTCTCTATTTGATCTTTCCCAAGAGATTTGGGAAAGAAAAGTGGTGCAAAAACACCATGAAAAAATAAGCCCAAACTGGGTCGAGCGTCATCGGCGCACACCCAGTAGGGGACGCTCTTCTCTTAGTACAATTCCACGACTTCCATTAACCAGTGCGCAAAGCAGTCATCAAACCATTCTTTTTCAGTCTGCTCTCCGTGAAGGACATGCGGCCAGCTGCATTACGAAACAGTGATAATTCAACTCGTCGATAATGGTTTCCTGTGACTAGAATTATGGATCTGAGAATCGTAAAATAACAGGACTGTGTTTTATATATTCTCATTAATATTTTCAACCACATATTCATTATATTTTATATATTTTCCGCCTCGCCCGCGAATTTCGCATACCGTGCGGTTCAGACATAAAATTTAGCAGTTGATAAATTTTATTATTATTATTGGAATTAGGTGTCAATGAGGGACTGTATGGACAGGATTTCTTCACTCTGATGAGGGCTGAATTTCTGGTTTTTTAGGTCCCTGTCGGCCATCTGGGTTCAGTTGTGTTCCCGCCGGTTCTTTTTCTGCCACCTTTCTCTCGTAGTTGGGGGTGTTCTTCTACTTTCTGTATCTGTTGAGCTCACCTTTTTCTTCTACTGCTCTCACCTCTGTTATGTTCAGTATGGTTCCTTTTGGGCCATGCCTTTTGCCCTCGCCTTTGGTGCGTTTTCGTGGCCGTTCCTACTGCACCCGTGGGGGGGGGGGGGGGGAGGGAATGCTGTCGCTTCGGGGCCTCCTGACCCAACCACGTCTGGTGAGAGTTATACCCCCTCCATGGGGGATGTGCAAGTTGTTGAAATAGCCACAGTACAAACATCTGCCAAAAGAATTTGAAATCTGTTATGTGGCTTCAACTGTTATGAGTGCAACCAGTACATATTCCACAGTAATAAAACAAACCTCATACCGTGGAACCCTGTTAACTGAATAGCCACTTTGTCAATGAAAATTATTCAACTAACAGAGGTATTCAATTAACAGGGATTGTGTCACTTTCCTCTATTCTAGAGATAAACTTAGCATTTATTCTATTATATCTCGTTTGACAGAGCCCCATGAGCTGCCTGTATTGGATGTACTGGGGTCAAATAGCTCTATAAACAAAGGAAAACTGGGGCAAGTCAGGGTAATTTCTGGACAGGTTACAAGATTTTTTATTCAATTAACAGGAGTTTACTCTATAACCTATATTCAATTAACAGGTCAAATTAGTACTGGAGGTATGGTAAATGGTTTTGTATTGGGAAATTATATTCAACTAACAGGGTTATTCAGTTAAGAGATATCCAATTAAGTGGGCTCCACTCTACTTACATATATTTACGAGAGTTTAATCTGTAAGGGCCTAGTTCCAACTCTTGTGAGATTCTAATACAACATAATGTGTTCTGACATACAAGCTTTTGGTGGACTTGCTGATGAAAGGTTCAGCACTTTGGCAGTGGTTCCTATTGAATCCTTGGCTGCCTGTAGAGGCAGTCGCGGCTCCACTAAACACCACTGCTCAGTCAAAAGTGTTATCTAATAATGAGGAAGCAAATAATAATTAGACATCTCCAGGTCTTTAACCCTTTACCTAACGAATTGGCTGCATCTGCCTGCATAATTTTGAAATTAAACTGTTGAAAGAGTATTATTTTTAATTTTTTTAACTTGTTCCAGTGAGGGATCATATGATATGGTTTTGTTGGATTTTTTGTGGAAAAAGTTGGAAAAACAATATTAGAAATAATAAATTTTGATATCGCGTGCTTTGGGTAAAGTGTTAACAGGGTTATTACACTTGTCAGGAAATTTTTTACCATACTTTTCCCAGACATATCAGCCCATTTCCCTATCCATCCAGGTACCACAAATAGACAAAAAGTCAAAAAATTTATAGTAATTTATATATTTTTTATACTTACCAATGACCCAGACATAGCTGGTGCTAACTCTTAAAATATAGGGCCAAACACAAATTTTGCCCCCCAATCCCCAAAATTTGCATCTAAAACTAAAGAAAACATGTCCTGAGAGGCCCTCCACACTTCGCCCCTACTGCGCATGCGCAGTGTCAAGGACGTTCCGAAATTGGCGCCATTTATCATTCTAATAACCAGTGCCTGGTAAGCGCTATGTACTCAGCGGGGAGGCAAGAGTTCCCAACTCCTGGGAGGGCCATCCCCGTCTGGGTCATTGGTAAGTATAAAAAATATATAAATTACTATAAATTTTTTGACATTTTTATACTGTACCAATGACCCAGACATAGCTGAATAGTAAAAAGGCTGGAGGGCCAAGGACATAGAGCAAAATGGAATACGCTCAATAAAATAAAATAGAGTCATCCCCTGTAGGGAAAAGAAGTAATAGGCCTTACATGTATCTTTCTTATTTATGATAAATTAGAAAGATACAACACCTTCCAAAAATTGAGCTTCATACATCCATGTACTCTAATAATATCCAATAATCCTTATACTAATAATTTTTAAAGTAAGCCAATAATAAAGTAAGTCTAGAGAATAGAGACTCTTATACTCCTAAAAGTGTGTGAGAATTGCATAATCATGTCCGTTGACATATGCAATATTCAAAAGCTATACTTTAAAAACTAAGACTTGAATGAATTTTATAAACTTAAACTTCTCACTAAACAACCATCCCAATAACAGCTCAGAATTACTAACTCCGGAGGAGGTATCCCCTTGTTTTTATAGTAAAAACAGGTGACCCAAGGGAACACCCTCCCCCCCCACTTTTTCTTGCCCTGGGTCAAATAGCCCAGAGCGAAGAGGGCAGCCGAACGGAGACACTGCCGAAACAGACAGCCTACCTAGCTATAGTAGCAACTGTTAAGTGAATGACATTCTGAGCAGTAGATAATAGACCTAACAATAGAGGCCTCCAGAAATGGACTCGATATTTCTGAGATAAAATTCATGAATGGATGGCTGAGCGCAATGAGCAGCCTTCAAAAATCTATAATAGAACACTATTAATGTAAGCCCAAGAAGTAGAAGAACTCTTACTTCATGAGCCGAAATCTTAAGCACAACTGCTAAGCCAATGATATACTATAAGCAGTACGCTAGTTAATAGAATCCATTAACAATAAAATGGAGCGTAACGTCCTTCTACTAGACATCAAAGACAGAAGAAGCTTACGCCCTTGTAATAAACAGATATCTGTTTATAAATACATAAACTGTACCCGGAAAGAGTAAAGGCCTATGCCCATACGAAGACGGAAGGACCTTAAAATAATAGGTTCCGGATAATAGGAGCCTAACTCTTATGCAACAATCCAACCTAAATAGTAACGGAAGTATTGATTCCGAAACTATGAAAGTGAAAATCATCCATCGATAGTGCATGAAACTCACTGACTCTACAGTAAAAGAGAAACCAACAGAATTACTGTCTAAAAGGTCAGAATTTGAAAACTACTGTTTCCAGAGGCTCAAATGATTACTTAGCTAAATAAGAACCTGAAGTTAAAATCCGTATAGGAATTTAATCTAAAGATTCTAAGTCTATTTATCAAAAAGTTACTAACTGACTTAGATAAAGAGACAAAAGACTCAATTGTAAACTATCGTAGAGTGCATAGGTATGAGGTAACATAAACCTATAACCTAAATAACAACAGGCTGCAGTAGATCTTGTGAAACAAGTATACTAAAAAATAGCAATGAGTAGAATGGAGGGATCAACCATATGAACATAATGATCCCTACACCACGACGGAAGAGCCTCCACTTTAGTCGCATAGAATAGCGAAGAAGAGGATCTCCTATAGTAAGAAATCGCGTCCAAAGCTCGTCCAGTATAGTGCTTACAATGCAATACGGACCACACAACGGAATACATGAAGGTTGCGACCTTGCTGGTTGTGATAAAGATGACACGATTTACCAGTGAAAAAAGATCCTCACATAGAGGAAGATTTCACGTTAAGATCCACAGTAGACAAGAGAGTAAATTACTCATGATCTCTGTGAAGATAGAGATGCTATCAACAGAAATGTATTGTGGTTGTTTATCTTAGCAATACCTGCTAAAAACAACAGCGCCGGAGGATACGCGTATCCTATCATTCTGTCCTATAGATCAATAGAGCGTTAACAGTATTAGCTCAGAGATCTGGACAAGCCAACACATACGTCTGCAATTGATTAGCCAGCTGTGTCATAAATAAAACATCATTGGGCGCTCCCATAGATAGCAAATCTGATTGAATACTTGTTTGTTGAGAGTCCATTCTGACAGCAACAAGCGACCCGTAAGAGAACGGGAGTGCGATAAAACAATCAGACGACCCAGAATATGACGGACCAAAACTGAACTTGGTGTACTATAACCAACAGACGGATTCTTTCCATTAAATTGAATAACGGAAACGAAAGAGTGCCTCCCTGGTTCCGGAGATACGCCACTACTGTCGAATTAAAGGACAGGAATTTGGGCATGCGTTTCTGAATAATGTTCATGCAATGACATAAAGCAAGCCTAAAAAATATTATTCCGCGGAAGTTAACTGATAGCTAAAAGACTGCGGAACCCAAAGACCCTGGCACTTCGAATCCGTAGGGATCAGTATATATCCCAATCTGTTTGACTGGCAACCGTCATAACAGCCACACTCGGGTCCGGCAACTGCGGCGGCACTCTCTGAGTCAACCACCGAATGTTTGCCCCAGTCTGAATCTCTTGTAACACTAGATAGACAAGAGAATGTATAAATCAAGCAATTCATGGATTGCCGGAAAGTTGCCGTCGAAGAGAAGCTCCTCCGAGAACGAAGCGACTCTGAGAGAGTTCTTAACCTACTATCCACGCGTGGATGTAGCTAGGGCTGCATCACGTCTAACCAACTCCAATCAGCCACTGAAGGGCGGAGTTATACGTGAACAAACTACTGCCCTCAAAAGAAATTACATTGAGAATAATATCCCGTAAATCTTTTCTTGAAGACGTAATGATAACGCCTCAGTAAGGCGGATTACGTATAATAAAGCGTCTAAGTTAAGTCTAATATACATAATGTCGTTCCCAACATTGAGATTGGAAAAGACATAAACGGTGAAAAAGAATATATGCAGTCTTTAATCACACCGTCTAGACGCATATGAACTCTCGGTATGCCCTGCTCTGCCAAAATAAACTATATGTAAAAAAAGATAAAATGGCAGAAATGAGCCACGCGGACAAGAAACTAAACTATCATGCTTAGTAGCCGTCTTGTATATATATATAAATATATAGCGTCGAAAAATAAAACACATGTTGTAATGACAATATTGGACTGCGTCGGTAAGTCAGGGACAAAGTCCCTGTACCGATCGAAAAATCCGAGTCCAATGACGCTATAAGTCTCTTATCCAAGATCGCAGCAATGAAGTCCGAAAAATAATCACTGGAAGAAATGCCAGAAGATATGAAAGGCATCTTCCGATACTACTAAAGGGAAAACTCGAAATCTTTCGAATCCCTTTCGCCATCCTGTCGGACCCTATAAAGCGTTCGGTCGTCCGTAGCTTGATGCAACCGCGGACCGCACCGACCCAGCACCGTCGGATAATTCCTGATTCGACCGAGAAACCGTCAATTGCTGGGATGCTGCGAAACAACTGTGCTAACTCGGATAGCACGTCCGTCACTGAGGCCTGAGGAGCAGCGGTCTTACGATGCATTGCCGCAGGAAGCTCCGAGATCGTTACCCCGTGCATACTTCCAATATGCGAGCGAACGGAGTGTATAGGCCTCGTGTCCCTTGGCTACCGGATGGCGCGACCTATTCGCTGTGGAATCACTGAATGCCGAAACTGATCGGATACTCGAGGTCACGTAGCCAATGTGCGGTCGTGTGCCCTGCTGTGAGGATGAGGAAGCATTAAAGACAGTCTCTCGGACTGTCAATATAACGGAGCGTCCCGAGCAACGGACATATGCTCCGAATGTAAAATATCTGAACCACAACATGCGGTCCTCTATGTTGTTGGCTTCCTCCGATCTGTCCTCAATCTGCCGTCACTGGGTGAGTACTAAAGTAATTAAAGTGCTCGCATCACCCAAATCTCCTTCCTAGACCGCAACGGACGAACCCGGCAGCCGAACCATTCGATGAATGTACGCTACACCGGGTGAGCTAGCGAATGTCACTCCGTAAGCGATAGACATATTCCATGAGCACTTATTGCCGCTAACTCTTCATTAACTATGACGACAGAGGCACACTTTTGAAAGACATCTCCATAACTCTTCGAACAAGAAACCAGAAATGCTTGGATAGCAAGCATAAAATAATAATATATATAGCGTCGTTCAATAATTCGAAAGTTTGTGTGACATTACTGGACTATGTCGGAACTGAGGGACGATGTCCCTGAACCGAACCAAAAATTTCTAAGTCCACCGACGCTATCAGTTTCTTATCCGGCATCGCAGCATATGTTGTTCCGAAAGGGAAAGCTTGAAATCCACCGAATCCCTTTCGGTATCCCGTCGGACCGGATGAAACTTTCGGACGTCCGTACCCGCTTCCGCGGAGCGTCCCGACCCAGCATCGTCGGATAAAATATATGCGACAGATTCAGTTGATGCTGGGATGCTGCGATAAACTGTGCTATTAAGGAAAGCACGTCCGTTCCCGAGGCCTGTGCAGTAGCGGACTTACGATGCATTGCCGCTGGAAGCTCCGTGTACGTTGACTCCCGCATACTTCCTATGCGAACGTCCGGAGTCTGCAGGCCTCGAGTCCCCGGCTACCGACCCAGCGCTGTCGGATAATTCTCGATCCGACACCGTTTCTGTCGGCTGCTGGGATGCTGCGATACGCTGTGCTATGTGCACAAGAATGTCCGGCGTCGAGACCTGCGGAGGCGCAGTCTATCGCTGCTTCGCCGAGGGCAGCTCCGCATCAGATGGCTCCCGCATACTTTTCCTATGCGAACGTCCGGAGTCCATCGGTCTCGAATCCCTGGCTGCCGGATGGTGTGACCTGGTCGCCGAAGAATCCTTGATCGGCGAAGCTGGTAATATATCGGCGGTCACGCAGCCAAGGTGCGGTCGTGTGCGCTGACGAGAAGAGGAAGCCTTAGCAGTCTCAGCGGACTGCCTATACAACGGAGCGTCCCGAGCGACGGACGTATGCTCCGCTAACGACACATTTGTACCACAACATCTGGGGCCAGATGTTGTTGAACGAGAGAGGGGCCTCTCTCGCTTGCCGTCCGGATGGACCGGAACGAGCTATGAACCGGACTAAAAGGCTTCCTCCGTTCTCCCTCCGATCCGCCGTCACTGGGTGTGCATTAAGTTAATTTTATAGTGCTCGCATCACCCCAAAATTCCTTCTAGACCGCAACGGACGAACCCAGCTGCCGAACCATTCGGTGAATGGACGCTACACCGGGCGAGCTAGCGGACGTCAAAGGCCGTCGAACCTACTAGGGTCCTCTTAGGCAATTGGCGTATTACATGAGCACTTTTCCGCTAGCCCTTCATTCATTGTGACGACGGAGGCACACTGTTGGAAGACATCACAGATACATCACCCTAATCTTGATCGTCTGAAATAGAAATTGATAAAGTAGAGTGACCCTGCGGGGAAAGGACCGGAGTGTCCAAATCCCCAACAACATACCGTGACATACGCTTCCCATATTGTCATCGAAATCATACGATACAGAACCGGAGTTAATGCGAGTACACTGACCACATATAGAATGATAATAAGGTCAGAGGAAGACTTCCTCTTAAAACAATTGATCAATATCCTTTCAATGTGAAAAGAAAACAAGTCCTGGTACTCGCACTAACCCCTGGCAATCAAAATACATAATAATAATATGATCCATTAATATAGAAAAAATAATTGAAATCAAAATATTTTGAAAAAATATTTTTTCAGAACAGCCCAAGTTTCTGAAAAGTAACGTTGAGCCCCAATGGATCCCAAGCCTAAGTGTGGACAAAAATTTTAAAAATATTTTAAACAATTTATTCAACACTTACGAACAATAAAAATGTATCTAGTTATGATTGAAATAACATAAAGATATTATTATTTAGAAATCCCCCCCTCACACAGAGGGCTGTTGTAAATGTAAACAATGAGTGTAAAAACACTAAAATAAGACTCCAGGCACCCAGGCCCGAAATCAGTTACCAAAAATACACCATCTGATGCAAAACAGAGACTTCCAGGGAAGAAACTGCAGAACATCAGATGGTAGATGCAGAACACAACGCCTAACCACCCATAGGTGAAGACGTAAACATGGGGAAAGAACAGAATTCATTCTGTTATTCAGCTAAACTCCCAAGAAATTTTAGTAATAATAATTACAGAAATTATGCCAAAAGCATGGGAGAATAGCAAGGGGGAACTTAAAGGACAGGGAGAGAGGAAAAACACTTGTAAAAACAGTGTAACTAAATAATCAGAATGACAACAAAATGGCTGCTGCCTTGAAAATAGGTAACTTAACATAATTTCATTAAAAAATTTTAAGTTACAGCCCTGATAATATTCTGTCACACATTCTTTTCCTCTCCTCCTTTTCTATCCTCCTTAGAATCACCATTTCACTAATATTTATGTGTCTGGCATCATTTAAACTGAGATTTAAAAGCACAAAGATCAGTCAGATGTTAACTGATGAAGGGCCAAACTTAGAATGATAAATGGCGCCAATTTCGGAACGTCCTTGACACTGCGCATGCGCAGTAGGGGCGAAGTGTGGAGGGCCTCTCAGGACATGTTTTCTTTAGTTTTAGATGCAAATTTTGGGGATTGGGGGGCAAAATTTGTGTTTGGCCCTATATTTTAAGAGTTAGCACCAGCTATGTCTGGGTCATTGGTACAGTATAAAAATATCTGACTGTAGGTGATTTTTATGGCTTGACTGAGGTTTTCCAATACTTTTAAAGCCCTCTTCTAAATTGATACAAATTTCCTTACTGTTTCAGTAATTTCAAATCAACGTAAGAACCATTCTTTAACGATTTGGACTGTTGTTTCCTGTAATGGTAACACCTTTGTGTACACTTACAGTGAGATGGGTCAATCCAATATCAATACAGAGGAAGGATAAAATAATAACTACAGTCTGGACTGTCTGGCTGCAGACTGCAGTTATTATTTTATCATCAATGCCCTGTGAATACACATCTTATAATAAGGCAAACATGGGATGAAATTATGCCTTGGACCAAAAAATCGGCCTTGTGAGTTCAAAGGGTTAAGGACACTTTCAGAACCTATGACAAGAACCAATGAAAGATTTTGCAAGAATCAAAGGTGATTTTCATTGTTTTCCTGGTGATAATCATTTACCTGAATTCAGGCCTACTGTATTCAAAATTTTGCGTAACAAATTTATCATTCACCTATTCTGAGCTTTGGTAACCTATCGTTTGTTCCCCTGTATTTGATTCAGATAACCCATTAGGTAACCTAAATATATATGTATCACAACTATGCTGATATATGAACTGTCGTATCATAGACAAGTTCTTCCTCCTATGGGCAATACCCTGATGAATAGAGATGAATCCTTTGTGCAATTACAGACAAATCTTGGCATGGGCTAGCATGCTGCAGAACAGTATGACATCCATAATCACTATTTGTGGCAGAGACATGAATTATTGCCATTTCCTGATTTTGTACCTATGTTACATGTACATCTTACTTAAGATGATCAACAGTTTATAATGATGTTGAGCATCAACCAATCATCAATTGCATAGGTGTATGTATCTGCCTGAAGTATAGCTGCTTCAGTTATACTTCAGGAAGGTGCAAACACCTATGCAATTGATGATTGGTTGATGCTCAACGTTATTCCACCATTCATTCATAATAGATCATTCAACTTGGCAAACATTTTGCGTGACCTGGTGACAATTTAGCATGACCCATTTTACGTTTGCATGTTTTTCATTTTAGGTAACCTCCATGCAACCCAAACGGCCGTTTGCCTCAAATCGAAGGGCCTGTGAATTGAATCTGATTCTCAGATAAATTTTAAATCCTAGATGGAGTCCTCAATCTCACTGATTATTTAATCTGTTAAGGGTTAAAGGGTTAAATCAGCTTAGGTACTATAAACATTCAGATTATTCTGAATACAGTATACCTACCAATCTGGCTGTCTATTAAACAGTGCACTAGATGGGTGAATATACACTGTTTGACTGTCCACGAGTGTTTTGTAACCTTCCTGGGGATCCTTCTTTGCAGCATTCCTGAAGAAACCACTACAAATAGCTTTCTGTACTCTAGCAGTAGTCTTTCCACAACTAACGACATCTAATTTATGTCTGAAATATACCAGAAAAGTCCATGAATATGAATCTTCAGAAACAAATTAGAAAGTTAGGCTAAATAAAAAAATATGTTTGGTTCTCAAGCAATTAATTTTTCAATGAGGGAGGGTGACTTTGTTTTGTTTGATAACAAGTCGAGTGCTAAACTATCTTTGGTCTGAAAAATTTGTTCGCATGTTCTTACTTTGTTAAAATTTATGGGAGAGTGCTGCCAATGGCTAAACCAAAAATGTAACTTTTTTTTTTTGCTTCATGTATCATTTGTTCAAAAGGCCCATGTTGATTTCAAGAGAAAGTGGAATGAAAAAATAATAAAACAAATATGGCCTTGTTGGGATCAAGTTATATTGGAAGAGCTAAATTCCAGAACACAAGGACACACAAACAACATCTGATCAGTAATTTTTTAAAACATTAGTGGAAAATAAACAGCACCTTTTAAAAATATCACAATGCATTGTTACAGGGTAAATACTCCCAAGGTACACTGGCAATGTATGAGGAGTTAGGACATCTGCATACCTGTAAGCTGATGGTGTATAGTACATGTACTATTAGATGTCAAAAACATATTTTGATAAGTAGTGTACCTGTCCATAATACCCAACATTTGCTTTCTCACATCCTGGGCACGTTTTAGTGTCCTAATCTGTACAAAGTTCTCATAACACCATGGACTAGAAAATTTATTGGTCTTCCATGAGTTATACACAGACAGTAAAGTCAAATGGTCACCCTCCATTTGATGAAATTTGGCTTTCTTCTGATCTGCAATAGACTGCTTATCCTGAAATAAATAAAATAACAAAATGTATAAGAGGGTTTAGGAATTTGTCTTGTAGCCTGCAGACTCAGTAATGGGATACATTCCCAATACAATGCAGTCTACTTTCTGCAATTAAATGTACCAGTTATGCTATTATTTCGCAATTACCCTACCAGCAATTAACTGGTAGAGTGCTGGAAGCCCATTTTTGGGCTTTATCCTGAAGTTCAGGTACCACAGCTTAAAGGCTTGATATTCTGTGGATGTGCTTCAATTAATTCTTGATGTGATATTATTTAGTCTGGATGGAAATGCCCTGCTACAATTTATGGGAGAGTGCCTGTAGGCACTCTCCCATAAATTGTAGCAAGGCAATAAAATATGAACAAAATTTTAACACCTCAAAAAACTTAGCACTCTACCAGTTAACATTGACCCTTCCAACTGTGACTATTTGTTAGAAACCTTTCTACACCACAGACTGCAGTTCTTGTGGGAGTTGTGGCCTCGTAATGAACTCAAGTCAAGTCTTTACCTATTTAGCAAGCCTATATTTTACCCTTAAGGGCCTGGAGATTTTTATACATTTTTGCTATACTTTGAAAGTCTACCTCCTGTAGCTTTGCAGTTGTTTATAGTCAAGTCTGGGCTGCCCAAAGAGTCAGCCATGATTTGTCTAGAAACAACTGACAAAGCACTTACAAAACAAGTTTTGAGTTTACCCAAACAATGCATGTTGGGGCACCTGTTCCTTTGCATTAAACAATTATTAAATTTGGAATCAGGCCCCTTAGGGTGAACTAGAAACCACTGCCAGATTAATTTCATCACTGTCCAGAAGCCTTCCCCATTCCATAGAGAAACACCTAATGTGTGAAAATTTGATTAAGTTTGATCAGACCAAACGGGTAAAGCTGTCATGACAGATAATCTTAAAGGGAAGTTAATGAATGCAACATAAGTAAAATTCCATGTGGCCTAAAAAAGAAAAAAATCTGTTTCTCAGCCTCTCTCACCCAATGATGGCTGCCTCATGGCCAAAAACCCCCCCAAATGAATGATTTATGTCAATAAATTCCCCAAATTCATAAAATTGATAAAATACACCACTGCCCATTTTATTCTGTAGATTATCCCTCTACACAGTGATGTCATAATATATAAATTTGAAGCAAATTTTTTCATATTGCAACTAGAAATTTAATCAAACAAGACTGAATCGAGTAAATTTCTAGTTGCAGGGTGGGAAAATTGTTGCTTTAAAATTCAATATTTTGACATCAGTATGCCTAAAACATAAAACAAAACAAGTACATGACCCTCAGAGAAATAATCATTAAAAAAATAAAAAATAAAATAAAAACAAGACTAATGGAGATGGCCAGGCTACGGATGCCCCCAAACTATGGCCAAATGGCCTCTAATACTGGAATGAAAAGTTTTGTGTTGAATTTGGTGTTCACTATATATAGTCCATAATATTTTGGACTCAATAAAATACATCTGAACATAGCTGCCAAAGCTGTATTGACCTTATTTCCAAAAGGTCAATACAGATACTAACATGTAGGAACTTTCTCAAGAGAACCATACACATAGGGATATCACTTGAACTGGCATACAGTACAAGTCAAAATAAAGTTGTAGGAAAACCATTATAAACCATGTATCTTTCTCTTCCAATACTGATAAGACCAGAAACTAACATCCTTTTCTGAAATGCTTTCCAGAAAATGATGTCAGATTTTGGTCTTATCATTGTACAAGCAGCAGTATACTTAGTTTATTGCAGTTATGTTACAACTTATTTTGACTTGTACTGTAATGTACAAGTTCTTTTGACGATATCTGAATGGGTTTACTGGAAAAGAGAGATAAAAGTTTTCCACCATGAGTGGAATTTAGATCATTTAAAAAAAAAAATTCTTGGATAAAGGGTTAATTCATCTAGATTAACCTTTTAAACACTGAAACCCAGCACACAGAGATTGTAAATGACAAAAGTTTGTAAGAAGATGACAACTTTGTCAGCCAAGCATTATAGAATTATGGCTCCAGACGGACAAATACAGTCTGTGAGAGAATTAAGTTTTCCCATTCCTGTTACCTTGTCCTTTGCCACTCGAGTATGGTGTTGCTATGCAAAAGACCTTCCATGGTGTTTATCCTTGTGTAAAGTTTCATGGAAATTTACCAAAGCATTATAGAGTTATAGCTACAAAGTTGGACAAACAGATGGACAGACTGATGGGTGGATGGACATCCCAGATTTAAGATGCCTTGCTATCAGGGACATAAAAACACCCACCTATGTGAAATTTATAAAAAGTGGCCTGAGAAACAGAAGAACTACTTTGTGTGGCCAAACTTTTCAAAATTCCCAATTTCTTCTCAACTCCTAAAGTAGTCAGAAAAATCTCTTAAGGTTGAGAAACACAAAAGTTTATTGTTTATCACTTAATGAGATGAATAATTTTCCAGAATTTTCACTAATAGAAAATATGGTCAGTGAAGGGACTCCCAGACTGACTATCTCATTCAAATTCTGGTTTGTTGGATAATGTAAAAAGGCACTCTCCAACAAACTGCAAAAAGGCAAATTCAAATAAACAAAATATTTGTGCTTTTAAGTGAATGTGAAGTACATCTACAAGGTTTGTTCCCTATTTCCCTATTAAGAAGGGTACAAGCATCTTTCAGTGGAGCCCAAATTTGGGTACCTAGCACTCAAAACTAGTTAACTGGCCGAGTGCTAGAAGCCACTATCAGGACTCTACTGAATATTTATTTATGAAGTTTTAACGACACTTTAACAGCCAAAGTCATATTTTGTAGGAGACAGTTTTATGGGTGGAGGAAGCCAGAGAACCCGGAGAGAACCACCAAGCAACGACGAGCAGCTGCCAACTCCCCAACATCGTAACTCCGCACTGCAGCACAGGCAGGGTTAGACTGGTTGAAGACATGCACTCTAACAACGTTCAGTATGCCATAGTACACAGCGTCATCATGCCCCCATGTGGACAATCAGGGTTAAGTGCCTTGCCCAAGGACACAATGCAGAAGTCCGAATCGATCGCTCAGATGGTCACCAATCCAAGGACTAACCTGACTCGATGTTGCTTAACTTCAGTGATCTGATGAGAACCGGTTTCTGCAATGCCACCGTGCCCCCAGGACTCTATTGAAAAGTGCTGAAAGCCACTTTAGTGGCTTTACATGGTATTCATTACCTTGTTTGCCCAGCAGTTGAAACACAGACAAATGTTTAAACAAAACTGTTTTATTACAACTGATTGGATCCAGTGGGCACTAGGGCTGGGCGGTTTATCGGTTTTTCGGTTCGGTTTTTTTTTTTAAACCGAAACCGAACCGCCGCCTTAACAAAAAACCAAGACTTTCGGTTTCAACAAATGTCCCAGAATTGGTTAAGTTTATGACCACTCAATCACTTGTTTTCCGCACGCCAAAGGCTTAAATGTCAGGCAAAGGTAAATGCTGTGCCATTTATGCTTACTTCGAGAGGACTGACAACAAATCCCCCCCCCCCACCCTCCCCCCACAAATAGTGGTAGCAAATTTCTTGTATCTTAAACAATATCTACAGAACCACCAGCAGATGGAATATGAAAAATTAAAAAGTCGTACGTAAAAATCCACACATGCAATTCAAGAATTGTTTAGTAAATTTACTGAACCGGCATATTCGACCAAAGAGGTATTGCAAGTTACCTGACAATATGTGGTGTAAAAGTATTATAAATTACCTTTGACCTAAAATCATCTGCGTACAGCACGTTGTAAATTAGATTGGTGATAAACATAAAATTTATTGAGTTTTAAAACCTCAAAGTTCACATGGGAAAAATGACGAGTAAATTATGTTAATTAACCGACCACTGGCACGTTCTCTGAAGTCACATGCTCAGAGATAACGCTGCGCATTGGCAGTTATGTTTTTTGTCAACAATAAAATGGTTAAATTAAAATAGAACACATCCAATTAAATGGATGGCAGGTAACTATTGAAAGTTTTTTTTAAGACTTATTGGGAATTGTTTGTATACTATTTGAACTTACTTTAAGGAATCGCGCAGTACTGCAGGTCTGTCAGGTACACACGCTGCTTTCCCAATACGATGTTATAATCAGCACGTGTCATGACCATGTGTATTTTGTAAACACAACAAATCCCAAGATGCAATATTGCAAACTTTCTTTCAACCTCCATTATGCAGCAGTCTCCCCTCCCTTCAAAATCATCAATCGCCTGTCTTGAATAAGATGAAATCAACGCAGGGATAAGCCAAGAGGGCAAAGTAAAGTTGGTAATATCTTTGCCTTGGCACCGCCCATTTCGCCCAATTTCTATGTTTGGGCAGAATCAAAGTAAAAAACGAACATCTACAGTCGAAATTAAGAGAGATATTGTGAAAGCATTGGAGTGAGTTACCAATAAAAGTGATTCGTATATCACGACTTACTTCAACAATAGTTATCAAAATCAGAAAAAATATGATTTGTGTTCCTCTTATTCCACTGTCATTTGAAGCAGGAACCATCAAGAAACACGGGGCACGTCTATTTTCAAGCGATGTGATAATTACCGAAATACGCACAACAATTGCACATTATCCACCAAAACCAGGATGAGAGCATTGCGACTCTATAAAAAAATAAGGAAATGTTAATTTTTGCTAAAATGTTAAAAAATTTATAGTAATTTATATATATTTTATACTTACCAATGACCCAGACTTAGCTGGTGCTAACTCCACAAAAACCAGGGCCAAACACAAATTTTGCCCCCCAATCCCCAAAATTTGCATCCAAAACAAAAAGAAATCATGTCCTAAAGGACCTCCATAGTACGACTCTACTGCGCATGCGCAGTGACGCAGTCGTCCCGAAATTGGCGCCAAATATCATTCTTACTGGCAGTGCCTGGTCAGCGCTATGTACTCAGCGGGGAGGCAAGAGTTCCCAACTCAGGGAGGGCCATCCCCGTCTGGGTCATTGGTAAGTATAAAAAATATATAAATTACTATAAATTTTTTAACATTTTTATACTGTACCAATGACCCAGACTTAGCTGAATAGTAAACAGGCTGGAGGGCCTAGGACATAGAGGAAAATCCAATAAGCTCAATAATAAAATAAAGAGGTAACCCCTTAAGGAGAAAAGGAGTATTAGGCTTTACATGTATCTTTCTTATTTAATATTTAAATTAGAAAGATACACTACCCTTAATAATTGAGCACAATAACATTCATGTTCTCTATTAACATCCAGTATAACCTTTATACTAATTATTTTTAAAACAAGCCAATAAATAAAGTAGTCCAGAGAATTGAGACTCTTTATAATCATTTAAAAGTGTCCGAGTATTGTATATTAAAGCCCGTTTGACACTTGACATATACAAATGCTTCACACCGAGCTACACTTTAAAAATAAGACATGAATGAAATTAAACATTAATATTACACTTTAAAACCATCCCGGAAGCGACTCAGAAATACTGTCTTGGAGGAGGCATTCCCTTGCTTTTCACTATAAAGCAGGTGACCTAAGGGAACACCCGCCCCCCCCCCTTCCCCTTGCCCTGGGTCAAATAGCCCAGAGCGAAGAGGGCAGCCGGACGGAGTCACTGCCGGAACAGAAAGCCTGCATAACTATAGTTGCAACTGTTTAGTGGACGACATTCTGAGCAACAGATAACGGACCTAAACAATGCAGGTCTCCAGAAATGGACTCAATATTTCTGAGATAAAAATTAGTAAATGTGGATGGCTGAGACCAATAAGCAGCCTTCATTAAATCTGTAATAGCAACACTATTAGCATAAGCCCAGGAAGTAGAAAGAGCTCTTACTTCATGAGCAGAAATCTTAAGCACAGACTGCTGAGAAGAAGATAAATCTTCATACGCAGTACGGATAGTTAACTGAATCCATCTAGCAATAGAATGGACTGAAATGTCCTTTCTATTAGGCATCAAAGACAGAAAGAAACGTTTCCGTCCCTTTCTGATGAACTGAGATCTCTGTTTATAGATACGTAGTGCTCTAACAGGACAGAGTAAAGGCCTACGCCCGTCTGAAGACGGAAGAGCCTTAATAACAATAGGTTCCGGATATTTATTAGGAGCCTGATTCTTAGCTAAAAAACCGACGTTAGTAGTGAAGGTGATAGTGTTCCCAACACTACGATAATGAGAATCATCCACCGATAGTGCATGAAGCTCACTGACTCTTCTGGCAGAAGAGAAAGCTAAGAGAAAAGCTGTCTTATAAGATAAGAATTTGAAATCTACTGTCCCAAGAGGTTCAAATGGCTTTTCCTTCAATTTAAGGAGAACCCAAGCTAAATTCCACTTAGGAATTAATCTAAGAGTTCTGGGTCTATTTATCGAAAAGTTTCTAACCAATTTCGATAAAGAGACATTAGATCCAATTTGTAAACTATCATGATGTGCATAGGTATCAGATAACATAGATCTATAACCCTTTATAGTAACCGGTTGCAGTTTGATTTCGTCAAACAAGTATACTAGAAAGTTAGCAATGTCTGGTATAGAGGGATCAAATATATCAACAGAATGATCCCTACACCAACGACGGAAAACCTTCCACTTAGCCGCATAGTTTAGCGAAGAGGAGGTCCTCCTACAGTTAGAAATCGCGTCCACTGCTCGTCCTGTAAAGTGCTTGCCATGCAAGAAGGACCGCACAACGGAAAAACGTGAAGGTTGAGACCTTGCGGGTTGTGATGCAGTTGGCGCGATTTCCCCTGCCAAAGAAGATCCTCTCGTGGAGGGAGCTTCCGCGGTAGGTCCCACAACAGACACCTGAGTAGATTTATCCACGGTCTCTGTGGCGACAGAGATGCTACCAACAGAATCTTGCATTGAGATTGTTTTATCTTTAGCAATACTTGTTGAATTAACGGCGCTGGAGGATACGCATATCCTATCATTCCGTCCCAAGGGATCGATAGAGCGTCTACAGCAAATGCTCTTGGATCCGGACACGGGGACACATACGTCTGCAACTGATTGTTGAGATGTGTCGCAAATAAGTCTATCATTGGCCGTTCCCATTGGTAGCAAATCTGATTGAATACTTGTTTGTTGAGAGTCCACTCCGACGGCAACAAGCGACCCTTTCGAGAAAGGGAGTCTGCTAGCACATTCAGACGACCCGGTATGTGACGGACCGAAAGAAGAACGTGATGTTCCAACGCAAACAGAAGGATTCTTTCCGTTAGATTGAACAACGGAACTGAATGAGTGCCTCCCTGATTCCGTATATACGCCACTACTGTCGTATTGTCGGATAGGATTTGGACATGAGCATCGTGAATAATGTCCATCCAGTGACGTAACGCAAGCCAAATTGACATCATTTCCTTGATGTTTATGTGCTTGCACAGGAATTGCGGATCCCAAAGACCCTGGCATCTCGAATCCGTTGGGATTAATGATGCACCCCAACCTGTTTGACTGGCATCCGTCATAATGGTAAAACTCGGATCCGGCAACTGCAGCGGAACTCCTTGAGTTAACCACTGAATGTTTGCCCAAGTCTGAATCTCTTGTTTCACTTGATCTGACAAGAGAACGTCTACATCGAGCGAATGAATTTTCACACTCCAATTCTGAGTCAAGAAAATTTGAAGAGGCCGTGTGCGTAGCCGTCCCATCGGAATGAGATCCGCAGCGGCTCCGCACAGACCTATTAGTCTCATAAATTCTCTCGCTGTGACTTTGTCTGTATTTAGACAATAGCGAGCGTAACAACTGACTAATTTCGCTCTGGTTAACGGCAGACGAACGAGATTGTTGTGCGTCTCGAAGCTCATTCCCAGATGAGTGAATGACTTGGACGGCACCAGATCCGACTTCTCCTCGTTTACTATGAAACCGAGACGTCGGAGCAATAGAAGAAGATTCTGAACATCGTTCTGAAGCGTTAACTCGTTGCCGTACCTCTGAAGAATGTCGTCCAGGTAGGCCGACGTTACCGCAGACGAATGAGCTCGGAAGTAGATCATTACCGAGTTCATTACCCGAGTGAAAGCCCAGGGTGCTAGATTCAATCCGAAGCACATGGCCCGGAACTGATACACCACTCCTAGGACTGCGAAGCGTAGATACTTTCGGAATGTCGGATGTACCATGACGTGAAAGTACGCATCTTTGAGATCTATGCTCGTTGCATAATCGTTCACCCGAATACTCGCTCTGACCGATCGAATCGTCTCCATATAAAACTTCGGAGCGATGATCAGCTTGTTTATCCAGCTCAAATCTATGACTGGACGGAACGAGCCGTCTGGTTTCGGAACCAGAAACAGATGGCTGTAGAATCCCAGCGACTCCTGGTTTTCTACGACCTCTACCGCGTTCTTCATTAAAAGAGACTGCACCTCTGATAGCAGAGCGTCTCTTTTCTGAGGGTTTGACGGAAGATGAGTCCACTTTGGACTTCGAGTTAATGGAGGCTTTCGTTTGAAGGATATCTTTAGACCTTCCGAAGTCACTCCTCTCACCCACGGGTCGTCCGTAATCGACGCCCACTCTTGAGAAAAACTCGACAACCTTCCGCCAACCGGAACGCGATAGAGGTTTGAGCCATCACCTCCTGGATCTGCGAGGCCTGCGGTAGGAGAAACCACGTCTTCCACGACCCGCACCTCGCCTCGTCGACCTCGGGGCGTCCGACCGATTGTCCCGGCCTGAAGGACGTCCCGAACGAGAGTCGCTATCCTGACGGTCTCTCGAATAAGAGCTAGAGGACGCACCGGAACCTCTATAGGAACCTCTCTTGGGCGGATAAGACCCAGAAGTGCCCGCCTTATTCATGTCTGCTGAATCCGACCTTTTAGGAGCGGATCTAAACAACAGAGAATCACTAGCTTTCTTTTTAATATTATCATAAATAGCGGAAAGCTTGCCGTCAAAGAGAAGATCTCCTGAGACCGAAGCGACTCTAAGAGAGTTCTTCACCTTAGAATCCACTAGTGTGGATGTAGACAGGGCTGCGTCACGTCTAACCAACTCCAGATTTGCCACTGAAAGGGCGGAGTTACACGTGGAATAAGCTACTGCCCTTGAAAGAAGTCTTAAGGAGGATTGTATATCCTGAAACTCTTCCCCTTGAAGACGCAGTGATAACGCCTTCGTAAGGTGATCTGCGTAAGATAAGGCATCTAAATTGGCTCTGTTAGACGCAATAGCTGTTTCCAACACTGCGGTTGGAATAGAAGCTGACGACGGTAATGATAGCTCTAAGTCTTCCGCCTCGTCGTCCATACGCAGAGGAACTCTCGGTATACCCTGACCTGCCGTGTCGAATTTATTCCTTGCATTAATGAAAGGCAGGTTGAGAGTATTTGCGGACAAGAAGCCTGCTTTCCCTGTCCTGGAAGCAAGTTTAAAAATAGCGTCGTTCAATAATTCAAATGTTCTTGCAACATTATTGGACTGCGACGGAAACTCGGGAGCGATGTCCCTGAACCGCTCGAAAAAATCAGAGTCCAATGACGCTATAATTCTCCTGTCCGGAAGCGCAGCAGTCTGGCCCGACGGAACAACTTGAGGAAGAAAGTGCCGGATGAAGTCTACGGCAGCTTTGTGTTGTTCCGAAAGGGATAGCTCCAATTCATCCGTATCCCTTTCACCATCCGGTCGGACCTCCCGATGTTCCCGGTCGTCCGCCCCCGATGCTTCGGCGGAGCGTACTGACCCAGCGCCGTCGGATAATTCTCGATCCGACACCGTCTCTGTCGGCTGCTGGGATGCTGCGATAAGCTGTGCTATCTGCACTAGAATGTCCGACGTCGAGACCTGCGGAGGAGCGGTCTTTCGCTGCTTTGCCGAGGGCAGCTCCGCATCAGATGGCTCCCGCATACTTTTCCTATGCGAACGTCCGGAGTCCATCGGTCTCGAATCCCTGGCTGCCGGATGGTGTGACCTGGTCGCCGAATAATCCTTCATCGGCGAAGCTGGCAAGATATCGGAGGTCACGCAGCCAAGGTGCGGTCGTGTGCGCCGGCGAGAAGAGGAAGCCTTAACAGTCTCTGCGGACTGCTTATACAACGGAGCGTCCCGAGCGACGGACGTATGCTCCGCTAAAGACACATTTTGTACCACAACATCTGGTCCCAGATGTTGTTGTACGAGAGAGGGGCCTCTCTCGCTCGCGGCCCGGCTGGACCTGGACGAGCTAGGAACCGGACTAAAAGGCTTCCTCCGTTCTCGTTCACTATCCGCCGTCACTGGGTGTGCATCTATTATTTTTATAGTGCTCGCATCACCCAAAATTTCCTCTTGGACCGCATCGGACGAACCCGGCTGCCGAACCATTCGGTGAATGGACGCTACACCGGGCGAGCTAGCGGACGACATTTGTCTAATCTCCATGAGCACTTTTGCCGCTAGCTCTGTATTTAATTGTGACGACGGACGCACACTTGAAGAAGATAACATGGAAACATCACCCTGTTCTGGTTCCTCTGAAATAGAAACTGAGAGAGTAGAGTGACCTTGTGGAGAAAGAGCCGGCATCGCTCTTTCTCCAGAAACAACATATCGTGACACACGTTTCCAATGTTTCTCATCCCAATGTTCACATACAGGACAGGGATTAATGCGAGAACACTGACTACAATTTATGCAATAATCATGAAAGTCAGAGGAAGATTTCTTCCTATTACAATTTGAACAAGTTCCCTTCATTGTGAAAGAACAACAATAAGTCCTAGTTACTCGCAAAAACCCCTGACACAAAGATACATAATAACATGATCCATTAATAAATGAAAAAACAATTGCAAAACAAAATAATTTTGAAAAAATATTTTTTCAGAGAAGCCCAAGTTGCTGAAAAGTAACGTTGAGCCCCGATGGATCCGATGGCAAAGTGTGGTCAAAAATTTTAAAATTATATAAAATAATTAATGAGACACTTTCGGATAATATAAATGTATCTTATAATGAGATAAACTACCTCAAAGGCAAACAGCCCCCCTCAAAAAAGGCTGTTGCCAATGAAAACAAACAGTGTAAACACAGAAGAAAACATGACTCCAGGCACTGAAAAAACTGGCCCGGAATCAGTCCTCAATTACACTCTATCTGATGCAAAACAGAGACTCCCAGGGGAGAATCTGCAGAACATCAGATGGAAGATGCAGAACACAAACGTTATACACCCATGGGTGAAAACGTAACTATGGGGAAAATAACAGAAAACATTCTGTAACCAAGCAACTCTCCCAGGGAATTTTTAGAAATGAAACTTCTCAAAAATATGCCAAAAGCATGGGAGAATTGCAAGGGGGGACTTTAGAAGGTTAGGGGAGAGGAAACACTGAATAAGCAGTGCAACAATTAGCAAGAATGACAACAAGAGGCGTTTGCCTCGAAAATAGGCAACTTAACATAATTTTAACAAAAAATTTTAAGTACAGCCCTGATTATTTTTTGCCACTTCTTTTTTCCTCTCCTCCTTCTATCCTCCTTAGAATCACATTTTCTCCAAGAATTACGTGTCTGGCATCCTTTAAACTGAGATTTACAAGCACAAAGATCAGTGAGATGTTGACTGATGAAGGGCCAAACAGAGAATGATATTTGGCGCCAATTTCGGGACGACTGCGTCACTGCGCATGCGCAGTAGAGTCGTACTATGGAGGTCCTTTAGGACAAGATTTCTTTTTGTTTTGGATGCAAATTTTGGGGATTGGGGGGCAAAATTTGTGTTTGGCCCTGGTTTTTGTGGAGTTAGCACCAGCTAAGTCTGGGTCATTGGTACAGTATAAAAATGTAGCTTTTCTTGTGAATTTCTGCATCTTGTCTTGACAAGGTCCCAAATCTCACTGACAGAACAAGGCAGCTCCCACCAGTGGTGGAGCCATGGTTTGAAATCCTGTGGACCATGCTAGTGGAGATTTTTTTTTTTTTTTTTTTTTTTGGGGGGGGGGGGGGGGGAATCTCAGGACTGAGGGTACTGTACTTGTACTGAGGGCAGGAAATCAAAAATATTTTTTTCAAATTTGGGGATGGGAGAAGCAAGTGGGATTTTGAGTGGAGGGTGGGGGGGGGGAGGGGGGCTGGTCTCCCTAGATACCTCATGGCTCCACCGCTCCACCACTGTTGCCCACTACAGCAGCCCAACACATTATGTCCATTTGCTGAGAAGAGTGGTGAACACTGATTAACCCGAATGACTCAACTCGCTATATGAGCCTCATGACTTGGATGACAAATACAGACAGATTTTATGTGTACATTACCCTCTAAAATGTGGATTTCTACAATATATTATGAAAAACCGAAAACCGAACCGAAAACCGAGTTTTTGTACAAAACCGAAACCGAAACCGAACCGAAATGCAAATTTCAAAACCGCCCAGCCCTAGTGGGCACTCTCCAATAAACTGTAACAAAACAATTATTCATGAACAAAATCTTACTAAGCTGGGACTCCTTTTGCTTGTAACATTCCCTTTGAAAAAAAATACCCATGTTACAAAGTCTCTTTGAAAAATAATTTTCCACTCTACCAGATAATAAAAATCTTGACATGCCCATTACAGAAAATAAGAGAATGAAGCAAGAATGTGCAGACATGTCACTATGAAAAATAAATAGCACTCAAGAACAATAACAATAGTGCTTACCTTGGGTCTGTAAAAAACATTCTGAACTGACAACATAGAGACAATTGTGAGAATCTCATCACTGCAGGAAAGGTGTACAGACATAATGAGCATTTTGGATAACATAGGTTCCAAAGGAAACTCTGCCATCTATAAAAGAGAAAAAAAGTGAGAATAAATAAGAATTCAAACAGGTTGGCAAATTAGAAGACTTTGTGATCACTATACATTTGAAATATATACACACTTAAATAATGTAAAACCTTCACCCTTTGAACCCTGGTGGTATCTTCCATGTCAGTTCCATGGTAGCAATAGGAAGAGTCCATATTTATTATTTGGGTGTAGACCAATTAATATTTTCAACCAGCAGCCTGTTCCTGTTCTATCTTGAAAATTAAGCAAGTTGCAGTGTATGCCAAATATATTCTCATACTGTCACGGTTACGTGAAATCAAAATTATATAAACTCAAAATATAAATTAAATAAAAACATATTCTCTCAAGTATAATTAACTTCAGCTGATCTTTTATATATACTATTGTTATGATTCATACCAAATTTATCCATTTTGTGTAAAAAAAAATATAATTGAAAGTTTGTTGAAAACTGAAAAAAATCTGTTGTGAGATATCACAAGAATTAAGTTACCTCCCCTTACTTATATACAAACAGATTCAGAACAATCATGCCCAGGCTCCAGCAGGCTCCAGCAGAGTATTTTGTCTTCATTTTGAACCAACAGGATTATTTTGTTTGTTTTTTTTTTTCACAATGGGAGTTATGAATACTGAGGACACCTTCTCTAATGAGAGTAAAACAAAACACAGTTCAAATATTTTTTTTAATAAAAAACGAAAACGAAATTACCACAATCACACACAACTTCATTGTACATACCGGCAACAACAGATGTTTTTTTTAAAACAAAACGATATGTATTGTTAGCATTGAGTAATTTTTATTGTACAATAAAACCTGTCAAATGATAATAAGAATGAGTATTTTCTCACTAAAAATGTACAGACTGAACAAAGAATTTACATCAGGAATAAATGGCATGGATGAAGAAGGAATGCTTGTGTTGGTTCTTGAACCCGGAGAGAACTACCAAGCAACGACGAGCAGCTGCCAACTCCCCAACATCGTAACTCCGCACTGCAGCACAGGCAGGGTTAGACTGGTTGGAGACATGCACTCTAACAACGTTCAGTATGCCATAGTACACAGCGTCATCATGCCCCCATGTGGACAATCAGGGTTAAGTGCCTTGCCCAAGGACACAATGCAGAAGTCCGAATCGATCGCTCAGATGGTCACCAATCCAAGGACTAACCAGGCTCGATGTTTTGGTCCTGGGGAATTTCGGCACAGGATGTTTCAGCCTCCATGTTTTGAAGCACCGGGATGGGCTTGCATGAGCAAGGAAAAATGGCCAGACTGGGGGAGGGGGGGTTGATACGGCAAAGGCTAGATAGGCATCCACTGACATAAAATTTGTGTGAATGTCGGGACGGGAGGGGGGGTCATTGTCCCTGGGGGTGGGGGCTTGGACCAGTGATATCCATATTTGTATGCTTTTACTGACAAATACCATTAAAAGTGTTAAAATAAATTATTAAAATGAAATATATAATGCATTTGGGTTGGGGGAGGAGGGTGCCCGGGTGGGACTGTGGGAGGCATAACAAGGAAAATATTGATGTATTGGCAGCGCGCAAAAATCTCACTGACAAGCATCCAAATCTCACTGAGAGTTCATCAAAATCTCACTGACAGTCACCTTCAGAGGTTAACAGGTCTGGTGCCCACTCACGAGAGGGCCATCCCAGTCTGGGCCGTGAATTTATAATATTTTCATACAACAACCAATGGCCCAGACTAGCTGAATCGTAAACAGGCTGGAGGGCCTAGGACATAGACGAAAATCCAATCACTCAATCACTTCATAAAAGATATCTCCTACAGGAGAATAGGAGAGAAAGGAATTATATACGTCTTTCTCATTTGCGAGAAACGAGAAAGACATAACACCAACAATGTAATTGAGCATTACACAATATATAATTCTCCATTTAATGCCAGCATAACCCTTTATGCTAATTCGGTGAAGGGAAGCCAAAATATAAAGATAGTCCAGAGAATGAGACTCTTTATACTCATTTAAAAGTGTCCGAGGATTGTATATTAACGCCCGTTTGACATAAATGCTTCACAGTGAGCTACACTTTAAAAACCATACATAAATGAGACATATTGTTTGCTTCACACCGAGCTACACATTAAAACCATCCCAGCAGTGACTCGGGACTACTGACACCGGAGGATGTCTTCCCTTGCTTTTCACTATAAAGCCAGATGATCATAAGGGAAAAAACTGCCCCCACCCCCTCCTTCCCCTTGTTCTGAGGTACATGACCACAGAACGAAGAGGGCAGCAGAACAGCGTCACTGCAGGAACAGGTTGCCTAAATAACTATAGGTGTAATCATTTAGTGGACGACATTCTGAGCAACAGACAAAGGACCTAAAATCTAAGGTCAGCAGAGATGGACTCTAAATTTCTAAGGTAAAACTTGGTAAATGTAGAAGGCTGTGTCCAGTATGCAGCCTTCATGAGATCAGTAATGGCTATACTGTTAGAATAAGCCCAAGAAGTGGACAGCACTCTAACTTCATGCGCTGATATCTTATTAACCGAAGGCTGATCCGAAGACAGACTTTCATAGGCAATGCGTATTGCCAACAGAATCTATCTCGCAATAGAATGCACAGAAATATCTCTTCTGTTAGGAATTAGTGAAAGAAAGAAGCGTTTTCTTCCTTTTCTTATAAAATCTGATCGGGTTTTATATGTGCGCATAGTGCCTGACTGGACACAGCAGAGGTCTACGGTTGTCCGTAGACGGCAGAGCCATTATGGTAATAGGCTCAGGTCATTTATCTGGAGCCTGGTTCTTAGCCAAAAATCCCACTTCTGTAGTTAAAGTAATGGTATTACTAACACTACGGTAGTGAGATTCGTCAACAGATAAAGCATGGAGTCCACTAACTCTTCTAGCAGATGCAAAGGCTAAGAGAAATGCTGTTTTATAGGTTAAGAATTTGACCTCTACAACATTCAACGGCTCAATATTTAAACAGAATTTCCTTAACCTTCAACAGAACCCAAGCCAAATTCCATTTAGGAATTAATCTGAGGGTTCTAGGTCTATTTATAGAGAAATTTCTAACCAGTTTGGATAATGAAGCATTAGATCCAATTGCCAAGTTATCATGATGAGCGTAAGTGTCTGATAACATAGACCTATAGCCCTTAATAGTGACGGGCTGCAGTTTGAGAATGTCAAACAGGTAGACCAGAAAGTTTGCAATATCCGGTATGGACGGATCATAGACGTCTATCGACTGATCCTTACACCAACAGAAGAAAACCTTCCACTTCGCTGCATAATTCAACGAAGAGGAGGACCTCCTGCAGTTAGAAATTGTATCCACTGTTCGTCCTGTAAATTGCTTGCCGTGCAAGAAGGACCGCAAAACGGAAATACGTGAAGGTTGAGACCTTCCGGGTTGTGATGCAGTGCATGTGACTTCCCCTGATAAAGAAGGTCCTCTCACAGAGAACAGGGGACGTTTCCAAGAGAGCGAGTCTGCTAGTATGTTCAGACGACCCAGTGTATGACAGACCGATAGTTGAACATGATGATTCACGACATACAGAAGAATTTTTTCCGTTAGTTCGCATAACGGAATCAAATGAGTGCCTCCCTGCTTCCTGATATACACTACTACTGTCGAGTTGTCTGACAATATCTGAACATGGGGTCCACTATAATGTGAATCCAATGTTGTAGTACAAACCATATTGACATCATCTCTTTGATGTTTATGTGTTTCTCTAGGAACCGAGGGTCCCAAAGACCCTGACACTTTGAGTCTGTTGGGCTCAGGGTCGCATCCGTCATAATCGCCAGATCCGGCAGCTGCAGCGGAATTCCCTGAGTTAACCACTGAATATCTGCCCAAATATGGACCCTTTGTTTTACCAGGTCCATTAAAACAATACTGGTCTCGAGTGAATGCGTCTTCACAATCCAGTTCTGAGTACAGAATATCTGGAGGGGACGTGTGTGCAAGCGACCCATCGGAATAAGATCTGCAGCCGCTCCACACAACCCCATCAGTCGCATGAATTCCCTCGCTGTTAATGCGTCGGAGTGTAGACAAAAGCGAGCATAACAACTGACTAATTTCGTTCTGGGTAACGGCAGATGAACCAGATTGTTGTGAGTCTCGAAGCTCATCCCCAAGTGAATGAACAACTTGGACGGAGCTAGATCCAACTTCTTCTTGTTTAGGATGAAGCCGAAACGTCGGAGGAAAAGAAGCAGACTCTGAAAATTGTTCTGAAGAATAGTTTTGTTGCCGTATCTCTGAAGAACATCGTCCAAGTAAGCTGACGTTACCACAGACGAATGAACTCAGAAGTGAGACATTACCGAGTTCATTATTCAAGTGAAAGCCCAGGGTGCCAGGTTCAGACCGAAGCACATCGCTCGAAACTGATACACTGTCCCTTACTTGGCAAACTGCAGGTACTTTCTGTATGCCAGATATACCAGGACATGAAAGTATGCATCCTTTAGATCTATGCTTGCCGCATAGTCGTGCACTCGAATGCTCATCCTTACTGACCGAATTGTCTCCATATAGAACTTTGGAGCTATGATAAGCTTGTTTATCCAACTCAAGTCTATTACCGGTCAGAACGAGCCGTCTGGCTTCGGTACGAGGAACAGGTGACTGTAAAATCCTAGAGAATTTTTATTCTTGATGGCCTGTATTGCTTCCTTTGATAAGAGAGGCTGTACCTCTGCTAGGAGAGACTCTCTTTTGCAAGGATTTGACGGAAGATTTGTCCACCGTGGACACCTTGTTAGTGGAATGTTAGCTGTAGGCTGTCCGAGACTACACTTCTCAGCCACTGGTCTTCCGTAATTGTTATCCAGTTTGTTATGAATCTTGATAACCTTCTGCCAACTGGCAAGCAATAGAGGTCCTGACCAATACCTGTAGGACCTGCAAGGCTTACGGGAGGAGAAACCACGTCCCCCTTTGAAGAGCCTCGACCCGTCGGCTTAGAGGCATCTGATCGGTAGTCTCGATCAGACCTATGCTCCTTTCCTGAGTCGCTGTATTGATGATCTCTAGAGTAATTATAGTAGGGTTTTCTATACTCTCGCGAGGAGTCAAGTCTCCATTAGACGATTTCTGTCTGGGACGTCCTCCTTTACTCTTTTCTGTCACCGCGGGTCGATTAGATGCCGACTTTAGAAGCAGAGTATTAGAAGCTTTCTTTGTAGCTTGGTCATAAACCAATGAAAGTTTGTCATCAAATATTGTGTGTCCAGAGAACGGAGTGACCCAGAGAGAGTTTTTCACCTTGTCATCTATTAAAGATGACGACGCAAAGGCACCATCACGTCTGATTAACTCCAAATTAGCCACAGTTACGGCGGAGTTATACGTGGTAAACATAATTGCCCTGGAAAGAACTCTTAAAGAGGTACGAACAGCTTCAAATTCCTTCCCGTTGAGACATTGCGCCACAGCTCTTGAAAGGTGATCTGCATAAGACATAGAGTCCAAATTCACTCTATTTGAAGAAATTGCCGTCTCAATTGTTTCCGAACAAATTGTGAATGACCCAGACAAGGATAGCTCTAGATCCTCGGCCTGTTCATCCAAATGCAGAGGAACTCTCTGTACATCTTCCCCGACCATTTTAAATGAATGTGGTCCAAGAAACGGTAAACTTATGGAAGATGATGTCAAGAAACCGCCTTTCTTCTTCCCACTGGCGAGTTTGAAAATGGTGTCGTCTAAATGGCTGAAGGCCTGCGACACCTGTCTAGACTGAACCGAAAAAGACAGGACCTCCTCCTTTGTCCGGATAAAGTCTGCATCCAATGATGCCAGCGGTTTCTTTCTAGTAGTTGCAGCATTCTGATTCGGCAGAACAAATTCAGGGTAGTGTTGATGGATTAAATCCATGGCAACCATGTGCTGTTCTGAAAGGGAAGGGTTATCTTCTTCCATATCCCTTTCACCATCCCATTGAATCAGTTGTGAGTCTTGGTCTATGGCATCTGAACGTGCAGATGACTGGACCGACCCAGCACCATCCGACTGCTCAGGTTCTGAGACTGCCGTAGGTTGCTCTTGCACTTTCTGGGATGCTATGAGCTGCGCAATCTGCGACAGCAGGTCCATAACGGAGGCCTGAGGAGCAGCAGTCTTCTATTTCTTGACTGCCTGCTGCTCCTGGGACAGTGTGTCCGAGATGGCTCTTTTCTCCAGATGTCCCGATAAATGAGGCCTCGTCTCCTTAGCTACTGGATGGTCTGACTTCGCAGACAATGAGTGGTCCCTTCTTGGCGATGCAGGCTGGATATCTGAAGTCGTGTAGCTAGGGTGCGGTCGTGTGTGCTTTTTAGATGACGTCGTAGAAGCCGTAAGTGCAGCCGGGGCCGGCTGCAAACTATATGGCTTCGATTCACACAAAGTCAGAAGAAAAACTGGAAACAAGACCCCAGGCACTGAATAAAGAGGCCTGATTGAAGTCGGTAACAGAATTTGAACTATCCGATGTAAAGCAAGATCTTCAGAAGAAGAAAAAATGATACATTGGATGTAAGATGCATGACCCAAAATGCCTAAACACCCCTAGGGTGAGGACGTAACCATGGGGATATACAGAGTAAACATTCTGTGTAACACGTCAAACTCCCAAGAAATTTATAAAAAATGTTCAATAAAATAAGCCAAAATGCTTGGGAGTTTAACAGGAGGGCTTCAAGAAAGGATAGGGAAGGAACACTTAACAAACAGTGGAAAAATCATAAGCAAGAATGATGACGTCAGGACCATGTCCCGAAACTGGGAAACATGAAATAATTTAGATAAAAATTGTAAAGTTACAGCCCTGAACGTTCCCAACCACCGTTGTTCCATTCCATCATACAATTATGTCCTTGGATCCACCAATTCTACCATTGATTTGTGTCTGGCATCATTGAAACTGAGATTTAAAAGCACAGATGTTAGTTTGTTGTTACTGACTGGAGGGCCAAACAAAGAATGATGGTTTGTGCCAATTTTGGTGTCTTCCTGGATACTGTCCATGCACAGTTCGCAAAAGTATGGAGGACCAGATAGGACATAAAATTTTCGGTTTTGCATGCAAATTTTGGGGATTGCGGAGCAAAATTTGTGTTTGTCCCTGAATTATTTTTTGAGTTAGCACCAGCTAGTCTGGGCCATTGGTTGTTGTATAAAAATATGAAAATTTATCACTTTTCGTGGATTTCTTTGGAAGTAACATCTCTAGTCATGTAAGGTGAAGAGTTAACAAATATGAGCAATCAAGCAATCTAGCAGTTTATTCTTTTATCCAGAATGGAAGTAAGTGGGAATTCAATGAACAAAGAATACCTTTTTTATAAAATTGAAAAACTATCCATCAGCTGGAAGTCCCTAAAAGGGGTGTACTAAAAAGTGTTGAAACTACAAGACATGCTTCAATTTCCATTAACCCTTAACAGTTTAATGAGAGCATGGTGGCTCAGTAGACAGAGATGGAGGCTGCAAGCTGAGTGGTCCTTGGTTCAAATCCCACCAGTGGCGTTGTGTACTAAAGCATACTGCACGTCGATAGTGCACTTGTCTTCAACCAATGCTAACCCTGCATGTGTGGAGTTAGTACGTTGGGAGTCTGATAGTTGCTCGTCAATGCTTGGTGGTTCTCTCTGGGTACGCCGGCTTTCTCCACCAGTAAATCTATCAGACACAAGGTGATTCTGGTTGTCGAAAGTGTCATTAAATCCCAATAAATAAATAAATTAACAGCCTAATTCAAAATGTGATCACTTCTTATTGCAACAGAACAGGTGTTCCAACATGCAATCTTTCATTAAACTCACAAGTTACATTCTAAGAACCTTGGGAGTTGTTTCTAGGCAAGTGTTGGCTGCCTTTATAGGCAGTCAACACTTGCCTAGAAACAACTATAAAATGACAGGATGTTGACTGCCAAAGTATACCAAATATGCATAAAAGTTAAAAAATTTATAGTAATTTATATATTTTTTATACTTACCAATGACCCAGACTTAGCTGGTGCTAACTCTAACAAAACCAGGGCCAAACACAAATTTTGCCCCCCAATCCCCAAAATTTGCATCCAAAACAAAAAGAAATCATGTCCTATAGGACCTCCATACTATGCCCCCACTGCGCATGCGCAGTGTCAAGGACGTCCCGAAATTGGCGCCAATTATCATTCTCACTGGCAGTGCCTGGTCAGCGCTATGTACTCAGCGGGAAGGCAAGAGTTCCCAACTCCTGGGAGGGCCATCCCCGTCTGGGTCATTGGTAAGTATAAAAAATATATAAATTACTATAATAATACAATAAGCTCAACTATATAATAAAGAGGTAACCCCTTAAGGAGAAAAGGAGTATTAGGCTTTACATGTATCTTTCTTATTTAATATTAAATTAGAAAGATACAATACCCTTAATAATTGAGCACAATAATATTCATGTTCTCTATTAACATCCAGTATAACCCTTATACTAATTATTTTTAAAGTAAGCCAATAAATAAAGTAGTCCAGAGAATTGAGACTCTTTATAGTCATTTAAAAGTGTCCGAGTATTGTATATTAAAGCCCGTTTGACACTTGACATATCCAAATGCTTCACACTGAGCTACACTTAAAAAATAAGACATGAATGAATTTTAACATTAATATTACACTTTAAAACCATCCCGGAAGCGACTCAGAAATACTGACTTGGAGGAGGCATTCCCTTGCTTTTCACTATAAAGCAGGTGACCTAAGGGAACACCCGACCCCCCCCCCCCCCCCTTCCCCTTGCCCTGGGTCAAATAGCCCAGAGCGAAGAGGGCAGCCGGACGGAGTCACTGCCGGAACAGAAAGCCTGCATAACTATAGTTGCAACTGTTTAGTGGACGACATTCTGAGCAACAGATAACGGACCTAAACAATGCAGGTCTCCAGAAATGGACTCAATATTTCTGAGATAAAAATTCGTGAATGTGGATGGCTGAGACCAATAAGCAGCCTTCATTAAATCTGTAATAGCAACACTATTAGCATAAGCCCAAGAAGTAGCAAGAGCTCTTACTTCATGAGCGGAAATCTTAAGCACAGACTGCTGAGAAGAAGATAAACTCTCATAAGCAGTACGGATAGTTAATGGAATCCATCTAGCAATAGAATGGACCGAAATGTCCCTTCTATTAGGCATCAAAGACAGAAAGAAACGTTTCCGTCCCTTTCTGATAAACTGAGATCTCTGTTTATAGATACGTAACGCTCTAACAGGACAGAGTAAAGGCCTACGCCCGTCTGAAGACGGAAGAGCCTTAATAACAATAGGTTCCGGATATTTATTAGGAGCCTGATTCTTAGCTAAAAAACCCACATTAGTAGTGAAGGTGATAGTGTTCCCGACACTACGATAGTGAGAATCATCCACCGACAGTGCATGAAGCTCACTGACTCTTCTAGCAGAAGAGAAAGCTAAGAGAAAAGCTGTCTTATAAGATAAGAATTTGAAATCTACTGTCCCAAGAGGTTCAAATGGCTTTTCCTTCAATTTAAGAAGAACCCAAGCTAAATTCCATTTAGGAATTAATCTAAGAGTTCTGGGTCTATTTATCGATAAGTTTCTAACCAACTTAGATAAAGAGACATTAGATCCAATTTGTAAACTATCATGATGTGCATAGGTATCAGATAACATAGACCTATAACCCTTAATAGTAACAGGCTGCAGTTTGATTTCGTCAAACAAGTATACTAGAAAGTTTGCAATGTCTGGTATAGAGGGATCAAAAATATCTACAGAATGATCCCTACACCAACGACGAAAAACCTTCCACTTAGCCGCATAGTTTAGCGAAGAGGAGGTCCTCCTACAGTTAGAAATCGCGTCCACTGCTCGTCCTGTAAAGTGCTTGCCATGCAAGAAGGACCGCACAAAGGAAAAACGTGAAGGTTGAGACCTTGCGGGTTGTGATGGAGTTGGCGCGATTTCCCCTGCGAAAGAAGATCCTCCCGTGGAGGAAGCTTTCGCGGTAAGTCCCACAACAGACACCTGAGTAGATTTATCCACGGTCTCTGTGGCGACAGAGATGCTACCAACAGAATCTTGCATTGAGATTGTTTTATCTTTAGCAATACTTGTTGAATTAACGGCGCTGGAGGATACGCATATCCTATCATTCCGTCCCAAGGGATCGACAGAGCGTCTACTGCAAATTCTCTTGGATCCGGACACGGAGACACATACGTCTGCAACTGATTGTTGAGATGTGTCACAAATAAGTCTATCATTGGCCGTTCCCATTGGTAGCAAATCTGATTGAATACTTGTTTGTTGAGAGTCCACTCCGACGGCAACAAGCGACCCTTTCGTGACAGGGAGTCTGCTAGCACATTCAGACGACCCGGTATGTGACGGACCGAAAGAAGAACCTGATGTTCTAGCGCAAACAGAAGGATTCTTTCCGTTAGATTGAACAACGGAACTGAATGAGTGCCTCCCTGATTCCGTATATACGCCACTACTGTCGTATTGTCGGATAGGATTTGGACATGAGCATTGTGAATAATGTCCATCCAATGACGTAACGCAAGCCAAATTGACATCATTTCCTTGATGTTTATGTGCTTGCACAGGAATTGCGGATCTCAAAGACCCTGGCATCTCGAATCCGTTGGGATTAATGATGCACCCCAACCTGTTTGACTGGCATCCGTCATAATGGTAAAACTCGGATCTGGCAACTGCAGCGGAACTCCCTGAATTAACCACTGAATGTTTGCCGAAGTCTGAATCTCTTGTTTCACTTGATCTGACAAGAGAACGTCTACGTCGAGCGAATGAATTTTCACACTCCAATTCTGAGTCAAGAAAATTTGGAGAGGACGCGTGCGTAACCGCCCCATCGGAATGAGATCCGCAGCGGCTCCGCACAGACCTATCAGTCTCATAAATTCTCTTGCTGTGACTTTGTCTGCGTGCAGACAAAAGCAAGCGTAACAACTGACTAATTTCGCTCTGGTTAACGGCAGACGAACGAGATTGTTGTGCGTCTCGAAGCTCATTCCCAGATGAGTGAATGACTTGGACGGCACCAGATCCGACTTCTCCTCATTTACTATAAAACCGAGACGTCGGAGCAATAGAAGTAGATTCTGAACATCGTTCTGAAGCGTTAACTCGTTGCCGTACCTCTGAAGAATGTCGTCCAGGTAGGCTGACGTTACCGCAGACGAATGAGCTCGGAAATAGATCATTACCGAGTTCATTACCCGAGTGAAAGCCCAGGGTGCTAGATTCAATCCGAAGCACATCGCCCGGAATTGATACACCACTCCTAGGACTGTGAAGCATAGATACTTTCGGAATGTCGGATGTACCATGACGTGAAAGTACGCATCTTTGAGATCAATGCTTGTTGCATGATCGTTCACCCGAATACTCGCTCTGACCGACCGAATCGTCTCCATATAAAATTTCGGAGCGACGATCAGCTTGTTTATCCAGCTCAAATCTATGACTGGACGGAACGAGCCGTCTGGTTTCGGAACCAGAAACAGATGGCTGTAGAATCCCGGAGTCTCCTGGTTTTCTACGACCTCTACCGCGTTCTTCATTAAAAGAGACTGCACCTCTGATAACAGAGCGTCTCTTTTCTGCGGATTTGACGGAAGTTGAGTCCACTTTGGACTTCGAGTTAATGGAGGCTTTCGTTTGAAGGATATCTTTAGACCTTCCGAAGTGACTCCTCTCACCCAAGGGTCGTCCGTAATCGACGCCCATTCTTGTGAAAAGCTCGACAACCTTCCGCCAACCGGTACGCGATAGAGGTTTAAGCCATCACCTCCTGGACCTGCGAGGCCTGCGGTAGGAGAAACCACGTCCTCCACGACCCGCACCTCGCCCCGTCGACCTCGGGGCGTCCGACCGGTTGTCCCGGCCCGAAGGACGTCCCGAACGAGAGTCGCTATCCTGACGGTCTCTCGAATAAGACCAAGAGGACGCACCGGAACCTCTATAGGAACCTCTCTTGGGCGCATTAGACCCAGAAGTGCCTGTCTTATTCTTGTCTGCTGTATCCGACTTCTTAGAAGCAGATTTGAACAACAGAGAATCCGAAGCTTTCTTTGTAATTTTATCATAAATAGCAGAAAGCTTGCCGTCAAAGAGAAGTTCTCCGGAGACCGAAGCGACTCTAAGAGAGTTCTTCACCTTAGTATCCACGAGTGTGGATGTAGCTAGGGCTGCGTCACGTCTAACCAACTCCAGGTTTGCCACAGAAAGGGCGGAGTTACACGTGGAATAAGCTACTGCCCTTGAAAGAAGTCTTAAAGAGGATTGTATATCCTGAAACTCTTTCCCTTGAAGGCGCAGTGATAACGCCTTAGTAAGGTGATCTGCGTAAGATAAGGCATCTAAATTGGCTCTGTTAGACGAAATAGCTGTTTCCAACACCGCGGTTGGAATAGAAGCCGACGACGGTAATGATAGTTCTAAGTCTTCCGCCTCGTCGTCCATACGCAGAGGAACTCTCGGGATACCCTGTCCTGCCGTGTCGAATTTATTCCTTGCATTAATGAAAGGCAGGTTGAGAGTATTGGCGGACAAGAAACCTGCTTTCCCTGTCTTGGAAGCAAGTTTAAATATAGCGTCGTTCAATAATTCAAATGTTCTTGCAACATTATTGGACTGCGACGGAAACTCGGGAGCGATGTCCCTGAACTGCTCAAAAAATTCAGAGTCCAATGATGCTATAATCCTCTTGTCCGGAACCGCAGCAGTCTGGCCTGACGGAACAACTTGAGGGAGAAAGTGCCGGATGAAGTCCACGGCAGCTTTATGTTGTTCCGAAAGGGATAGCTCCAAATCATCCGTATCCCTTTCACCATCCGGTCGGACCTCATGATGCTCCCGGTCGTCCGCCCCCGATGCTTCGGCGGAGCGTACCGACCCAGCGCCGTTGGATAATTCTCGATCCGACACCGTTTCTGTTGGCTGCTGGGATGCTGCGATAAGCTGTGCTATCTGCACAAGAATGTCCGGCGTCGAGACCCTCTGAGGCGCAGTCTGTCGCTGCTTCGCCGAGGGCAGCTCCGCATCAGATGGCTCCCGCATACTTTTTCTATGCGAACGTCCGGAGTCCATCGGTCTCGAATCCCTGGCTGCCGGATGGTGTGACCTGGTCGCCGAAGAATCCTTGATCGGCGAAGCTGGTAAGATATCGGCGGTCACGCAGCCAAGGTGCGGTCGTGTGCGCTGACGAGAAGAAGAAGCCTTAGCAGTCTCCGCGGACTGCCTATACAACGGAGCGTCCCGAGCGACGGACGTATGCTCCGCTTGCGACACATTTTGTACCACAACATCTGGTCCCAGATGTTGTTGTACGAGAGAGGGGCCTCTCTCGCTCGCGGCCCGGCTGGACCTGGACGAGCTAGGAACCGGACTCAAAGGCTTCCTCCGATCTCGCTTACTATCCGCCGTCACTGGGTGTGCACATTGAATGTTTATAGTGCTCGCATCACCCAAAATTTCCTCCTGGACCGCATCGGACGAACCCGGCTGCCGAACCATTCGGTGAATGGACGCTACACCGGGCGAGCTAGCGGACGACATTTGTCTAATCTCCATGAGCACTTTTGCCGCTAGCTCTGAATTCATTTGTGACGACGGAAGCGCACTTGTAGAAGATAACATGGAAACATCACCCTGTTCTTGTTCCTCTGAAATAGAAACTGAGAGAGTAGAGTGACCTTGCGGAGAAAGAGCCGGCATAGCCCTTTCTCCAGAAACAACATACCGTGACACACGTTTCCAATGTTTGTCATCCCAATATTGACATATAGAACAGGGATTAGTGCGAGAACACTGACTACAATTAATACAATGATCATGAAAGTCAGAGGAAGATTTCTTCCCATTACAATTTGAACAATATCCTTTCATTGTGAAAAGTCAACAACAAGTCCTAGTTACTCGCACAAACCCCTGACACAAAGATACATAATAACATGATCCATTAATAAATGAAAAAACAATTGCAAATCAAAATAATTTTGAAAAAATATTTTTTCAGCGAAGCCCAAGTTGCTGAAAAGTAACATTGAGCCCCGATGGATCCGATGGCAAAGTGTGGTCAAAAATTTTAAATTTATATTAAATAATTAATGAGACACTTACGGATAATATAAATGTATCTTATAGTGAGATAAACTACACCAAAGGCAAACAGCCCCCCCTCAAAAAAGGCTGTTGCCAATGTGAACAAACAGTGTAAAACACCAGAAAACATGACTCCAGGCACTGAAAAAACTGGCCCGAAATCAGTCATCAAAATTACACTCTATCTGATGCAAGACAGAGATTCCCAGGGGAGAATCTGCAGAACATCAGATGGAAGATGAAGAACACAACGTTTATACACCCATGGGTGAAAACGTAACTATGGGGAAAATAACAGAAAACATTCTGTATCCAAGCAACTCTCCCAGGAAAATTTTAGAAATGAACTTTCTCAAAAATATGCCAAAAGCATGGGAGAATTGCAAGGGGGGACTTTAGAAGGCTAGGGGAGAGGAAACACTGAATAAGCAGTGCAACATTTAGCAAGAATGACAACAAGAGGACCATGCCTCGAAAATAGGCAACTTAACATAATTTCATCAAAAAATTTTAAGTACAGCCCTGATTATTTTTTGTCACTTCTTTTTCCTCTCCTCCTTCTATATCCTCCTTAGAATCACCATTTCTCCAAAAATTATGTGTCTGGCATCCTTTAAACTGAGATTTACAAGCACAAAGATCAGTGAGATGTTGACTGATGAAGGGCCAAACAGAGAATGATAATTGGCGCCAATTTCGGGACGTCCTTGACACTGCGCATGCGCAGTAGGGGCGTAGTATGGAGGTCCTATAGGACATGATTTCTTTTTGTTTTGGATGCAAATTTTGGGGATTGGGGGGCAAAATTTGTGTTTGGCCCTGGTTTTGTTAGAGTTAGCACCAGCTAAGTCTGGGTCATTGGTACAGTATAAAAATATCTCCAGGCCATTAAGGGTCGACGTGCTAGATCTTTAGACTGACAAAAACAATATTTTGTTTGTAAAGATTTATTTTGCTGCACTCTACTGGAAAGTGCATGTAGGTACACCCCAACAGAGACAAAACAATCACTGGTGAACAATTTCTGAATACAAAAAGCAATCTTGCACTCCATCAGATATGTTCAGAAATGCGATGAGTAGACAATGAAATTTGCTGAAATTAACTGAAATAATTTTATTTTGGTGAAAAATGTGTTGAAATTATTTCTTCTAAAAACTGGCAGTGGCTAGCAGGGGTGGCTAATCTGCTCCCACCAAAACAAGCCCCCACCCTGATCCAGTAGCATTGCCAATTTATAAAGTTATGGAGCAAAAACCAATTTCAAGTTAACGTCAATGTGACCTTGACATTTGCACAATGACTCCAAAATAAATAGGGTACTTCCTCTGATTGTGTCCAATGCGCACATCAAGTTTGGTTTCAATCAGCCAAGCGGATTTAATTGCAGAGCAGAAACCAACTAACCTTTGTGAATATTTCAACTTTAAGGTCACTGGAACCTTGACTTTTGGTAAAATGACCCCAAAACATATAGGGTTCTTGCTCTCTTCATACCCAACCCACATGTCAAGTTTGGTTTCCATCAGCCATAATTTTATTTACAGAGTGGAAACAAACTCCCACGAAATTATAAATTCAAGGTAACTGTGATCTTGACCTTTGGCACAAAGACCCTAAAATAAGTTCTTCATAAACAACCCACATGCAAAGTTTGGTTTTAATTGGTCAAGTGAAACTTTAATTTGAGGGTAGAAACCAGGCTCTATCCAAAGGCGGATGGACAGCACCATGGCTATAATACACAGAATGTTTTTTTGCCAAATTATAGACATTCAAGGGATGAAAAGACAAAGAAGAATATTCTGCATTGGATGAATACTTATACAAGGAAAGTACAGAGAAACAAACAGAAAGAAATACATACCCTCCTTCCCAATCTTGTCAATAATCCTTCATCATCAAGAGCACTCAATGCATGAAGCTGCTCCATTGCTGAAATTAATGTCTGCATTGGAGGTGGATCCATAAAATCGAATGATAATAAGTCGTTGATACCCATAGCTTTCAGTGAGAGGACTGTGCTTGCTAAGTTTGTCCTTTGAATTTCAGGAACATTTGTAGGCATCATTTCATCACGATAAGCTCTTTCAGTGTATAGTCTATAACACTTTCCTGGGCCAGTTCTCCCAGCTCGACCTGTCCTCTGTTTTGCTTGTGCCTATACAAAGTAAACAAAAAATAACATAAATACAAAATTTGCATTAATTATAAGAGGCCCCAAGGGACTTGAAGTGCACACAAGACAAAAAACCATGGATTCTTCACATGGAGATTTCAGGATTTTTAAAAAAGGTAATCAGTCACTCGTTATTTACCTGATAGATGATATTAAATTGGTGGAGAGTAGGAGATGATCTTTTCTAATGCCGGGATAGAGTGAGGATGCCGAACATGAAAGCATTTGGAGCTGTGGTTTGAGATAAGAAGGTTTTTAATGTTTTCTCCATTACCCATGGTATTGAATTCAGAGAGCAATATGGTCTCACTTCTGTATGAATGCATAATGTCGCTGATGGTCTGACGGCTTCTGATACAACATTGCCTTGTAAATTCTGCTATCGACATTCCTTCATTAAAAGCTGAGTTAAAAGAATAAACACAGTTTCACTCTGATAGGTTAGGGCTGAATCAGAAGCAACAAGGATGAGAACACCAATCAACTTCCAATGACAATTGTTCTTATTGATAACCTTGTTAAACATTACCTTATGAATCAGCCACATCTGACCATGTAATATACAAACTGATCAGCTGAAAAAAAAATTTTTTTTCAAGAAATGTTAATAAAACCATATCATGTGATCCTCTCATTGGAATGAGCTCTTTGAGCCTGTTCCACTGAGGTTTCGTATGATATGGTTTTGTTGACAATTTTTTAAAAATTAAAAAAAATAATAATTAAAATAATATATTTTCATATGTGCATTGAGTAAAGGGTTAATGTTTTCCAACATTACCCATAGTGTTAAAATCAGAGGCATCCCAAAATAAGGCTACCGAGGCTTGATTCAACACTTTACCTAACGAATCGGCCAAAACCGCCCACGTAATATGCAAATTTAACAGATGGAAAATGATAAATTCATAGCAATTTGTATATTTTTATACTTACCAATGGCCCAGACATAGCTGGTGCTAACTCTAAAATATCTAGGGCCAAACACAAATTTTGCCCCCCAATCCCCAAAATTTGCATGCAAAACCCCCAAAAATTAGAAGTCCTAACTGGTCATCCATACATTTACCCTCTGCGCATGCGCAGACGTCAGGAAGTGACCGGAATTGGTGCCAACACCATTCTTTGTAAAAGAGAGTATTACATAATAATTCAGCGGGGAGGTATGAGTGCCGACTCATGGGAGGGCCCTTCCCATCTGGGCCATTGGTAAATATAAAAATATACAAATTACCATGAATTTATCATATTTTTACACAGTAACCAATGGCCCAGACATAGCTGAATCGTAAATAGGTGGAGGGCCTAAGACTTCTGAAATAATTCCAATCCTGCAATCCATAATGAAGGAACTTACATGTAGAACAGTTAGGAATTACATGTATGTCTCTCTATACAGTAATAGAGGAGACATATTCTAAACAAGGAGCCCAATGAAGTAATTCCTTAATGTAAGTATGAAGACAAGTTCCTAATTTTCCAATGCTAGCCCAGACTAATCCCCAAAAATTAGGATGGCGTATCTGAGAATAAGAGAAAATCTCCCACAAACATATGCCTTACAATAACATTTCAGCTGTATGCAGGATATAAATATGGATAAAAACAGCATCCTTCAAAGATACATAAATTTTAAGCCAGATTATGGGTAAAAACACCCCCCTCCCCTTTTTTTAAGAAACCTTCAAAATAAAAACAGGGGAGAGCTCTGGAAACAACAAGTGTGTGACCACTGAGGTGGTATTAGTCCCCTACGGCACTTTTGTGACATAAGGTGTTTTTGTCACAGAAGACACTAGAGTATATAAGCATCTTGGATTTTGAAAAAAAAATATTGAGCGTGCATAATCCCCTCACAACCCTTTATCCATGTACCATATATGAAAGGCGTAGCTTGAACCATGTTGGAGGGAGGGGTGGTAACATAAAATAGAGAAAAAAGCTTAAAAAACACAACAAAAATGGCCACCATTCTGCCATCTTGGATTTTGAAAAATAAATATTGACTGTGCATCATCCCCTCAGAACCATTTATCCATGTACCAAATATGAAAGGTGTAGCTTGAAGCATATTAGAGGGAGAGGTGGTAACATAAAAACAGACAAAAAGACAAGACAGATGGACAGACAGACAGATGTTAGATTTTGAGAAAAAAAATATTGAGAGTGGGCGTAGCTTGAACCATGTTGGAGGGAGGGGTGGTAACATAAAATAAAGAAAAAAGCTTAAAAAACACAACAAAAATGGCCACCATTCTGCCATCTTGGATTTTGGAAAATAAATATTGACTGTGCATCATCCCCTCAGAACCATTTATCCATGTACCAAATATGAAAGGTGTAGCTTGAAGCATATTAGAGGGAGAGGTGGTAACATAAAAACAGATAGAAAGACAGACAGATGGACAGACAGACAGATGTTAGATTTTGAAAAAAAAATATTGAGCGTGCATAATCCCCTCACAACCCCTTTATCCATGTACCATATATGAAAAGTGCAGCTTGAACCATGTTGGAGTGAGGGGTGGTAACATAAAATAGAGAAAAAAGCTTAAAAAACACAACAAAAATGGCCGCCATGCCGCCATCTTGGATTTTGAAGAAAAAATATTGAACGTGCATCATCCCCTCCCAACCCTCTATCCATGTGCCAAATATGCAAAGTGTAGCTTGAACCAAGTTTGTGGGAGGGGTGGTAACATGAAAATAGAGAAAAAAAGCTTAAAAAACACGACAAAAATGGCCGCCATTCCGCCATCTTGGATTTTGAAAAAAAAAATTTGAGCGTGCATCATCCCCTCAGAACCATTTATCCATGTACCAAATATGAAAGGTGTAGCTTGAACCATGTTGGTGGGAGGGGTGGTAACATGAAAATAGAGAAAAAAAGCTTAAAAAACATAACGAAAGTTAAACAATTTATAGTAATTTATATATTTTTTATACTTACCAATGACCCAGACATAGCTGGTGCTAACTCTTAAAATATAGGGCCAAACACAAATTTTGCCCCCCAATCCCCAAAATTTGCATCTAAAACTAAAGAAAACATGTCCTGAAAGGCCCTCCACACTTCGCCCCTACTGCGCATGCGCAGTGTCAAGGACGTTCCGAAATTGGCGCCATTTATCATTCTAATAACCAGTGCCTGGTAAGCGCTATGTACTCAGCGGGGAGGCAAGAGTTCCCAACTCCTGGGAGGGCCATCCCCGTCTGGGTCATTGGTAAGTATAAAAAATATATAAATTACTATAAATTTTTTAACATTTTTATACTGTACCAATGACCCAGACATAGCTGAATAGTAAAAAGGCTGGAGGGCCAAGGACATAGAGCAAAATGGAATACGCTCAATAAAATAAAATAGAGTCATCCCCTGTAGGGAAAAGAAGTAATAGGCCTTACATGTATCTTTCTTATTTATGATAAATTAGAAAGATACAACACCTTCCAAAAATTGAGCTTCATACATCCATGTACTCTATTAATATCCAATAATCCTTATACTAATAGTTTTTAAAGTAAGCCAATAATAAAGTAAGTCTAGAGAATAGAGACTCTTATACTCCTAAAAGTGTGTGAGAATTGCATAATCATGTCCGTTGACATATGCAATATTCAAAAGCTATACTTTAAAAACTAAGACTTGAATGAATTTTATAAACTTAAACTTCTCACTAAACAACCATCCCAATAACAGCTCAGAATTACTAACTCCGGAGGAGGTATCCCCTTGTTTTCATAGTAAAAACAGGTGACCCAAGGGAACACCCTCCCCCCCCCTTTTTCTTGCCCTGGGTCAAATAGCCCAGAGCGAAGAGGGCAGCCGAACGGAGACACTGCCGAAACAGACAGCCTACCTAGCTATAGTAGCAACTGTTAAGTGAATGACATTCTGAGCAGTAGATAATAGACCTAACAATAGAGGCCTCCAGAAATGGACTCGATATTTCTGAGATAAAATTCATGAATGGATGGCTGAGCGCAATGAGCAGCCTTCAAAAATCTATAATAGCAACACTATAATGTAAGCCCAAGAAGTAGAAGAACTCTTACTTCATGAGCCGAAATCTTAAGCACAACTGCTAAGCCAATGATATACCATAAGCAGTACGCTAGTTAATAGAATCCATTAACAATAAAATGGAGCGTAACGTCCTTCTACTAGACATCAAAGACAGAAGAAGCTTACGCCCTTGTAATAAACAGATATCTGTTTATAAATACATAACTGTACACGGAAAGAGTAAAGGCCTATGCCCATACGAAGACGGAAGGACCTTAAAATAATAGGTTCCGGATAATAGGAGCCTAACTCTTATGCAACAATCCAACCTAAATAGTAACGGAAGTATTGATTCCGAAACTATGAAAGTGAAAATCATCCATCGATAGTGCATGAAACTCACTGACTCTACAGTAAAAGAGAAACCAACAGAATTACTGTCTAAAAGGTCAGAATTTGAAAACTACTGCTTCCAGAGGCTCAAATGATTACTTAGCTAAGTAAGAACCAAAGTTAAAATCCGTATAGGAATTTAATCTAAAGATTCTAAGTCTATTTATCAAAAAGTTACTAACTGACTTAGATAAAGAGACAAAATACTCAATTGTAAACTATCGTAGAGTGCATAGGTATGAGGTAACATAAACCTATAACCTAAATAACAACAGGCTGCAGTAGATCTTGTGAAACAAGTATACTAAAAAATAGCAATGAGTAGTATGGAGGGATCAACCATATGAACATAATGATCCCTACACCACGACGGAAGAGCCTCCACTTTAGTCGCATAGAATAGCGAAGAAGAGGATCTCCTATAGTAAGAAATCGCGTCCAAAGCTCGTCCAGTACAGTGCTTACAATGCAATACGGACCACACAACGGAATACATGAAGGTTGCGACCTTGCTGGTTGTGATAAAGATGACACGATTTACCCAGTGAAAAAAGATCCTCACATAGAGGAAGATTTCACGTTAAGATCCACAGTAGACAAGAGAGAAAATTACTCATGATCTCTGTGAAGATAGAGATGCTATCAACAGAAATGTATTGTGGTTGTTTATCTTAGCAATACCTGCTAAAACAACAGCGCCGGAGGATACGCGTATCCTATCATTCCGTCCTATAGATCAATAGAGCGTTAACAGTATTAGCTCAGAGATCTGGACAAGCGAACACATACGTCTGCAATTGATTAGCAAGCTGTGTCATAAATAAAACATCATTGGGCGCTCCCATAGATAGCAAATCTGATTGAATACTTGTTTGTTGAGAGTCCATTCTGACAGCAACAAGCGACCCGTAAGAGAACGGGAGTGCGATAAAACAATCAGACGACCCAGAATATGACGGACCAAAACTGAACTTGGTGTACTATAACCAACAGACGGATTCTTTCCATTAAATTGAATAACGGAAACTAAAGAGTGCCTCCCTGGTTCCGGAGATACGCCACTACTGTCGAATTAAAGGACAGGAATTTGGGCATGCGTTTCTGAATAATGTTCATGCAATGACATAAAGCAAGCCTAAAAAACATTATTCCGCGGAAGTTAAACTGATAGCTAAAAGACTGCGGAACCCAAAGACCCTGGCACTTCGAATCCGTAGGGATCAGTATATATCCCAATCTGTTTGACTGGCAACCGTCATAACAGCCACACTCGGGTCTGGCAACTGCGGCGGCACTCTCTGAGTCAACCACCGAATGTTTGCCCCAGTCTGAATCTCTTGTAACACTAGATAGACAAGAGAATGTATAAATCAAGCAATTCATGGATTGCCGGAAAGTTGCCGTCGAAGAGAAGCTCCTCCGAGAACGAAGCGACTCTGAGAGAGTTCTTAACCTACTATCCACGCGTGGATGTAGCTAGGGCTGCATCACGTCTAACCAACTCCAATCAGCCACTGAAGGGCGGAGTTATACGTGAACAAACTACTGCCCTCAAAAGAAATTACATTGAGAATAATATCCTGTAAATCTTTTCTTGAAGACGTAATGATAACGCCTCAGTAAGGCGGATTACGTATAATAAAGCGTCTAAGTTAAGTCTACTATACATAATGTCGTTCCCAACATTGAAATTGGAAAAGACATAAACGGCGAAAAAGAATATATCCAGTCTTTAATCACACCGTCTAGATGCATATGAACTCTCGGTATGCCCTGCTCTGCCAAAATAAACTATATGTAAAAAAGATAAAATGGCAGAAATGAGCCACGCGGACAAGAAACTAAACTATCATGCTTAGTAGCAGGCTTGTATATATATATAAATATATAGCGTCGAAAAATAAGACACATGTTGTAATGACAATATTGGACTGCGTCGGTAAGTCAGGGACAAAGTCCCTGTACCGATCGAAAAATCCGAGTCCAATGACGCTATAAGTCTCTTATCCAAATCGCAGCAATGAAGTCCGAAAAATAATCACTGGAAGAAATGCCAGAAGATATGAAAGGCATCTTCCGATACTACTAAAGGGAAAACTCGAAATCTTTCGAATCCCTTTCGCCATCCTGTCGGACCCTATAAAGCGTTCGGTCGTCCGTAGCTTGATGCAACCGCGGACCGCACCGACCCAGCGCCGTCGGATAATTCCTGATTCGACCAAGAAACTGTCAATTGCTGGGATGCTGCGAAACAACTGTGCTAACTCGGATAGCACGTCCGTCACTGAGGCCTGAGGAGCAGCGGTCTTACGATGCATTGCCGCAGAAAGCTCCGAGATCGTTACCCCGTGCATACTTCCAATATGCGAGCGAACGGAGTGTATAGGCCTCGTGTCCCTTGGCTACCGGATGGCGCGACCTATTCGCTGTGGAATCACTGAATGCCGAAACTGATCGGATACTCGAGGTCACGTAGCCAATGTGCGGTCGTGTGCCCTGCTGTGAGGATGAGGAAGCATTAAAGACAGTCTCTCGGACTGTCAATATAACGGAGCGTCCCGAGCAACGGACATATGCTCCGAATGTAAAATATCTGAACCACAACATGCGGTCCCCTATGTTGTTGGCTTCCTCCGATCTGTCCTCAATCTGCCGTCACTGGGTGAGTACTAAAGTAATTAAAGTGCTCGCATCACCCAAATCTCCTTCCTAGACCGCAACGGACGAACCCGGCAGCCGAACCATTCGATGAATGTGCGCTACACCGGGTGAGCTAGCGAATGTCACTCCGTAAGCGATAGACATATTCCATGAGCACTTATTGCCGCTAACTCTTCATTAACTATGACGACAGAGGCACACTTTTGAAAGACATCTCCATAACTCTTCGAACAAGAAACCAGAAATGCTTGGATAGCAAGCATAAAATAATAATATATATAGCGTCGTTCAATAATTCGAAAGTTTGTGTGACATTATTGGATTATGTCGGAACTGAGGGACGATGTCCCTGAACCGAACCAAAAATTTCTAAGTCCACCGACGCTATCAGTTTCTTATCCGACATCGCAGCATATGTTGTTCCGAAAGGGAAAGCTTGAAATCCTCCGAATCCCTTTCGGTATCCCGTCGGACCGGATGAAACTTTCGGACGTCCGTACCCGCTTCCGCGGAGCGTCCCGACCCAGCATCGTCGGATAAAATATATGCGACAGATTCAGTTGATGCTGGGATGCTGCGATAAACTGTGCTATTAAGGAAAGCACGTCCGTTCCCGAGGCCTGTGCAGTAGCGGACTTACGATGCATTGCCGCTGGAAGCTCCGTGTACGTTGACTCCCGCACACTTCCTATGCGAACGTCCGGAGTCTGCAGGCCTCGAGTCCCCGGCTACCGACCCAGCGCTGTCGGATAATTCTCGATCCGACACCGTTTCTGTCGGCTGCTGGGATGCTGCGATAAGCTGTGCTATGTGCACAAGAATGTCCGGCGTCGAGACCTGCGGAGGCGCAGTCTATCGCTGCTTCGCCGAGGGCAGCTCCGCATCAGATGGCTCCCGCATACTTTCCCTATGCGAACGTCCGGAGTCCATCGGTCTCGAATCCCTGGCTGCCGGATGGTGTGACCTGGTCGCCGAAGAATCCTTGATCGGCGAAGCTGGTAATATATCGGCGGTCACGCAGCCAAGGTGCGGTCGTGTGCGCTGACGAGAAGAGGAAGCCTTAGCAGTCTCAGCGGACTGCCTATACAACGGAGTGTCCCGAGCGACGGACGTATGCTCCGCTAGCGACACATTTGTACCACAACATCTGGGGCCAGATGTTGTTGAACGAGAGAGGGGCCTCTCTCGCTTGCCGTCCGGATGGACCGGAACGAGCTATGAACCGGACTAAAAGGCTTCCTCCGTTCTCCCTCCGATCCGCCGTCACTGGGTGTGCATTAAGTTAATTTTATAGTGCTCGCATCACCCCAAAATTCCTTCTAGACCGCAACGGACGAACCCGGCTGCCGAACCATTCGGTGAATGGACGCTACACCGGGCGAGCTAGCGGACGTCAAAGGCCGTCGAACCTACTAGGGTCCTCTTAGGCAATTGGCGTATTACATGAGCACTTTTCCGCTAGCCCTTCATTAATTGTGACGACGGAGGCACACTGTTGGAAGACATCACAGATACATCACCCTAATCTTGATCGTCTGAAATAGAAATTGATAAAGTAGAGTGACCCTGCGGGGAAAGGACCGGAGTGTCCAAATCCCCAACAACATACCGTGACATACGCTTCCCATATTGTCATCGAAATCATACGATACAGAACAGGAGTTAATGCGAGTACACTGACCACATATAGAATGATAATAAGGTCAGAGGAAGACTTCCTCTTAAAACAATTGATCAATATCCTTTCAATGTGAAAAGAAAACAAGTCCTGGTACTCGCACTAACCCCTGGCAATCAAAATACATAATAATAATATGATCCATTAATATAGAAAAAATAATTGAAATCAAAATATTTTGAAAAAATATTTTTTCAGAACAGCCCAAGTTTCTGAAAAGTAACGTTGAGCCCCAATGGATCCCAAGCCTAAGTGTGGACAAAAATTTTAAAAATATTTTAAACAATTTATTCAACACTTACGAACAATAATAATGTATCTAGTTATGATTAAAATAACATAAAGATATTATTATTTAGAAAACCCCCCCTCACACAGAGGGCTGTAGTAAATGTAAACAATGAGTGTAAAAACACTAAAATAAGACTCCAGGCACCCAGGCCCGAAATCAGATACCAAAAATACACCATCTGATGCAAAACAGAGACTTCCAGGGAAGAAACTGCAGAACATCAGATGGTAGATGCAGAACACAACGCCTAACCACCCGTAGGTGAAGACGTAAACATGGGGAAAGAACAGAATTCATTCTGTTATTCAGCTAAAACTCCCAAGAAATTTTAGTAATAATAATTACAGAAACTATGCCAAAAGCATGGGAGAATAGCAAGGGGGAACTTAAAGGACAGGGAGAGAGGAAAAACACTTGAAAAAACAGTGTAACTAAATAATCAGAATGACAACAAAATGGCTGCTGCCTTGAAAATAGGTAACTTAACATAATTTCATTAAAAAATTTTAAGTTACAGCCCTGATAATATTCTGTCACACATTCTTTTCCTCTCCTCCTTTTCTATCCTCCTTAGAATCACCATTTCACTAATATTTATGTGTCTGGCATCATTTAAACTGAGATTTAAGAGCACAAAGATCAGTCAGATGTTAACTGATGAAGGGCCAAACTTAGAATGATAAATGGCGCCAATTTCGGAACGTCCTTGACACTGCGCATGCGCAGTAGGGGCGAAGTGTGGAGGGCCTTTCAGGACATGTTTTCTTTAGTTTTAGATGCAAATTTTGGGGATTGGGGGGCAAAATTTGTGTTTGGCCCTATATTTTAAGAGTTAGCACCAGCTATGTCTGGGTCATTGGTACAGTATAAAAATATGGCAGTCATTCCGCCATCTTGGATTTTGAAAAAAAATTTTGAGCGTGCATCATCCCCTCAGAACCATTTACTCATGTACAAAATATGAAAGGTGTAGCTTGAAGCATATTAGAGGGAGAGGTGGTAACATAAAAACAGACAGAAAGACAGACAGACGGACAGACAGACAGATGTTAGATTTTGAAAAAAAAATATTGAGCGTGGGCGTAGCTTGAACCATGTTGGAGGGAGGGGTGGTAACATAAAATAGAGAAAAAAGCTTAAAAAACACAACAAAAATGGCCACCATTCTGCCATCTTGGATTTTGAAAAATAAATATTTGACTGTGCATCATCCCCTCAGAACCATTTATCCATGTACCAAATATGAAAGGTGTAGCTTGAAGCATATTAGAGGGAGAGGTGGTAACATAAAAACAGACAGAAAGACACACAGACGGACAGACAGACAGATGTTAGATTTGGAAAAAAAAATATTGAGCATGCATAATCCTCTCACAACCCCTTTATCCATGTACCATATATGAAAAGTGCAGCTTGAACCATGTTGGAGTGAGGGGTGGTAACATAAAATAAAGAAAAAAGCTTAAAAAACACAACAAAAATGGCCGCCATCTTGGATTTTGAAGAAAAAATATTGAACGTGCATCATCCCCTCCCAACCCTCTATCCATGTGCCAAATATGCAAAGTGTAGCTTGAACCATGTTGGTGGGAGGGGTGGTAACATGAAAATAGAGAAAAAAAGCTTAAAAAACACAACAAAAATGGCAGCCATTCCGCCATCTTGGACTTTGAAAAAAAAATTTTGAGCGTGCATCATCCCCTCAGAACCATTTATCCATGTACCAAATTTGAAAGGTGTAGCTTGAAGGATGTTGGTGGGAGGGGTGGTAACATGAAAATAGAGAAAAAAAGCTTAAAAAACACAACAAAAATGGCTGCCATTCTGCCATCTTGGATTCTGAAAAAAAAGTTAAAAAATTTATAGTAATTTATATATTTTTTATACTTACCAATGACCCAGACTTAGCTGGTGCTAACTCTAACAAAACCAGGGCCAAACACAAATTTTGCCCCCCAATCCCCAAAATTTGCATCCAAAACAAAAAGAAATCATGTCCTAAAGGACCTCCATACTACGCCTCTACTGCGCATGCGCAGTGACACAGACGTCCCGAAATTGGCGCCAATTATCATTCTTATTGGCAGTGCCTGGTCAGCGCTATGTACTCAGCGGGGAGGCAAGAGTTCCCAACTCCAGGGAGGGCCATCCCCGTCTGGGTCATTGGTAAGTATAAAAAATATATAAATTACTATAAATTTTTTAACATTTTTATACTGTACCAATGACCCAGACTTAGCTGAATAGTAAACAGGCTGGAGGGCCTAGGACATAGAGGAAAATCCAATAAGCTCAACTATATAGTAAAGAGGTAACCCCTTAAGGAGAAAAGGAGTATTAGGCTTTACATGTATCTTTCTTATTTAATATTAAATTAGAAAGATAAACTACCCTTAATAATTGAGCACAATAACATTCATGTTCTCTATTAACATCCAGTATAACCCTTATACTAATTATTTTTAAAGCAAGCCAATAAATAAAGTAGTCCAGAGAATTGAGACTCTTTATAGTCATTTAAAAGTTCCGAGTATTGTATATTAAAGCCCGTTTGACACTTGACATATACAAATGCTTCACACCGAGCTACACTTTAAAAATAAGACATGAATGAATTTTAACATTAATATTACACTTTAAAACCATCCCGGAAGCGACTCAGAAATACTGACTTGGAGGAGGCATTCCCTTGCTTTTCACTATAAAGCAGGTGACCTAAGGGAACACCCCCCCCCCCCCCCCTTCCCCTTGCCCTGGGTCAAATAGCCCAGAGCGAAGAGGGCAACTGGATGGAGTCACTGCCGGAACAGAAAGCCTGCATAACTATAGTTGCAACTGTTTAGTGGACGACATTCTGAGCAACAGATAACAGACCTAAACAATGCAGGTCTCCAGAAATGGACTCAATATTTCTGAGATAAAAATTCGTAAATGTGGATGGCTGAGACCAATAAGCAGCCTTCATTAAATCTGTAATAGCAACACTATTAGCATAAGCCCAGGAAGTAGAAAGAGCTCTTACTTCATGAGCAGAAATCTTAAGCACAGACTGCTGAGAAGAAGATAAATCTTCATAAGCAGTACGGATAGTTAATTGAATCCATCTAGCAATAGAATGGACTGAAATGTCCTTTCTATTAGGCATCAAAGACAGAAAGAAACGTTTCCGTCCCTTTCTGATAAACTGAGATCTCTGTTTATAGATACGTAATGCTCTAACAGGACAGAGTAAAGGCCTACGCCCGTCTGAAGACGGAAGAGCCTTAATAACAATAGGTTCCGGATATTTATTAGGAGCCTGATTCTTAGCTAAAAAACCCACATTAGTAGTGAAGGTGATAGTGTTCCCAACACTACGATAATGAGAATCATCCACCGATAGTGCATGAAGCTCACTGACTCTTCTAGCAGAAGAGAAAGCTAAGAGAAAAGCTGTCTTATAAGATAAGAATTTGAAATCTACTGTCCCAAGAGGTTCAAATGGCTTTTCCTTCAATTTAAGAAGAACCCAAGCTAAATTCCACTTAGGAATTAATCTAAGAGTTCTGGGTCTATTTATCGAAAAGTTTCTAACCAACTTAGATAAAGAGACATTAGATCCAATTTGTAAACTATCATGATGTGCATAGGTATCAGATAACATAGATCTATAACCCTTTATAGTAACAGGCTGCAGTTTGATTTCGTCAAACAAGTATACTAGAAAGTTTGCAATGTCTGGTATAGAGGGATCGAATATATCTACAGAATGATCCCTACACCAACGACGAAAAACCTTCCACTTAGCCGCATAGTTTAGCGAAGAGGAGGTCCTCCTACAGTTAGAAATCGCGTCCACTGCTCGTCCTGTAAAGTGCTTGCCATGCAAGAAGGACAGCACAACGGAAAAACGTGAAGGTTGAGACATTGCGGGTTGTGATGGAGTTGGCGCGATTTCCCCTGCGAAAGAAGATCCTCCCGTGGAGGAAGCTTCCACGGTAGGTCCCACAACAGACACCTGAGTAGATTTATCCACGGTCTCTGTGGCGACAGAGATGCTACCAACAGAATCTTGCATTGAGATTGTTTTATCTTTAGCAATACTTGTTGAATTAACGGCGCTGGAGGATACGCATATCCTATCATTCCGTCCCAAGGGATCGACAGAGCGTCTACTGCAAATGCTCTTGGATCCGGACACGGAGACATATACGTCTGCAACTGATTGTTGAGATGTGTCGCAAATAAGTCTATCATTGGCCGTTCCCATTGGTAGCAAATCTGATTGAATACTTGTTTGTTGAGAGTCCACTCCGACGGCAACAAGCGACCCTTTCGTGAAAGGGAGTCTGCTAGCACATTCAGACGACCCGGTATGTGACGGACCGAAAGAATAACGTGATGTTCTAGCGCAAACAGAAGGATTCTTTCCGTTAGATTGAACAACGGAACTGAATGAGTGCCTCCCTGATTCCGTATATACGCCATTACTGTCGTATTGTCGGATAGGATTTGGACATGAGCATCGTGAATAATGTCCATCCAGTGACGTAACGCAAGCCAAATTGACATCATTTCCTTGATGTTTATGTGCTTGCACAGGAATTGCGGATCCCAAAGACCCTGGCATCTCGAATCCGTTGGGATTAATGATGCACCCCAACCTGTTTGACTGGCATCCGTCATAACGGTAAAACTCGGATCCGGCAACTGCAGCGGAACTCCCTGAGTTAACCACTGAATGTTTGCCCAAGTCTGAATCTCTTGTTTCACTTGATCTGACAAGAGAACGTCTACATCGAGCGAATGAATTTTCACACTCCAATTCTGAGTCAAGAAAATTTGAAGAGGACGTGTGCGTAACCGCCCCATCGGAATGAGATCTGCGGCGGCTCCGCACAGACCTATCAGTCTCATAAATTCTCTCGCCGTGACTTTGTCTGCGTGTAGACAATAGCGAGCGTAACAACTGACTAATTTCACTCTGGTTAATGGCAGACGAACGAGATTGTTGTGCATCTCGAAGCTCATTCCCAGATGAGTGAATGACTTGGACGGCACCAGATCCGACTTTTCTTCGTTTACTATAAAACCGAGACGTCGGAGCAATAGAAGAAGATTCTGAACATCGTTCTGAAGCGTTAACTCGTTGCCGTACCTCTGAAGAATGTCGTCCAGGTAGGCCGACGTTACCGCAGACGAATGAGCTCGGAAGTAGATCATTACCGAGTTCATTACCCGAGTGAAAGCCCAGGGTGCTAGATTCAATCCGAAGCACATCGCCCGGAATTGATACACCACTCCTAGGACTGCGAAGCGTAGATACTTTCGGAATGTCGGATGTACCATGACGTGAAAGTACGCATCTTTGAGATCTATGCTCGTTGCATAATCGTTCACCCGAATACTCGCTCTGACCGATCGAATCGTCTCCATATAAAACTTCGGAGCGACGATCAGCTTGTTTATCCAGCTCAAATCTATGACTGGACGGAACGAGCCATCTGGTTTCGGAACCAGAAACAGATGCTGTAGAATCCCGGAGATTCCTGGTTTTCTACGACCTCTACCGCGTTCTTCAATAAAATAGACTGCACCTCTGATAACAGAGCGTCTCTTTTCTGCGGATTTGACGGAAGATGAGTCCACTTTGGACTTCGAGTTAATGGAGGCTTTCGTTTGAAGGATATCTTTAGACCTTCCGAAGTCACCCCTCTCACCCAAGGGTCGTCCGTAATCGACGCCCATTCTTGTGAAAAGCTCGACAACCTTCCGCCAACCGGAACACGATAGAGGTTTAAGCCATCACCTCCTGGACCTGCGAGGCCTGCGGTAGGAGAAACCACGTCTTCCACGGCCTGCACCTTCGCCCCGTCGACCTCGGGGCGTCCGACCGATTGTCCCGGCCTGAAGGACGTCCCGAACGAGAGTCGCTATCCTGACGGTCTCTCGAATAAGACCAAGAGGACGCACCGGAACCTCTATAGGAACCTCTCTTGGGCGCATTAGACCCAGAAGTGCCTGTCTTATTCGTGTCTACTGTATCCGACTTCTTAGGAGCAGATTTGAACAACAGAGAATCCTTAGCTTTCTTTGTAATTTTATCATAAATAGCGGAAAGCTTGCCGTCAAAGAGAAGTTCTCCTGAGACCGAAGCGACTCTAAGAGAGTTCTTCACCTTAGAATCCACTAGTGTGGATGTTGCTAGGGCTGCGTCACGTCTAACCAACTCCAGATTTGCCACTGAAAGGGCGGAGTTACAAGTGGAATAAGCTACTGCCCTTGAAAGAAGTCTTAAAGAGGATTGTATATCCTGAAACTCTTTCCCCTGAAGGCGCAGTGATAACGCCTTAGTAAGGTGATCTGCGTAAGATAAGGCATCTAAATTGGCTCTGTTAGACGCAATAGCTGTTTCCAACACCGCGGTTGGAATAGAAGCTGACGACGGTAATGATAGCTCTAAGTCTTCCGCCTCGTCGTCCATACGCAGAGGAACTCTCGGTATACCCTGTCCTGCCGTATCGAATTTATTCCTTGCATTAATGAAAGGCAGGTTGAGAGTATTAGCGGACAAGAAACCTGCTTTCCCCGTCCTGGAAGCAAGTTTAAATATAGCGTCGTTCAATAGTTCAAATGTTCTTGCAACATTATTGGACTGCGACGGAAACTCGGGAGCGATGTCCCTGAACGGCTCAAAAAATTCAGAGTCCAATGACGCTATAATTCTCTTGTCCGGAAGCGCAGCAGTCTGGCCCGACGGAACAACTTGAGGGAGAAAGTGCCGAATGAAGTCCACGGCAGCTTTATGTTGTTCCGAAAGGGATAGCTCCAAGTCATCCGTATCCCTTTCACCATCCGGTCGGACCTCATGATGTTCCCGGTCGTCCGCCCCCGATGCTTCGGCGGAGCGTACCGACCCAGCGCCGTCGGATAATTCTCGATCCGACACCGTTTCTGTCGGCTGCTGGGATGCTGCGATAAGCTGTGCTATCTGCACAAGAATGTCCGGCGTCGAGACCTGCAGAGGCGCAGTCTTTCGCTGCTTCGCCGAGGGCAGCTCCGCATCAGATGGCTCCCGCATACTTTTCCTATGCGAACGTCCGGAGTCCATCGGTCTCGAATCCCTGACTGCCGGATGGTGTGACCTGGTCGCCGAAGAATCCTTGATCGGCGAAGCTGGTAATATATCGGCAGTCACGCAGCCAAGGTGCGGTCGTGTGCGCTGACGAGAAGAGGAAGCCTTAACAGTCTCTGCGGACTGCTTATACAACGGAGCGTCCCGAGCGACGGACGTATGCTCCGCTTGCGACACATTTTGTACCACAACATCTGGTCCCAGATGTTGTTGTACGAGAGAGGGGCCTCTCTCGCTCGCGGCCCGGCTGGACCTGGACGAGCTAGGAACCGGACTCAAAGGCTTCCTCCGTTCTCGCTTACTATCCGCCGTCACTGGGTGTGCATCTATTATGTTTATAGTGCTCGCATCACCCAAAACTTCCTCTTGGACTGCATCGGACGAACCCGGCTGCCGAACCATTCGGTGAATGGACGCTACACCGGGCGAGCTAGCGGACGACATTTGTCTAATCTCCATGAGCACTTTTGCCGCTAGCTCTGAATTCATTTGTGACGACGGACGCACACTTGTAGAAGATAACATGGAAACATCACCCTGTTCTGGTTCCTCTGAAATAGAAACTGAGAGAGTAGAGTGACCTTGCGGAGAAAGAGCCGGTATCGCCCTTTCTCCAGAAACAACATATCGTGACACACGTTTCCAATGTTTCTCATCCCAATATTCACATATAGCACAGGGATTAATGCAAGAACACTGACTACAATTAATACAATGATCACGAAAGTCAGAGGAAGATTTCTTCCTATTACAATTTGAACAACGTCCCTTCATTGTGAAAGAACAACAATAAGTCCTAGTTACTCGCAAAAACCCCTGACACAAAGATACATAATAACATGATCCATTAATAAATGAAAAAACAATTGCAAATCAAAATAATTTTGAAAAAATATTTTTTCAGCGAAGCCCAAGTTGCTGAAAAGTAACGTTGAGCCCTGATGGATCCGATGGCAAAGTGTGGTCAAAAATTTTAAATTTATATTAAATAATTAATGAGACACTTACGGATAATATAAATGTATCTTATAGTGAGATAAACTACAGCAAAGGCAAACAGCCCCCCTCAAAAAAGGCTGTTGCCAATGTAAACAAACAGTGTAAAAACACCAGAAAACATGACTCCAGGCACTGAAAAAAAAACTGGCCCGGAATCAGTCATCAAATTACACTCTATCTGATGCAAAACAGAGACTCCCAGGGGAGAATCTGCAGAACATCAGATGGAAGATGCAGAACACAAACGTTATACACCCATGGGTGAAAACGTAACTATGGGGAAAATAACAGAAAACATTCTGTAACCAAGCAACTCTCCCAGGAAATTTTAGAAATGAAATTTCTCAAAAATATGCCAAAAGCATGGGAGAATTGCAAGGGGGGACTTTAGAAGGCTAGGGGAGAGGAAACACTGAATAAGCAGTGCAACATTTAGCAAGAATGACAACAAGAGGCCCATGCCTCGAAAATAGGCAACTTAACATAATTTCATCAAAAAATTTTAAGTACAGCCCTGATTATTTTTTGTCACTTCTTTTTCCTCTCCTCCTTCTATCCTCCTTAGAATCACATTTTCTCCAAAAATTACGTGTCTGGCATCCTTTAAACTGAGATTTACAAGCACAAAGATCAGTGAGATGTTGACTGATGAAGGGACAAACAGAGAATGATAATTGGCGCCAATTTCGGGACGTCTGCGTCACTGCGCATGCGCAGTAGAGGCGTAGTATGGAGGTCCTTTAGGACATGATTTCTTTTTGTTTTGGATGCAAATTTTGGGGATTGGGGGGCAAAATTTGTGTTTGGCCCTGGTTTTGTTAGAGTTAGCACCAGCGAAGTCTGGGTCATTGGTACAGTATAAAAATATTTTGAGCGTGCATCATCCCCTCAGAACCATTTATCCATGTACCAAATATGAAAGGTGTAGCTTAAAGCATGTTAGAGGGAGAGGTGGTAACATAAAAAACAAACAGACAGACAGACAGATGGACAGACGGATGGACAGACGGACGGACAGATGGACGGAGTGCAATCCTATAGTCCCCTTACGGTTCCCGTAGGGGACTAATAAGAGCGGTACCCAACAACATATAATTAATCGTCGAACACACACTCAGGTATTAATTCATGATTAATAAATGGTGCTTAACGTTACTTCAGAAGTTACAACTATAGCGATGATCCTGGAAATTAATACTGCACAGTAAATAGCATACACCGCAGACAACGTACACAGATACGTCGAAAACCGAAGATATAAAATATAACATACACATATCTAGTCAAGCCACACTGAACGATTCCTGAAGAGAAAGTATACTTCCTACATGATCCATTGGCGACCACTGCACAATAAATTCCAGTAACAACACTCTCCAACGTGAATAATCCGATATCTATGATCGTAAAAGCATGTGTAATATGAGTACCAAACAAAATAGAAACTTGGATCTAGAGATGTACAAAGGTATGATTAACAGGCTCCTACACGGACCACCCCCAAAATAAATTATTAATTAAAGGTCCCCCGAATACAATAAAGCGTTAACGTAATAATAATAATGTGCGGCCGCATATATATTAGCATGTAATCATCTGAATACCAGTTAATTGGATATGCAGCCTGCGAAGTACTCAAGAGTAGCAATTTAATTGTGATGATTTATCAATAAACGCTTGTATATAACAAATCAACCAAAATAATAGGACATTAATTCAGCTAAAAAGTGGATGAGCCCATGAGGTCGCCACAGAACACTACATAAATGCATAAAATGCATGTATTACAATAATAAAGCTTGCAGGAAGAGAACTACGTCTTACCCGGTAATTGCTTATAACACATAAGGAAGTGTCTGAGTGTAGGGGGGGGGGGGGGGAATTCAAAGTCATAACGAAATCTCCTCACCCACATTATTCAATCATACTTGTGTCAGTTAACAGAAAAATATAGGAACCGCAATGGTTCTCTCACAGTGGGGGTGGGGGGGGGGGGGGGGGGAATTCGAAGTCATAACGAAATCCCCTCACCCGTATTATTAATCATACCTGTGTCAGTTAAGATAAAAAATATAGGAACTGAAATGGTTCCCTCACGTCTAACCGACTCCATATGCCACTATGGATGGAGAGGAACGTGAAGAATAAAGCATCCCCTGAAAGAAGACCCTCTCTGGGAGAAAGCTTCTGGGGAGCGTCACATAACCGACACTTGAGAATATTGATCCAAGATTCTTGTGACAACAGAGGCACTACCAGCAGGATTCACTGTTTAAACTTAAACATAAGCTATTGACACAAATGAATAGGAGGATACGCATATCCTATTATTCCTCCCCATGAATTTGCAGAGCGTCTACTGCCTGTGCTCAATAACCTGGGCATGGCGACGCAAATGATGGTAACAATTGTTCCAGTGCGTCGCAAACTAAAGAATCATGGGGTGATCCCACTGGTAGCAAAACTGTACAAATAAACGCATGTTGAGCATCCATACATATGAAACAGGCGACCTTTCCGAGGAGCGAGTCTGCTAGTATGTTCAGACGACACGGTATATGACGGATAGAGAGACATGAAAATGATTCTCCGTTAGGTATTATAACAAAAGTAAATGGGTGCTGCCCTGGTTCCTGATGAACGCTATCACTATTGAGTTGTTCAACAAACTCTGAACAAGCGTGTGCGCATTGATATAGTGCTAACAATATTGACATCATTCTTGATTATGTGTTTCTACAGGAACCGAGGGTCTCAGACCCCTGCAATTATAGTCTGTAGGACTCAGGGCTGCGCCCCAAACTATAGACTCATACCCGCCATAATCGTGAAAGACGGATCTGGCAGTTGCAGCAGAACTAATGAGTTAACCACTGAAAATCTGCCTCAATATGGACCTTTTTGTTTACTATATCCGTTAAAACAATACTGGTCCTGAGTGAATGCGCTGTCACAGTCCAGTTCTGTGTAAGAATAACTGGAGGGGGCATGTGCGTAAGCAACCCATCTAAACCAGATGCGTAGCCGCTCAGCACAACTCCATCAGTCGCATAAAACTAATTCGATCTGGATATGGCAGACGAACCAGATTATTATGAGACATTATCAAGTTAATATTCGAGTGACAGCGCAGGGCACTATCTCCAGACCAAAGCTATCCTTAGATCTATGCTTATAGCATAGTCAATCACTCGAACACTCATTTTAACCGACTAAATGATAATCATAAATAAACTTTTAGAGCTTTGATAAACTTGTTAACAAGCTCCAGTCTATTATCTGTCAGAACGAGCTCTTAGGCTTCAGTACGAGTAACAGGTGGCTACAGAATTCCTCTATTATCATTGTCAAGAGAACCTTTACCTCCGATTGAAGAGACTTTTATGCAAGGAGTAGATGGAAGCACTGTCCATCAGACATTAAATTAGTTGTGGTTCTCTTGGAAAGATAGCCGCAGGCCTTCCGAAACCACACTTCTGAACTACTAGTCTCCATAACAGTTATCCAGATTGATACTCATCTTGATAACCATCCGTCAACCGCAAAACAACAGAGGTCCTAACTTACACCTGTAGCACCTGCAAGGCCTAAGGAAGGAGGAACTGCATCTCATTTGCGAAGAGCCTCGACCCAGCAGCCTCGACCGGAAGTCTCGTCAGACGTAAGCCCCGTATTCGAGTCACTGTATGACGATCCCTAGAGTAATTATAGGAGAGTAAACTATACCCTCACAAGGAGTCCTTTTAGGTGACCTTCTGTCTAGGATGTCCTCCCTTACTCCTTTCTGCTAATGCGTGTCGAATATATGTCGACATAAGGAGCAGAGTATTGATGCTTTCTTTGTAGTTTATTCAAAACCAATGAAAGCTTATCGTCAAAAACTTAGTGTCTGGAAACCGTAGCGACTCTAAGAGAGTTTTTCACCTTGTCATCTATTAAGGATGACGACGCAAGGGCTCTGTCACGTCTATTTAACTCTGAATTAGCAACTTGTTAAGACAGAGTTATACGTGATAAATATCTAGCCCTGGAAAGGACTCTAAATGAGGTACAAACGTCCTCCAATTCCTTTCCGTAGAGACGTAGCGTCACAGCTCTTAAAGGTGATCTGAGTAATACAGTGAGTCTAAATTCACTCTGAATGAATAAATGTCGTCTCAATTATGACCAAGCGAATAACGAATGACGAAGGTAAGGCCATAGCTAGGTCCTTAGCCTACTCAAACACAGAGGAACTCTCAATACATCTTCACTGTTTTCCGACCAGCAGAACTACAGAAGAAGATGACAAGAAAGCGTCTTACTTCTTTCCACTGGAAAGTTGAATGTGGAGCCGTCTAAAAGGCCAAAAGCCTGCGACACCTGTCTATACTTAACCGGTAAAGACATTCCTTCTCTTTTTCCGGATAATTTAGCGTGCAACAATGCTAGCGGTTTCTTGTAAATAGATGAAGCATTCTGATTCATTGGAACACATTCCGGGTAGTGTTGATGGAATAAATCCTCTCAACCCTGTATTGTTCCGAATGTGGAGGGTCATCGGCATCTGAACGCGCAGATGACTTGACCGACCCAGCACCTTCTGAGAGCTGAGACTGCCATCATCTGCTTCTGCATTAGCTGGAACGCTGCAATGAGCTGCGCAATCTGTGACAGCAAGTCTGTTACGGAGGCCTAAGGAGCAGCGGTCTTCTGTTGCATGGCCGCCGGCTGCTCCTGGGACAGTGTGTCCAAGATGGCTCTTTTCTGCGGACGTCCCTATAAATGAGGCCTCTTCTCCTTGGCTACTGCATGGTGTGACTTCTCTAACGAAGAGTGACTTCCTCAGCGATGCAGGCTGGATATCAGAAGTCACGTAGCCAAGGTGTGGTCGTGTGTGTTTGGTAGACGTTAAAGAAGCCATAAATATAGCCGACCCCGGCTGTAAACTGAATGGAGCATCCAGGACGGGAGGCGTGGACGTATGCTCCGACTGATGCAAGTTCCGATCCATAACATCTGGCCCCAGATGTTATAATAAAATAGAGAGGGGGGGGGGGGGGGGCCCTCTCTTGCTTGTGGTCTTTCATCAAACCTCGCCGAGCTTCTTGCTGAACTTGCCGGCTTCTTCCTTTCTGTCATTGCAGGGTGAGCTTTATATTGATATTATATTATAGTGCTCGCTCTATCCTTTCCATTCTCCTTGACCGCACTGGACACAACTGGCGTCACGGTACCCTCAGGCGGTGTACCGCTTCACCGGTCAAGCTAGCTGGCAACAGGGATTTGAAACCACACTGTGGTTTATTGCCCTGTCTAATATTCATGAGCACTTTTGCTGCTAGCTCTGATTGACTAATTAATGCAATGACGGAAGCACACTATCTGACGGCGTCATGTAAACATCACCATGTTCTTGTTCCTCTATAAATATAAACTAATAAACTAGAGCGACCTAGGGTGAGAGGACCGGTGGCAGCCTCTCATACGAGAAGACCGGCCGTGGTCCCTCACTAACAACATACCGTGACCCCCATCAGCAACGTTTGTCATCCCATGCGACACATATGAGCAAGAATTAGTGGAAGTACATCGACTACAAGCAAGGCAGCCTACAAGACAATAAGAGGAACGACTTCCTCGCCTTGCTTGAAGAGCAATATGTTTACATATTGAAGCAGACTAGGATGATGCATGACCACAAATGCCTAAACACCCCTAGGGTGAGGACGTAACCATGGGGATAAACAGAATAAGCATTCTGTGAAAAACGTTAAACTCCCAAGAAATTTATAAAAAAATTTCAATAAAAAAGCCAAAAAGCATAGGAGTTTAACTGGAGGGCTTCAAGGAAGGATAGGGAAGGAACACTTAACAAACAGTGGAAAAATCATTAGGAAGAATGATAATATCGGACCATGCCCTGAAAATGGGGAACAAGAAATAATTTCGGCAAAAAAATTTAAAAAATTTATAGTAATTTATATATTTTTTATACTTACCAATGACCCAGACTTAGTTGGTGCTAACTCTAACAAAACCAGGGCCAAACACAAATTTTGCCCCCCAATCCCCAAAATTTGCATCCAAAACAAAAAGAAATCATGTCCTAAAGGACCTCCATACTACGCCTCTACTGCGCATGCGCAGTGACGCAGACATCCCGAAATTGGCGCCAATTATCATTCTTACTGGCAGTGCCTGGTCAGCGCTATGTACTCAGCGGGGAGGCAAGAGTTCCCAACTCCAGGGAGGGCCATCCCCGTCTGGGTCATTGGTAAGTATAAAAAATATATAAATTACTATAAATTTTTTAACATTTTATACTGTACCAATGACCCAGACTTAGCTGAATAGTAAACAGGCTGGAGGGCCTAGGACATAGAGGAAAATCCAATAAGCTCAACTATGTAGTAAAGAGGTAACCCCTTAAGGAGAAAAGGAGTATTAGGCTTTACATGTATCTTTCTTATTTAATATTAAATTAGAAAGATACACTACCCTTAATAATTGAGCACAATAACATTCATGTTCTCTATTAACATCCAGTATAACCCTTATACTAATTATTTTTAAAGCAAGCCAATAAATAAAGTAGTCCAGAGAATTGAGACTCTTTATAGTCATTTAAAAGTGTCCGAGTATTGTATATTAAAGCCCGTTTGACACTTGACATATACAAATGCTTCACACCGAGCTACACTTTAAAAATAAGACATGAATGAATTTAAACATTAATATTACACTTTAAAACCATCCCGGAAGCGACTCAGAAATACTGACTTGGAGGAGGCATTCCCTTGCTTTTCACTATAAAGCAGGTGACCTAAGGGAACACCCCCCCCCCCCCCCCTTCCCCTTGCCCTGGGTCAAATAGCCCAGAGCGAAGAGGGCAGCCGGACGGAGTCACTGCCGGAACAGAAAGCCTGCATAACTATAGTTGCAACTGTTTAGTGGACGACATTCTGAGCAACAGATAACGGACCTAAACAATGCAGGTCTCCAGAAATGGACTCAATATTTCTGAGATAAAAATTCGTAAATGTGGATGGCTGAGACCAATAAGTAGCCTTCATTAAATCTGTAATAGCAACACTATTAGCATAAGCCCAGGAAGTAGAAAGAGCTCTTACTTCATGAGCAGAAATCTTAAGCACAGACTGCTGAGAAGAAGATAAATCTTCATAAGCAGTACGGATAGTTAACTGAATCCATCTAGCAATAGAATGGACTGAAATGTCCTTTCTATTAGGCATCAAAGACAGAAAGAAACGTTTCCGTCCCTTTCTGATAAACTGAGATCTCTGTTTATAGATACGTAGTGCTCTAAGAGGACAGAGTAAAGGCCTACGCCCGTCTGAAGACGGAAGAGCCTTAATAACAATAGGTTCCGGATATTTATTAGGAGCCTGATTCTTAGCTAAAAAACCCACATTAGTAGTGAAGGTGATAGTGTTCCCAACACTACGATAATGAGAATCATCCACCGATAGTGCATGAAGCTCACTGACTCTTCTAGCAGAAGAGAAAGCTAAGAGAAAAGCTGTCTTATAAGATAAGAATTTGAAATCTACTGTCCCAAGAGGTTCAAATGGCTTTTCCTTCAATTTAAGGAGAACCCAAGCTAAATTCCACTTAGGAATTAATCTAAGAGTTCTGGGTCTATTTATCGAAAAGTTTCTAACCAACTTCGATAAAGAGACATTAGATCCAATTTGTAAACTATCATGATGTGCATAGGTATCAGATAACATAGATCTATAACCCTTTATAGCAACAGGCTGCAGTTTGATTTCGTCAAACAAGTATACTAGAAAGTTTGCAATGTCTGGTATAGAGGGATCGAATATATCTACAGAATGATCCCTACACCAACGACGAAAAACCTTCCACTTAGCCGCATAGTTTAGCGAAGAGGAGGTCCTCCTACAGTTAGAAATCGCGTCCACTGCTCGTCCTGTAAAGTGCTTGCCATGCAAGAAGGACCGCGCAACGGAAAAACGTGAAGGTTGAGACCTTGCGGGTTGTGATGGAGTTGGCGCGATTTCCCCTGCGAAAGAAGATCCTCCCGTGGAGGAAGCTTCCGCGGTAGGTCCCACAACAGACACCTGAGTAGATTTATCCACGGTCTCTGTGGCGACAGAGATGCTACCAACAGAATCTTGCATTGAGATTGTTTTATCTTTAGCAATACTTGTTGAATTAACGGCGCTGGAGGATACGCATATCCTATCATTCCGTCCCAAGGGATCGACAGAGCGTCTACTGCAAATGCTCTTGGATCCGGACACGGAGACACATACGTCTGCAACTGATTGTTGAGATGTGTCGCAAATAAGTCTATCATTGGCCGTTCCCATTGGTAGCAAATCTGATTGAATACTTGTTTGTTGAGAGTCCACTCCGACGGCAACAAGCGACCCTTTCGTGAAAGGGAGTCTGCTAGCACATTCAGACGACCCGGTATGTGATGGACCGAAAGAAGAACGTGATGTTCTAACGCAAACAGAAGGATTCTTTCCGTTAGATTGAACAACGGAACTGAATGAGTGCCTCCCTGATTCCGTATATACGCCACTACTGTCGTATTGTCGGATAGGATTTGGACATGAGCATCGTGAATAATGTCCATCCAGTGACGTAACGCAAGCCAAATTGACATCATTTCCTTGATGTTTATGTGCTTGCACAGGAATTGCGGATCCCAAAGACCCTGTCATCTCGAATCCGTTGGGATTAATGATGCACCCCAACCTGTTTGACTGGCATCCGTCATAACGGTAAAACTCGGATCCGGCAACTGCAGCGGAACTCCTTGAGTTAACCACTGAATGTTTGCCCAAGTCTGAATCTCTTGTTTCACTTGATCTGACAAGAGAACGTCTACATCGAGCGAATGAATTTTCACACTCCAATTCTGAGTCAGGAAAATTTGAAGAGGACGTGTGCGTAACCGCCCCATCGGAATGAGATCCGCGGCGGCTCCGCACAGACCTATCAGTCTCATAAATTCTCTCGCCGTGACTTTGTCTGCGTGCAGACAACAGCGAGCGTAACAACTGACTAATTTCGCTCTGGTTAACGGCAGACGAACGAGATTGTTGTGCGTCTCGAAGCTCATTCCCAGATGAGTGAATGACTTGGACGGCACCAGATCCGACTTCTCCTCGTTTACTATAAAACCGAGACGTTGGAGCAATAGAAGAAGATTCTGAACATCGTTCTGAAGCGTTAACTCGTTGCCGTACCTCTGAAGAATGTCGTCCAGGTAGGCAGACGTTACCGCAGACGAATGAGCTCGGAAGTAGATCATTACCGAGTTCATTACCCGAGTGAAAGCCCAGGGTGCTAGATTCAATCCGAAGCACATCGCCCGGAATTGATATACCACTCCTAGGACTGCGAAGCGTAGATACTTTCGGAATGTCGGATGTACCATGACGTGAAAGTACGCATCTTTGAGATCTATGCTCGTTGCATAATCGTTCACCCGAATACTCGCTCTGACCGATTGAATCGTCTCCATATAAAACTTCGGAGCGACGATCAGCTTGTTTATCCAGCTCAAATCTATGACTGGACGAAACGAGCCGTCTGGTTTCGGAACCAGAAACAGATGGCTGTAGAATCCCGGAGATTCCTGGTTTTCTACGACCTCTACCGCGTTCTTCATTAAAAGAGACTGCACCTCTGATAACAGAGCGTCTCTTTTCTGTGGATTTGACGGAAGATGAGTCCACTTTGGACTTCGAGTTAATGGAGGCTTTCGTTTGAAGGATATCTTTAGACCTTCCGAAGTCACTCCTCTCACCCAAGGGTCGTCCGTAATCGACGCCCACTCTTGTGAAAAGCTCGACAACCTTCCGCCAACCGGAACGCGATAGAGGTTTAAGCCATCACCTCCTGGACCTGCGAGGCCTGCGGTAGGAGAAACCACGTCTTCCACGACCCGCACCTCGCCTCGTCGACCTCGGGGCGTCCGACCGATTGTCCCGGCCTGAAGGACGTCCCGAACGAGAGTCGCTATCCTGACGGTCTATCGAATAAGACCAAGAGGACGCACCGGAACCTCTATAGGAACCTCTCTTGGGCGCATTAGACCCAGAAGTGCCTGTCTTATTCGTGTCTGCTGTATCCGACTTCTTAGGAGCAGATCTGAACAACAGAGAATCATTAGCTTTCTTTTTAATTTTATCATAAATAGCGGAAAGCTTGCCGTCAAAGAGAAGTTCTCCTGAGACCGAAGCGACTCTAAGAGAGTTCTTCACCTTAGAATCCACTAGTGGGGATGTAGCTAGGGCTGCGTCACGTCTAACCAACTCCAGATTTGCCACTGAAAGGGCGGAGTTACACGTGGAATAAGCTACTGCCCTTGAAAGAAGTCTTAAAGAGGATTGTATATCCTGAAACTCTTTCCCCTGAAGGCGCAGTGATAACGCCTTAGTAAGGTGATCTGCGTAAGATAAGGCATCTAAATTGGCTCTGTTAGACGCAATAGCTGTTTCCAACACCGCGGTTGGAATAGAAGCTGACGACGGTAATGATAGCTCTAAGTCTTCCGCCTCGTCGTCCATACGCAGAGGAACTCTCGGTATACCCTGTCCTGCCGTATCGAATTTATTCCTTGCATTAATGAAAGGCAGGTTGAGAGTATTAGTGGACAAGAAACCTGCTTTCCCCGTCCTGGAAGCAAGTTTAAATATAGCGTCGTTCAATAATTCAAATGTTCTTGCAACATTATTGGACTGCGACGGAAACTCGGGAGCGATGTCCTTGAACCGCTCAAAAAATTCAGAGTCCAATGACGCTATAATTCTCTTGTCCGGAACCGCAGCAGTCTGGCCCGACGGAACAACTTGAGGGAGAAAGTGCCGGATGAAGTCCACGGCAGCTTTATGTTGTTCCGAAAGGGATAGCTCCAAGTCATCCATATCCCTTTCACCATCCGGTCGGACCTCATGATGTTCCCGGTCATCCGCCCCCGATGCTTCGGCGGAGCGTACCGACCCAGCGCCGTCGGATAATTCTCGATCCGACACCGTTTCTGTCGGCTGCTGGGATGCTGCGATAAGCTGTGCTATCTGCACAAGAATGTCCGGCGTCGAGACCTGCGGAGGCGCAGTCTTTCGCTGCTTCGCCGAGGGCAGCTCCGCATCAGATGGCTCCCGCATACTTTTCCTATGCGAACGTCCAGAGTCCATCGGTCTCGAATCCCTGGCTGCCGGATGGTATGACCTGGTCGCCGAAGAATCCTTCATCGGCGAAGCTGGTAATATAACGGCGGTCACGCAGCCAAGGTGCGGTCGTGTGCGCTGACGAGAAGAGGAAGCCTCAACAGTCTCTGCGGACTGCTTATACAACGGAGCGTCCCGAGCGACGGACGTATGCTCCGCTAAAGACACATTTTGTACCACAACATCTGGTCCCAGATGTTGTTGTACGAGAGAGGGGCCTCTCTCGCTCGCGGCCCGGCTGGACCTGGACGAGCTAGGAACCGGACTCAAAGGCTTCCTCCGTTCTCGCTTACTATCCGCCGTCACTGGGTGTGCATCTATTATGTTTATAGTGCTCGCATCACCCAAAATTTCCTCTTGGACCGCATCGGACGAACCTGGCTGCCGAACCATTCGGTGAATGGACGCTACACCGGGCGAGCTTGCGGACGACATTTGTCTAATCTCCATGAGCACTTTTGCCGCTAGCTCTGAATTCATTTGTGACGACGGATGCACACCTGAAGAAGATAACATGGAAACATCACCCTGTTCTGGTTCCTCTGAAATAGAAACTGAGAGAGTAGAGTGACCTTGCGGAGAAAGAGCCGGAATCCCTCTTTCTCCAGAAACAACATATCGTGACACACGTTTCCAATGTTTCTCATCGCAATGTTCACATATAGGACAGGGATTAATGCGAGAACACTGACTACAATTAATACAATGATCATGAAAGTCAGAGGAAGATTTCTTCCTATTACAATTTGAACAACGTCCCTTCATTTGGAAAGAACAACAATAAGTCCTAGTTACTCGCAAAAACCCCTGACACAAAGATACATAATAACATGATCCATTAATAAATGAAAAAACAATTGCAAAACAAAATAATTTTGAAAAAATATTTTTTTCAGCGAAGCCCAAGTTGCTGAAAAGTAACGTTGAGCCCCGATGGATCCGATGGCAAAGTGTGGTCAAAAATTTTAAATTTATATTAAATAATTAATGAGACACTTTCGGATAATATAAATGTATCTTATAGTGAGATAAACTACAGCAAAGGCAAACAGCCCCCCTCAAAAAAGGCTGTTGCCAATGAAAACAAACAGTGTAAAAACACCAGAAAACATGACTCCAGGCACTGAAAAAACTGGCCCGGAATCAGTCATCAATTACACTCTATCTGATGCAAAACAGAGACTCCCAGGGGAGAATCTGTAGAACATCAGATGGAAGATGCAGAACACAAACGTTATACACCCATGGGTGAAAACGTAACTATGGGGAAAATAACAAAAAACATTCTGTAACCAAGCAACTCTCCCAGGAAATTTTAGAAATGAAATTTCTCAAAAATATGCCAAAAGCATGGGAGAATTGCAAGGGGGGACTTTAGAAGGCTAGGGGAGAGGAAACACTGAATAAGCAGTGCAACAATTAGCAAGAATGACAACAAAAGGCCCATGCCTCGAAAATAGGCAACTTAACATAATTTCATCAAAAAATTTTAAGTACAGCCCTGATTATTTTTTGTCACTTCTTTTCCTCTCCTCCTTCTATCCTCCTTAGAATCACATTTTCTCCAAAAATTACGTGTCTGGCATCCTTTAAACTGAGATTTACAAGCACAAAGATCAGTGAGATGTTGACTGATGAAGGGCCAAACAGAGAATGATAATTGGCGCCAATTTCGGGACGTCTGCGTCACTGCGCATGCGCAGTAGAGGCGTAGTATGGAGGTCCTTTAGGACATGATTTCTTTTTGTTTTGGATGCAAATTTTGGGGATTGGGGGGCAAAATTTGTGTTTGGCCCTGGTTTTGTTAGAGTTAGCACCAGCTAAGTCTGGGTCATTGGTACAGTATAAAAATTTATAAAGTTACAGCCCTGAACATAAAAAAACCACTGTTTCTTCCTTCCATCATTCTATTCTTTTCTCTTATCCACCATAATCATCATTGGTCTGTGTCTAGCATCATTAAAACTGAGATTTAAAAGCACAAAATTCAGCTTGTTGTTATCTGACAAAGGGCCAAACAAGGAATGATATTTGGCGGCAATTTCGGTACTTCTTGGACACTGCGCATGCACAGATGTCAAATATATGGAGGGCCACATAGAACATGAATTTTTTTGTTTTTTATGCAAATTTTGGGGATTGGAGGGCAAAATTTGTGTTTGGCCCTGGATATTTTAGAGTTAGCACAAGTTATGTCTGGGCCATTGGTCATTGTGCAAAAATAATATTTTTCAAACAATTTCAATAAAAACCATATTATGTGACCCTTCATTGGAATGAGCTCGACAAGCTTGGTCCAATGAGGGGTCACATGATATGGTTTGGTGAATTTTTAAAAAATAATTGGAAAAAATAATACTTAAAATAATAAGTTTTGATATCGTCTGCATTGGTTAAAGGGTTAAACAAAATTGTAAATCATCATAACAAAGATGTTATGTATCAAATTCCAGTTTGGGAATTATAAACTTTCTGTTTTACAAATCCTGGGTCAACTACATAGAAGATCCCAGCATTTGAAGCAGCGATTTGAGAGAAGATTGTATGATGTTTCTGCATTACTCAATGTGTTAACCCTTTATCCAATACAGACAATATCAACATTCATGATTTTAAATATCATTTATTCAAATTTCTAAAAAAAAATTCATCAAAACCATATGATATGACCCCTGGATGAGCTCATTCCAATGAGGGGGGCATGTGATAAGGTTTTGTTGAAATTTTTTGAAAAATCTTTTTTTTTTCTACTGCTGATTTGGAAAATTACATGTTTGGATGCAGCCAATTTGTTAGGTAAAGGGTTAAAACCAGTGGCGTCATGACACACCTAAATTTGAAGCCAGAAGATTTTTTTTGTTTTGTTTCTCCATTATCCATAGTGTTAAAACCTATCATCATGACACACCTAAATTTGAAGCCAGGAGAATGATTTCATCAAACTTGTAAATCATCACCACAATGCTAAGTTTCAAACACGGAAGCATTTGGTGCAATGGTTTGAGAGAATAATTTTTTTGTTTCTCAATAACCTGCTGAGTACTTTCCAAATATTCTTCTTCAAATGTAGTCATGGCTGCTAAGAAGCAGCCATGACTAGATTTGATAAAAAAAAGTCATCCAAATTTAACAAAAGAAATCATTGGTCAGGAAGTTGATTCAATTTACAGAAGAAACAACTTTTGTTAAATGTACTCAAATTATACTTATTTCAGTGGCAAGAGATTTCATGTCCTGAGTAGGAATATCTGCCAGCAGCATACAAGTAAAGTAAATCCAACAACAGGACCCACACTTGACAAACTGGTCAACAGCATCTTCCTCAGAAGGATGGTCAGGAATTGTATCATGCAGTAAAATGATCCTCAAAGAGGAATTGAAAATAATATGTGAAACTAATAACTGAAAATAATACCTGTGAAATGGGAGTAACAATAAGCTGATCCATTCCAGTTTTTGAATTATAAACTTTCTGTTTTACAAAACCTGGGTCAACCACATAGAAGATCCCATCAATTGTCAGTGATGTCTCTGCAATATTTGTTGCTATGACAACCTATTGAATAAAGCAAACAAAATATAGAACAAGTATTATCGTGACGTCAAAGACTAAAGCAGTCAAAAAAGAAAGAACATGGCCTAAAAAAATGAAAAATCTGTTTCTTAGACCATACCACATGGTCCTTTTGGCTGCTGCATGTTCTCTTTTTATAACCAATGCAAACTTAAAAAAAATAAAAATTAAATGGTTTATGTCTGATATTTTACCCAAGTTAAAAAATTGATAAATTTGTCCATTAAGCTTAAGTGCAAGAAGGCTTTGCAATGCTTTATTTCGCATTGCAAAGCCTTCTTGCTCTCAAGGGACGAAATACAACACCTCCCCTGCTATTCTGTAGATTATGAGGCCTAAAACATAAACCAAGAACATGAACTTTTGATGGCAAAGAAATAATTACAGAAATAAAAAATAAAATAAAAAACCACTCACCCGCATGCAATTTTACAAATAATGGCCCGAGTAATTAAATTTTTTTAGTAAATTTTGTTTCTTAACATACCTACCACAATTGTAACGTAAGTGCAAGCCCTACTTCGGAAGTAACTCAAGCTTTTAAGTTGGAAAAGTAATAGAGTGCAAAAGCATGAAAAAGATCGAAAAAAGGTCGAGCGAGCCCAGCGCTCGAAATTACAGGTACTCTCTCTGCACACCTCTTGCGTTTACAGAGCGCATGCGCAACAACCGTGACGTCAATTCCGTATTTCCGCCAACGAGAAGTTTGTGATTTAGCGGGGAGGCATCGATATCAAAGATATCCCCAAGGAGGGTGGGCCACCGGTAAACAATTGTGGTAGGTTATGTTAAGAAACAAAATTTACTAAAAAATTTTAATTTCTTTTCAACCTACTCACAACTGTTTACAATTGGCTGAAAAAACAATAGGAGGAGGTGAATCACATAACCAATACCAACAAGAGCAGCAGAAAGAAAAGCAAGGAGGGCAGAGAACAATAGCGAAACCTGTAATGAAGATAGAGAGAAGGCACCTGAAAAGAACAAGGCTGAGCGCAGCACAACCTCACGAAAAACAATTTAACGAGGGTGCACAACAGCCTGAGCAGCAATGAGAGGGCCTAAAGAATAAAGGTCCTCAGATTGCTGCTGTAGGTGGTGGAGATAGAAGGAGGAGAAGGTAGAAGCATTCCTCCAGTAAGCCGCATACATAACATCCCGGAGCGAAACAGAATTGGAGAACACCCAGGATGTAGAAATGGCACGAACCTCATGAGCATTAAACCGGTTCGAAACAAGATCCGAAGCAGACAAGCGGGAATAAGCTAGCTTGATTGCAAGACAGATCCACCTGGAAATAGAATGGGAAGAGATAGACGGCCTCTTCGGAATGAGAGACAGAAGAATCTCTTCCGACCCCTCCTAATGAACTGAGTGTGATTAATGTTAGTCTTGATCGCACGAACAGGACAAAGAAGACAATCGACAGCGGGGAGAGCCCAAATGCAGATGGGAGGAGGTACTGAATCAGGAAGTTGATTCTTAGCCAGAAAAGAGCAATCAGTAGTGAAGGTGACACTGTTAGACTCATTTCTGAAGAAAGCAGAATCAACAGATAGTGCATGAAGCTCACTGACTCGTCGAGCAGAAGCAAACGCGAGAAGGAAAACCGTCTTATAGGTGAGAAAATGCATATCGGTCTCAGATAAAGGCTCGAATTGCGCCCCCTCCAAACAGTGCAACACCCATGCCAAGTTCCACTTGGGTGTAAGACGCAAAACTCAAGGCCTCTTCAAATAAAAGTGCCGAATGAGTTTGGAGAGAAAAAGATTACGACCGATGCACCGCTTTCCCACATAAGAGAAAGTATCAGACAGCATAGACCGATAGCCCTTAATCGTAATAGGCTGGAGGCCCTTGGAGTCAAAAAGATATACCAGAAAATCCGCAATTTGAGCGATTGAAGGATCACGGCAATCCACATTGTGATCTGCACACCAGCGGCAGAAAACCTTCCACTTCGCAGCATAAGTCATGCCAGTGGAATGTCGCCGCGATGCAGAAATGCACTCCACTGTTCGTCTCGAAAACTCTCTATGTCAGAGACAGGACCTGATAAAAGACAGGCGTGAAGGGACAGGCTCGCCAGGTTGTTGTGATACTTCCTGGGATGACCCTGGGAAAGAAGATTGCGACGTAGAGGTAAACGAATCGGCCGATCGGCCAACAGAGACCACAGCAGATTAACCCACACCCTTTGTGGAGACAGAGGTGCGATCAGAATGATCCTGCAACTGCAAGCACGAATCTTTGCTAATACTTGAGGAAGAATCGGTGCAGGAGGGAAGGCATAGCCGATCCAACCTGTCCAGTCCAGGGACAGAGCGTCTACTGCAAATGCCAGAGGATCTGGACAATGGGAGACAAAGGTCTCTACCTGATGATTCCAGCGAATAGCGAAAAGGTCGACCTGAGGATGGCCCCGCTGCTCGCAAATCGCCTGAAACACCGACCGATGTAGCATCCATTTGGTTGGAAGGACACTGTCGCGTCGGGACAGGGAGTCTGCTAGGACATTGAGATGCCCGGGAATGTGTCGAATGGACACCCGAGCGTTTACATCCGGCGCCAACAGAAGAAGATCCCGAGATAACCAATACATGGGAATCGAATGTGTGCCTCCTTGATTCCGTATGTAGGCCACTACTGTCGAATTGTCCGAAAAAAGTAGGACAATATGGTCCGACAGGTGAGGGATCCAAAGCCGAAAACTCAACAGAAGAGCAAGGAGCTCCTTCTGGTTGATATGAAGGCCTACCTGCTTGCTGTCACACTTGCCGTGAGTGGACAGACCGAGAGGATCCAACGTCGCACCCCAGTCCCCACCGCTGGAATCCGCAGTAAGAATGCGATCGGCCAAAGAAAGATCCAACGGAACACCCTGTGTCAGCCAGGGAAGATCGGCCCAAGGGTGGAGGTGACACAGCAGGGACCGAGGAATAGGAAGTTCCAGGTCCAGCGGATCTACATTCGGACGCCAATGATCCAACAGGAAGTGTTGGAGAGGTCGGACAAACAAGCGACCGAGCGGAATGAGATCTGTCACCGAACTGCAAAGGCCCAGCATCCGAAGGAAAGTCCTGGTCGAGACCGAGGAAGATTGAAGCAGGTTCCGAGTCAAGGCGGAAAGAATCGTTGCCCGAGCATGGGGAACCAACACTACATTGTGAAGAGTGTCGAAATCCATCCCCAAACGACGAAATCGCTGAGAAGGAAGGAGATCAGACTTCTCGCGATTGACTCTGAAACCCAGCGATGCTAGTAGGCAAAGAAACTGCCTGACATCTAACTCCAGAACAGCAGCATCGTGGTGCCGTTGGAGGATGTCGTCCAGGTAGGCTGACGAAGTCACAGCCGACTGAGTACGGTGGAAAGCAAGCACATATGACATCAGTCGGGTGAAGGCCCAAGGAGCCAGGTTCAAACCGAACGGGAGAGCTCTGAATTGATAGACTCGATCCCGTAACGAGAACCTAAGGTATTTCGGTGACGCCAGATGAATGGGTACATGGAAGTAGGCATCCTTCAGGTCGATACTGGCATCAAAGTCGCCCTGATGAACTGAACGTCGAACCGACCGGAAAGTCTCCATACTGAAACGAGGAGCTATTATGTACTCGTTCAGGATACTCAGATCGATGACAGGACGAAATTGGCCGTTTTTCTTTGGCACCAAGAAAAGTCTGGAGTAAAACCCCGGTGAAAGGGTGTTCCTGACCACCTTGATCACCCCTTTGGAGAGGAGATTGTCGATCTCCTGCACCAGAAGGTCCCGACGTAGAGAATCGGAAGGGGCTCAAGTCGGGAGGGGCACACGAGATAAACTGGGGTCCCGATGGAAGGACAGTCGCAGACCAGATTGTATGACGTTGAGGACCCAAGTGACCGACGTTATCTCTGTCCAACGGTCATAAAACAGCGACAGCCTTCCCCCGACTGGAGGCGAATCGAGGTGAGAACCTTCACTTGCGGCCTCGACGAGGCCCCCGAGAGGAGAAACCACCACCTCGGAGAGTGACAGAGTCCTGAGACTTTCCTGCCTGAGGCTGCCAGCGAGCCTGGCTGCATCGGCGCTTCTTCTGAGCAGAAGGAGCAGATGGAGCCGAAGGCGTAGCCGGCGTCGCCGACGAGGCAGACGCAGCAGTACGCTTGGCGGGCCTGGAATGACCACCACACCGCAGCAGCAGGTTGGTCCAGCTGTCGCAGCAAAAGCTGGTCCTTCGAATGACGAACAACCTCGCCACGGACAGCTTCCACGAAACCATGGAAAAACTGAGGTCCAACCAAAGAGGCAGACCTCAGAACAGCACGCTGCTCAGAAGGAAGGGATGGAGAAGAATCCAACGCCGCATCCCGGCATGCCAGCTCCAAATTAGCCATGTTACAGGCGTGAGCGTGTGTCAAGTTCATGAGAGGCTGTGACAAAACGCGAAAAGGCACCTGAGCATCATCAAACTCCCCTGGTGGAAAATATTCAGCCAGGGCAGCGACGACATGGTCCGCGAGAGATAACAGACCCAGCATCTCTCGGGACAGGCCCACTATAGATTCAACTACCGACATCGGGAGAACTGCCGACTCAGGCTTAGTTAACCCGAGGGAAGAAGAATCCTCATCCACAGTAGTCATCCCTTGGAAGACTGGTGGACAGACGGAATCGTAAACACGAAACCGCGATGGAGGCAGAAAGGCATCAGCTCTAGAAAAGAAAGAACCCTTGAGGGCCTTAGAACGCATTTTGGCGACTAAGCCGTGGAAGGACTAAACAACCTGAGCCGATTGCAGAGGACGCAAAGCCCCAGAGCTATAAGGCTCAACAGGGTTACGGGGCTCCACAGAGGACCGTGGCCGGACGGTCACAGATGGCTGGCCAGAAGGTTGAATGTCCGGCAATAAGCCAAAGACGAAATCCGAAGCCTGCCCCAAGACTGACGAGGGGGGCCCATCACCTTCAAGAAAGTTAAAAAATTTATAGTAATTTATAGATTTTTTATACTTACCAATGACCCAGACATAGCTGGTGCTAACTCTTAAAAGTTAAAAAAATTTATAGTAATTTATATATTTTTTATACTTACCAATGACCCAGACATAGCTGGTGCTAACTCTTAAAAGTTAAAAAATTTATAGTAATTTATATATTTTTTATACTTACCAATGACCCAGACATAGCTGGTGCTAACTCTTAAAAATATAGGGCCAAACACAAATTTTGCCCCCCAATCCCCAAAATTTGCATCTAAAACCAAAGAAAACATGTCCTGAATGGCCCTCCATACTTCACCTCTACTGCGCATGCACAGTGTCAAGGACGTCCCGAAATTGGCGCCATTAATCATTCTTATAACCAGTGCCTGGTAAGCGCTATGTACTCAGCGGGGAGGTATGAGTTCCCAACTCCTGGGAGGGCCATCCCCGTCTGGGTCATTGGTAAGTATAAAAAATATATAAATTACTATAAATTTTTTAACATTTTTATACTGTACCAATGACCCAGACATAGCTGAATAGTAAAAAGGCTGGAGGGCCTAGGACATAGAGGAAATTCCAATAAGCTCAATTATATAAAATAGAGTCATCCCCTCGAGGGGAAAAGGAGTATTAGGCCTTACATGTATCTTTCTTATTTATGATAATTAGAAAGACACAACACCTTCCATAATTGAGCATCATAACATCCATGTACTCTATTAATATCCAGTATAATCCTTATACTAATAATTTTTAAAGTAAGCCAATAAATAAAGTTAGTCAAGAGAATAGAGACTCTTTATACTCCTTAAAAGTGTCTGAGGATTGTATAATAACACCCGTTTGACACGTGATATATTCAAAAGCTATACTTTAAAAACTATGACCTGAATGAATTTTTAAAACATAAACTTATCACTTAAAAACCATCCCAGTAACAGCTCAGAATTACTAACTCCGGAGGAGGTATCCCCTTGTTTTCATAGTAAAACAGGTGACCCAAGGGAACACCCTCTCCCCCCCCCCCCCCTTCTCCTTGCCCTGGGTCAAATAGCCCAGAGCGAAGAGGGCAGCAGGATGGAGTCACTGCCGGAACAGAAAGCCTACCTAGCTATAGTAGCAACTGTTAAGTGAATGACATTCTGAGCAGTAGATAATACACCTAACAATGGAGGCCTCCAGAAATGGACTCAATATTTCTGAGATAAAAATTCATGAATGTGGATGGCTGAGCCCAATGTGCAGCCTTCATAAAATCTATAATAGCGACACTATTAATGTAAGCCCAAGATGTAGAAAGAGCTCTTACTTCATGAGGCGAAATCTCAAGCACAAACTGCTGAGTTAATGATATACCATAAGCAGTACCAATAGTTAATTGAATCCATTAGCAATAGAATGGAGCGTAATGGCCTTCTATTCGGCATCAAAGACAGAAGAAGCTTACGTCCTTACTAATAAACTGATATCAGTTTATAAATACGTAAAATCTAACTGGACAGAGTAAAGGCCTATGCCCGTACGAAGACGGAAGGACCTTAATAACAATAGGTTCCGGATATTTATTAGGAGCCTGATTCTTAACCAAAAATCCAACATTAGTAGTAAAGTAAATAGTGTTTCCGATACTACGAAAGTGAGAATCGTCCACCGATAGTGCATGAAGCTCACTGACTCTTCAGTAGAAGAGAAAACTAAGAGAATTACTGTCTTAAAAGGTCAGAATTTGAAAACTACTGTTTCCAAAGGCTCAAATGATTACTTAGGTAAATAAGAACCGAAGCTAAATTCCGTATAGGAATTTAATCTAAGGATTTTAGGTCTATTTATTGAAAAGTTTCTAACTGACTTAGATAAAGAGACATAAGACTCAATTGTAAACTATCATAGAGTGCATAGGTATGAGATAACATAGACCTATAACCTTAATAATAACAGGCTGCAGTTGATCTTGTCAAACAAGTATACTAGAAAGTTGCAATGTCTAGTATGGAGGGATCAAAAATATCAACATAATGATCCCTACACCAACGACGGAAGAGCCTCCACTTTAGCAGCATAGTATAGTGAAGAAGAGGTTCTCCTACAGTAAGAAATCGCGTCCATAGCTCGTCCTGTAAAATGCTTGCCGTGCAAGAAGGACCACACAACGGAATACGTGAAGGTTGAGACCTTGCGGGTTGTGATGAAGTTGACATGATTTCCCCAGCGAAAGAAGATCCTCTCATGGAGGAAGTTTCGCGGTAAGTCCCACAGTAGACACCTGAGTAAATTTACCCACGGTCTCTGTGAAGACAGAGATGCTATCAACAGAATTGTATTGTGGATGTTTATCTTAGCAATACTAGCTGAATGAACAGCGCTGGAGGATACGCGTATCCTATCATTCCGTCCTATTAGATCAATAGAGCGTTAACAACATAAGCTCAGGGATCCGGACATGGAAACACATACGTCTGCAATTGAATAGTGAGTTGTGTCGCAAATAAATTATCATTGGGCGCTCCCATTGATAGCAAATCTGATTGAATACTTGTTTGTTGAGAGTCCATTCTGACGGCAACAAGCGACCCTTACGTGAAAGGGAGTCTGCTAATACAATCAGACGACCCGGAATATGACGGACCGAAACAGAACTTGGTGTACTATAACAAACAGAAGGATTCTTTCCGTTAAATTGAATAACAGAATCGAATGAGTGCCTCCCTGGTTCCGGAGATACGCAACTACTGTCGTATTAACGGACAGGATTTGGACATGCGTTTCTGAATAATGTTCATCCAATGACATAGTGCAAGCCTAAATAACATCATTTCCTGAAAGTTAAGTGCTTGCCTAGAAACTGCGGAACCCAAAGACCCTGGCACTTCGAATCCGTTGGGATCAATATTGTACCCCAACCTGTTTGACTGGCATCCGTCATAATCGTAAAACTCGGATCCGGCAACTGCACTGGAACTCTCTGAGTCAACCACCGAATGTTTGCCCAAGTCTGAATCTCTTGTTACACTTGATTGACAAGAGAACGTGTATATCGAGCAATTCATAGATTGCTGAAAGGTTGCCGTCGAAGAGAAGCTTCTCCGAGACCGAAGCGACTCTGAGAGAGTTCTTCACCTTACTATCCAAGCGCGTGGATGTAACTAGGGCTGCGTCACGTCTAACCAACTCCAGGTTGCCACTGAAGGACGGAGTTATACGTGGAAAAACTACTGCCCTTGAAAGAAATCTCATTAAGAATCATATCCTGGAATTCTTTCTCTTGAAGACGTAATGATAACGCCTCAGTAAGGTGGTCTGCGTATATGATAAAGCGTCTAAGTTAAGTCTATTAGACATCATTGTCGTTTCCAACGTCGTGGTTGGAATTGACATAGACTGCGAAAAAGACAATTCCCAGTCTTCAGTCTCGTCGTCTAGATGCAGAGGAACTCTCAGTATGCCCTGTCCTGCCATTACAAATTATTCCTAGAATTGATGAAAGGCAGATTTAGAGCATTTGCAAACAAGAAACTAGACTAGCATATTTTGGTAGCAAGCTTATATATAGCGTTGTTCAATAATTCGAATGTTGTAATGACATTATTGGACTGGGTCGGCAACTCAGGGACGATGTCCCTGAACCAATCAAAAACTCCGTGTCCAATGACGCTATTAGTCTCTTATCCAGCATCGCAGCATTCTAGTCCGACGGAACAACCTCTGGAAGATAATGCCGGAAGAAATGTATGGCAGCTTCTGTTGTTCCGAAAGGGAAAGCTCGAAATCGTCCGAATCCCTTTCGCCATCCTGTCGGACCCTATGAAGTGTTCGGTCTTCCATACCTGATGCAACAGCAGAGCGAACCGACCCAGCGCCGATGGATTATACCTGATCCGACAGAGATTCTGTCGTTTGCTGGGAAGCTGCGATAAGCTGTGATATTTTGGATAGCACGTCCGTCACTGAGGCCTGTGGAGAAGCGGTCTTACGATGCCTTACCGCTGGAAGCTCCGTGTTCGTTACCCCGTGCATACTTCTATTATGCGAGCGACCGGAGTGTACAGGCCTCGTGTCCCCTGGCTACCGGATGGCGTGACCTGTTTGCCGTGGATCACTGAATGACGAAGCTGGCCGGATACTCGAGGTCACGTAGCCAAGGTGCGGTCGTGTGCGCTGCTGTGAGGATGAGGAAGCATTATCGACAGTCTCTCGGACTGTCTATATAACGGAGCGTCCCGAGCGGCGGACCTATGCTCCGAATGCAAAACGTCTGTACCACAACATCCGGACCCAGATGTTGTTGTACGAGAGAGAGACCTCTCTCGCTCGCAGCCCGGACGGACCTGGACGAGCTAGGAACCGGACTAACAGGCTTCCTCCGATCTCTCCTCTAATCCGTCGTCACCGGGTGTGTACTATTGTCTATTATAGTGCTCGCATCACCCCAATCTCCTTCCTAGACCGCAACGGACGAACCCGGCTGCCGAACCACTCGATGAATGGACGCTACACTGGGTGAGCTAGCGAATGTCAACGCCGTCGATCCTACTAGGGACCTCTTAGGCGATTGACGTATTCCATGAGCACTTATTGCCGCTAGCTCTTCATTTAACTATGACGACAGAGGCACACTTTGAAAGACATCTCAGTAACTTTGCGAACAAGAAACCAAACTTGCTTGTTAATAGCAAGCATATATATATGTAGCATCGTTCAATAATTCGAAAGTTCCTGTGACATTATTGGACTGTGTCGGAACTGAGGGACGATGTCCCTGAACCGATCAAAATATTCTTGTGTCCACCGACGCTATCAGTTTCTTATCCGGCATCGCAGCATTCTGGTCCGACGAAACAACCTCTAGAAGATAAAGCTGGATGACATATACTGCAGCTTATGTTGTTCCGAAAGGGAAGGTTTGAAATCCTCCGAATCCCTTTCGCCATCCTGTCGGACCATATGAAGTTTTCGGACGTCCGTACCTGATGCTTCAGCGGAGCGTCCCGACCCAGAGTCGTCGGATATTACATGATGCGACAGAGATTCTGTCGTTGCTGGGATGCTGCGATAAGTTGTGCTATTTGGGATAGCATGTCCGTCACCGAGGCCTGTGCAGTAGCGGTCTTACGATGCTTTGTCGCTGGAAGCTCCGTGCACGTTGACTCCCGCATACATTTCTTATGCGAACGTCCGGAGTCTCCAGGCCTCGTGTCCCTGGCTACCGGATGGCGTGACCTGGTCGCCGAGGATTCTCTGATTGGCGAAGTTGACTGGATATCCGAGGTCACGTAGCCAAGGTGCGGTCGTGTGCTACCATGAGGATGAGGAAGCCTTATTGACAGTCTCTCCGGACTGTCTATATAACGGAGCGTCCCGAGCAGCGGAAGTATGCTCCAAATGCGAAACATTTTGTACCACAACATCTGAGGCCAGACGCTGTTGTACGAGAGAGGGGCCTCTCTAGCTCGCAGCCCGGATGGACCTGGACGAGCTAGGAACCGGACTAATAGGCTTCCTCCGTTCTCTCCTCTAATCCGCCGTCACTGGGTGTGCACTTGGTTGATTTATAGTGCTCGCATCACCCCTTTCTGGACCGCAATGGACGAACCCGGCTGTCCGTGTCCAATGACGCTATAAGTCTCTTATCCAACATCCCAGCAATGTAGTCCGAAATAACAATCACTGGAAGATAATGCCAGAAGATATGAATGGCAGCTTCCGATGCTACGAAAGGGAAAACTCGAAATCTTTCGAATCCCTTTCGCCATCCTGTCGGACCCTATAAAGCGTTCGGTCGTCCGTACCTGATGCAACCGCGGACCGCACCGACCCAGCGCCGTCAGATAATTCCTGATTCGAGTAAGAAACTGTCGATTGCTGGGATGCTGCGAAACAACTGTGCTAACTCGGATAGCACGTCCGTCACTGAGGCCTGAGGAGAAGCGGTCCTACAATGCATTGCCGCTGGAAGCCCCGCGATCGTTACCCCGTGCATACTACCAATATGCGAGCGAACGGAGTGTATAGGCCTCGTGTCCCTTGGCTACCGGATGGTGTGACCTATTCGCCGTGGAATCACTGAATGACGAAACTGATCGGATACTCGAGGTCACGTAGCCAATGTGCGGTCGTGTGCACTGCTGTGAGGATGAGGAAGCATTATCGACAGTCTCTCGGACTGTCAATATAACGGAGCGTCCCGACCGACAGACATATGCTCCGAATGTAAAATATCTGAACCACAACATGCGGTCCCCTATGTTGTTGAACGAGAGAGGGACCTCTCTCGCTCACATCCCGGATGGACCTGGACAAGCCAGGAACCGGACTAACAGGCTTCCTCCGATCTGTCCTCAATCCGCCGTCACTGGGTGAGTACTAAAGAAATTATAGTGCTCGCATCACCCAAATCTCCTTCCTAGACCGCAACGGACGAACCCGGCAGCCGAACCATTCGATGAATGTACGCTACACCGGGTGAGCTAGCGAATGTCACTCCGTCGATCCTACAAGGGATCTCTAAGGCGATAGACATATTCCATGAGCACTTTGCCGCTAGCTCTTCATTAATTGTGACGACGGAGGCACACTTTTGGAAGACATCACGGATACATCACCCTGTTCTTGACCGTCTGAAATAGAGATTGATAAACTAGAGTGACCCTGCGGGAAAAGGACCGGCATGGCCATTTCCCCGCTAACATACCGTGACACACGCTTCCCATGTTGTCATCGAAATTAACACATACTGAACAGGAGTTAGTGCGAGTACACTGACTACATTATACAATGATTATGAAAGTCAGAGGAAGATTTCCTCTTATTACAATTGAACAATATCCTTTCATTGTGAAAAGAATACAAAGTCCTAGTACTCGCACCAACCCCTGAAAATCAAAATACATAATAACATGATCCATTAACATAGAAAAAATAATTGAAATCAAAAAAATTTTTGAAAAAATATTTTTTCAGAAAAGCCCAAGTTTCTGAAAAGTAACGTTGAGCCCCAATGGATCCCAAGCCTAAGTGCGGACAAAAATTTTAAAAATATTTTAAAAAATTAATGCAACACTTACGAACAATAATAATGTATCTAGTTATGATTAAACTAACATCAAGATATTATTTTCAAGAAATCCCCCTCACACAGAGGCTGTTGTCAATGTAAACAAGGAGTGTAAAAACACCAGAAACATGACTCCAGGCACTGATAACCCTGGCCCGAAATCAGTTACCAATAATACACTATCTGATGCAAAACAGAGACGTCCAGGGAAGAAACTGCAGAACATCAGATGGTAGATGCAGAACACTACGCCTAACCACCCATGGGTGAAGACGTAAACATGGGGAAAAGAACAGAATTCATTCTGTTATCTAGCTAAAACTCCCAAGAAATTTTAGTAATAATATTACAGAAACTATGCCAAAAGCATGGGAGAATAGCAAGGGGGGACTTAAAGGAAAGGGAGAGAGGAAAACACTGAACAAGCAGTGTAACTTTATAGCAAGAATGACCACAACAGGCCCTTGCCTCGAAAATAGGTAACTTAACATAATTTCATTAAAAAATTTTAAGTTACAGCCCTGATTATTTTCTGTCACTCATTTTTCCTCTCCTCCTTCTATATCCTCCTTAGAATCACCATTTCTCTAATATTTATGTGTCTGGCATCATTTAAACTGAGATTTACAAGCACAAAGATCAGTCAGATGTTAACTGATGAAGGGCCAAACAAAGAATGATTAATGGTGCCAATTTCGGGACGTCCTTGACACTGTGCATGCGCAGTAGTGGCGAAGTATGGAGGGCCATTCAGGACATGATTTCTTTGGTTTTAGATGCAAATTTGGGGGATTGGGGGGCAAAATTTGTGTTTGGCCCTAGATTTTTAAGAGTTAGCACCAGCTATGTCTGGGTCATTGGTACAGTATAAAAATATCACCCTCTGTTGCAGAGGAGACGTAGCCCAACTCGGGCTGACCAGCAGAAATCTCCTGTGAATACTGTGCAGTATCCAAGGGGCCAGGCGAGACATCTTGGCGACCGACCGAGGTTGTGCCTCAGGAGGCACAGGGAGGCCAACTTGAGGGTTGCCAGAAAGCAACCGAGTGAGCGTCAAATGGCCGGACGCAGGTCACCCTGAGAATTCATTGAAGCAGCATCGCCCGATGGAGTGTCCTCCCAATGGAGTGTCCTCCCAATGGAGCCTTCTGGTAGAAGACCCCAAATCCTCAGAAGAGACTGACGTCAAACGTCGATCGGCAGACAGAATAGGGAGACGGTGAGAAGACACCGGAGGATAGTCCTGATTGTGACACCCAGGGGCCATCACTGACCTCTGCAGAACAGAAGGTCCTGCCTGCAAATCCTCTAAAGAGACCGACGGCATATGTCGATCGGTAACTGGACCAGGGACATAGTGGAAAGACACCGGAGGATTGGCCCAAGAATGACAGGAACCTGTCATTGGCCTCTGCGCGGCAGAAGGCCCCAACTGCCCATCCTCTGAGACCGACGGAAAGCATCGGTCGACATCCACACTCGGAACACAGTGAGGAATCACCGGAGGAAGGTTCCGAGAGTGACAGCTAACCGGGGCTGTCACTGACCTCTGCCGAACAGCAGGCCCTGGATGCCAATGTCCCAACCCTATCTTGCTAGTCGGCACACTAGCAGGGGAAGGAGGAACAATAAATGCTTCACTAGAGGGGTGAGGAATCGCTGCCGAAGCGACCGAATGGCTCAACCGACTAGGAGCAAACCTAGCCAGATGAGGAGGAGCAGACAGCAAACCCACACAGCTTCGCCATGAAGCCAGGGGAAGCTGAGAGCTGACAGACACACCAGCAGATACAGCCTCGGTACCCCAAGACTGTATACCATCCCGAGAGGAGATAGAAGAGCCACCATCATACAGAATAGGATCTGTAGTAACAATTTCCTCAGCAACTGTCAACGGCGTAGGAGGCAAATCGGAGAGGGTCACCGAGCTGACCTCGGAGAAGCTCTCTACGAAAACAGACGCCTCAAGAGTGACATCAGAAGACAAAGAGACCATGGTCTCCATGTCAGGTATCACTGAACTAACACCGTCAACAGTTGCAGAGGAACTCGCCACAGAAAAAGACAGATCAGCATCCTGTGTGACAGAGTCACCATGTGCGCTAACAGAAATGTCTGATATGGCACGGCTACCCTTACCCCGAGAATGAGGGGGTTCTAGCTCTGGACAGAACCACCTTGTTAACAGAAGCCCAGAATTTTGAGGATCAAACCCCACAAATGCCACATGATTGGGCCTGAGTACAATTGTTGCAAGTGACACATGTGGAATGAGAGTCGTCCACATGTTTCACCTGCAAGCAAGAGGTACAAGGAATAGTCTTAGGCATAATATGAATGTGAATAATGAAATCAAGCTTCCCGCCGATGGAAAACAGAACAAAGGTTGTGTTCACACATGGGGGAAAAACAAGACTATGTGTGAAAATTCAAGCAAAAATGATAAAAAATAGCATTAAATATCAATAATTTTGAAAGCTTGACAAAGGATACAATCCACTTGCACACAATCAGATGAAGATAGCACATACAATAAGTTGTTCACGAAGATAATAGCTAAGAATAGCATGAGTCACAAAAATTACCGACCATGTACAAATGGCGGAAATAAAAGGAATTGACGTCGCGGTTGTTGCGCATGCGCTCAGTAAATGCAAGAGGTGTGCAGAGAGAGTACCTGTAATTTCGAGCGCTGGGCTCGCTTGACCCTTTTTCGATCTTTTTTGTGCTTTTGCACTCTATTACTTTTCCAACTTGTTTGGAAACGTTTCTTAAAAGCTTGAGTTAGTTCCGAAGTAGGGCTTGCACTTACGTTACAGCCAATTGTAAACAATTGTGAGTAGGTTGAAAAGAAACAGATCTACTTTGTGTGGCCCAAATTATCCTTGTTATGGCATAACTGAAATGGTATTCAGATTAGAAAAGTGGGTTGAATCAAGCAAAATATAATCGTTTATATCTCTAATAAATTTTACACAGTAAATGATTCACGTCTAAAAATACCCACCTACAATCTTTATCTAGAAGGCCTGTTTTTAGCATGCTTGTCAGTCGAGCATAATTGTCAGTGACAACCTTCACCTCTATTTATTTACTGTGGTTTAACAACACTTCTGACAACCATAATCACCTCAGAGTTGGACATTTTACAGGTGGAGGAAGCTGGAGTACCTGGAGTGAACCACCGAGCAGTGGCGAGCAAATGGTCAGACTCCCCAATGTACTAACTGTGCACATTCAGGGTTAACATTGGTTAAAGGTAAGTGCACCCTTCACATACAGTATACAGGCAATGAGGATTAAGTGCCTTGCCAAAGGATACAATGCAGTTACCCCTGGTCAGGATCGAACCATGGTCCTCTCGGTTTGAAGTCCGATACTCTAACTACTAAATCATAGTGATCCTGCATATAGGTTACAGAGCAAACTCCTGTTAACTGAATAAACATTCTTGTAAAATGTCAAGAAATTACCCAGACAATTACCAAATTCTCCTTGTTTACAGACCTATTTGGGCTCAGCACATCCAATATAGGTCTTCAATCTATTACACCTTGTTTGTCACAGCTCCTTGAGTTCTAACAAACAAAATTTATTAGAATGGTCAGGTTATCTCTAGAATAAAGGAAAGTATATAAGCATCGTCATATAAAAAAAAATATTTTGAGTTTGCAACCTAAGCAGTAACAGATGGTAATGAAAGTGTCAATGACACTGTAGCTCAACTTGTTAAGACATGTACATGTATAGTATGTGACACAGCAATGACAAACATCTAGGTAATGACCTGATAACAAAGGTACATATAAAGTATTGTAACAGTCTGTACATAAATACTGACTGTAGCCTGTAACAAATGTATAGGTAAAGTATTGTAAAGGTGGGTGACAGTCATATGCTAAACTAGAAAAGAAATCTTATGTGTCCCAGAGTGGGTCTGACTGAACCCCAAAATATTTGTTCTCATAGCAAAGTGATAACAAAGGCACCCCCAAAACACACTCGTTCCTGTCCCAAGGTGAAAACAAAGGTACCCAACAAGTTTCGTGAAGATCAGTTCATAAATACGAGCTGTATAGAAGTTGTGACAAAAAAACTGATTGGACCTAATTTCAGTACAAAATGGCCATTGGCAGCCATCTTGAATTTTGGACCGCACCCAGAAACACTCGTTCTTGTTCCAAGGTGATAACAAAGGTACCCAAGAAGTTTCGTGAAGAGCGGTTGATAGATACAGCCTCTAGCCTGAACCATATTGACATGTGCACTTACAGTGTATAAGTATCACTGAATAAATCAAAGTTCATCTAATTTGCATAATTTCTGCACGAGAAAAAAACCCGTATTATATGTGATGTATCCCATGTTACTAAACATTCATACAAAAATTTATTCAAATCAGAACTTTCACACAGAAGTTCTGTACAAAAGACTGATTGCACTAATTTTGTACAAAATGGCTGCCGGTGGCCATCTTGAATTTCGGACCACCCCCCAAAACACTCGTTCTCATCCCATGGTGATAACAAAGGTACCCGAGAAGTTTCGTAAAGATCGGTTCATAAATACAGCCTCTAGCCTGAGCCATATAGAAGTTGTGTATAAAAAACTGATTGGACCTAATTTCGGTACAAAATGGCCACTGGCAGCCATCTTGAATTTTGGACCTCACCCAGAAACACTTGGTCATGTCCCAAGGTGATAACAAAGGTACCCAAGTCGTTTCGTGAAGATCGGTTCATAAATCCAGACTCTAGCCCGAGCCGTATTGACATGTTTACTTCCTGTGTGAAAGTAGCACTGAAAAAATCAAAGTTCATCTAATTTGCATAATTTCTGCACGAGAAAAAAACCCGTATTATATGTGATGTATCCCATGGTACTAAACATTCACACAAAAAATTATTTAAATCAGCGCTTTCATATGGAAGTTCTGTGCAAAAATCTGATTGCACCTAATTTTTTTACCAAATGGCTGCCATCGGCCATCTTGAATTTCGGACCGGACCCAAAAACACTCGTTCTCGTCCCACGGTGATACCAAAGGTACCAAAGAAGTTTCGTAAAGATCGGTTCATAAATACGGCCTCTAGCCCGAGCCGTATTGGCATTTGCACTTACAGTGCTGAAAGTAACACTAAATACATCAAAGTTAGTCTAATTTGCACAATTTATGCACAAGAAAAAAAACCTGTATTATATGTGATGTATCCCATGGTACTAAACATTCATACAAAAAATTATTCAAATCAGCACTTTCATATGGAAGTTCTGCACAAAAATCTGATTGCACCTAATTTTGTACAAAATGGCTGCCAGCGGCAAACTTGAATTTTGGATCGGACCCAAAAACACTTGTTCTTGTCCCACGGTCATAACAAAGGTACCCAAGAAGTTTCGTAAAGATCGGTTCATAAATATGGCCTCTAGCCTGAGCTGTATTGAATTGTTGACGGACAGATGGACGACTGGCCATGGCATGAGCTCAAATTGAGCACTGTGTAGTGGGACAATATACGCCCGTTTTGTATTTTTGAAGGGTTGGGGTAAGGATGAGTGTGAGGGTGAGGGTGAGGGTGAAAATTGTTTGGACCAACCCCATATTCGAACTTGACCTGTATTTTGTTGTGATTAAACAACATACCAAGTTTGGAACCAATTGGAAAACAAATAATAAAAGTTATCATCCAGAAACCAAATATTTGATGCATTCTATGTCCAACAAGATCCATAATTCAGGGGAACTTCGAAGTTCGAACTGACCCCATATTCAAACTTGACCTGTCTTTTGTTTTGATTAAACCACATACCAAGTTTAGGAATCAATCGAAAAAAAAATACTAAAGTTATCATCTGGAAACCAAATGTTGACGAACAGACAGACCGACGAATGGACAATGGACAGACAGACAGACTGATTCCATAATTCGATGGTTTTTCAACAGGCGTATAAAAAATCAGTTAGGCCATACTAAAATTATAATCCGAAAACACAAAATGCACAAATTCAAGAGGAATAACTCTGGAAAGGTACATGCGATTTTGGCCGAAAGTGAACTTGAGCTGTGCTTTGTGGTCATAAACAAAATCTGAGAATTTGAAACAAATTAGTCAAGGCAAACTAAAGTTATCATCCGGAAACCACATAATTCACAAATTTGCAATCATTCAAGGGGAATAACTATGGAAAGGTACAAAGGTGAACTTGAAGTGAGCTTTGTGGTCAAAAACAAAATCTGATAATTTGAAAAAAATCGGTCAAGGCAAACTAAAGTTATCATCCGGAAACCACAAAATCCACAAATTTGCAATCATTCAAGGGGAATAACTCTGGAAAGGTATATGCAATTGTGGTTAAAAGTGAACTTGAGCTGTATTTTGTGGTCAAAAACAAAAAAAACTGAAAATTTGAAATAAATCGGTCAAGGCAAACTAAAGTTATCGTCCAGAAACGAAAAGTTGGGCTAAATTCCCATAAATAAAGGGCCATAACTCTACTGCAAATGGGCCGCTAGAAACGGAAATCGAACCCATCCTGTATTTTGTCATACTAAATGCACATACCAAATTTAACTCAGCTCAAACCTTTACAACTAAAGTTATCGTCCAGAAACGAAATGTGTCCATGGACGGACAGACAGACAGACAGGTGGAGAGACCATTCACATAATACATCTCGTTTTTCAAACAGGTGTATAAAATCACATCTGAAAAATCTGGTGTCAATCCGTCAAGGCGTTCGGCTTTAAATGAACGGAAACCAATTTGTTTTCAAAAATTGTGTTTTCAAAGGGCCATAACTCTGCAGCGGATGGACTGAGAAACACCAATATCGAACTTGACCTGTATTTTATTGCTACAAACAACATCTGAAAGTTTGATGTCGAACCGTCAAGGGGTTCGACTTTAAATGAAGTGAAACCAATTTTTTTCGAAAGATTGTGTTTTCAAAGAGCCATAACTCTGTAGTGGATGGACTGAGAAACACCAATATCGAACTTGACCTGTATTTCATTGCTAAAAACAACATCTGAAAAATTTGGTGTCAATCCGTCAAGGCGTTCAGCTTTAAATGAACGGAAACCAATTTTTTTTGTAAAATTGTTTTCAAAGGGCCACATCTCTGCAGCAGAAACACCAATATCGAACTTGACCTGTACTTTAATGCTAAAAACAACTTCTGAAAGTTTGATGTCGATTCGTCAAGGCATTCGACTTTAAATAAACGGAAACCAAATTGTTTACGGACAGACAGACGGACATACGGACAGACAGACAGACGGACAGATGGACACGGACAGACTGATAACATAATACAACCGTTTTTTAAACGGGCGTATCAAAATGAAACAACTTCCAAGTCCATTAAGACAGGGGTCAGCCGAGTTGTCGACTGGGGCTAAGAAGTCACTTGGTCATTCCTAAGGTCGTCTTAGCTTACGTTGGGGGTGAAATTTAAGTTGCCCTCCCAAAATTAATTGGGTGACATGGCAGTTTTGGGCATTTCTAATGTTTTATTTCCAAATAGAAACACCTTCGCATTCTGACAGTCACAATAAAATAAATATGTTTCGAATTGCTGCTAAAATCCATCATATGGCTGTGAAAATAGCCCAAACTAGCCCAATTTAATATTTCTCAAAAGAGTTGTAATGGCCTTTTGTGGTTTTTAAACAATTCACTCTTACTGGAAGCAACTGTACAAAAATGGCTTTTTAAAAGTTAAAAAATTTATAGTAATTTATATATTTTTTATACTTACCAATGACCCAGACATAGCTGGTGCTAACTCTTAAAATATAGGGCCAAACACAAATTTTGCCCCCCAATCCCCAAAATTTGCATCTAAAACTAAAGAAAACATGTCCTGAGAGGCCCTCCACACTTCGCCCCTACTGCGCATGCGCGGTGTCAAGGACGTTCCGAAATTGGCGCCATTTATCATTCTAATAACCAGTGCCTGGTAAGCGCTATGTACTCAGCGGGGAGGCAAGAGTTCCCAACTCCTGGGAGGGCCATCCCCGTCTGGGTCATTGGTAAGTATAAAAAATATATAAATTACTATAAATTTTTTAACATTTTTATACTGTACCAATGACCCAGACATAGCTGAATAGTAAAAAGGCTGGAGGGCCAAGGACATAGAGCAAAATGGAATACGCTCAATAAAATAAAATAGAGTCATCCCCTGTAGGGAAAAGAAGTAATAGGCCTTACATGTATCTTTCTTATTTATGATAAATTAGAAAGATACAACACCTTCCAAAAATTGAGCTTCATACATCCATGTACTCTATTAATATCCAATAATCCTTATACTAATAATTTTTAAAGTAAGCCAATAATAAAGTAAGTCTAGAGAATAGAGACTCTTATACTCCTAAAAGTGTGTGAGAATTGCATAATCATGTCCGTTGACATATGCAATATTCAAAAGCTATACTTTAAAAACTAAGACTTGAATGAATTTTATAAACTTAAACTTCTCACTAAACAACCATCCCAATAACAGCTCAGAATTACTAACTCCGGAGGAGGTATCCCCTTGTTTTCATAGTAAAAACAGGTGACCCAAGGGAACACCCTCCCCCCCCCCCCCCCCCTTTTTCTTGCCCTGGGTCAAATAGCCCAGAGCGAAGAGGGCAGCCGAACGGAGACACTGCCGAAACAGACAGCCTACCTAGCTATAGTAGCAACTGTTAAGTGAATGACATTCTGAGCAGTAGATAATAGACCTAACAATAGAGGCCTCCAGAAATGGACTCGATATTTCTGAGATAAAATTCATGAATGGATGGCTGAGCGCAATGAGCAGCCTTCAAAAATCTATAATAGCAACACTATTAATGTAAGCCCAAGAAGTAGAAGAACTCTTACTTCATGAGCCGAAATCTTAAGCACAACTGCTAAGCCAATGATATACCATAAGCAGTACGCTAGTTAAGAGAATCCATTAACAATAAAATGGAGCGTAACGTCCTTCTACTAGACATCAAAGACAGAAGAAGCTTACGCCCTTGTAATAAACAGATATCTGTTTATAAATACATAAACTGTACCCGGAAGAGTAAAGGCCTATGCCCATACGAAGACGGAAGGACCTTAAAATAATAGGTTCCGGATAATAGGAGCCTAACTCTTATGCAACAATCCAACCTAAATAGTAACGGAAGTATTGATTCCGAAACTATGAAAGTGAAAATCATCCATCGATAGTGCATGAAACTCACTGACTCTACAGTAAAAGAGAAACCAACAGAATTACTGTCTAAAAGGTCAGAATTTGAAAACTACTGTTTCCAGAGGCTCAAATGATTACTTAGCTAAAAAAGAACCTGAAGTTAAAATCCGTATAGGAATTTAATCTAAAGATTCTAAGTCTATTTATCAAAAAGTTACTAACTGACTTAGATAAAGAGACAAAAGACTCAATTGTAAACTATCGTAGAGTGCATAGGTATGAGGTAACATAAACCTATAACCTAAATAACAACAGGCTGCAGTAGATCTTGTGAAACAAGTATACTAAAAAATAGCAATGAGTAGTATGGAGGGATCAACCATATGAACATAATGATCCCTACACCACGACGGAAGAGCCTCCACTTTAGTCGCATAGAATAGCGAAGAAGAGGATCTCCTATAGTAAGAAATCGCGTCCAAAGCTCGTCCAGTACAGTGCTTACAATGCAATACGGACCACACAACGGAATACATGAAGGTTGCGACCTTGCTGGTTGTGATAAAGATGACACGATTTACCCAGTGAAAAAAGATCCTCACATAGAGGAAGATTTCATGTTAAGATCCACAGGAGACAAGAGAGTAAATTACTCATGATCTCTGTGAAGATAGAGATGCTATCAACAGAAATGTATTGTGGTTGTTTATCTTAGCAATACCTGCTAAAACAACAGCGCCGGAGGATACGCGTATCCTATCATTCCGTCCTATAGATCAATAGAGCGTTAACAGTATTAGCTCAGAGATCTGGACAAGCCAACACATACGTCTGCAATTGATTAGCAAGCTGTGTCATAAATAAAACATCATTGGGCGCTCCCATAGATAGCAAATCTGATTGAATACTTGTTTGTTGAGAGTCCATTCTGACAGCAACAAGCGACCCGTAAGAGAACGGGAGTGCGATAAAACAATCAGACGACCCAGAATATGACGGACCAAAACTGAACTTGGTGTACTATAACCAACAGACGGATTCTTTCCATTAAATTGAATAACGGAAAACGAAAGAGTGCCTCCCTGGTTCCGGAGATACGCCACTACTGTTGAATTAAAGGACAGGAATTTGGGCATGCGTTTCTGAATAATGTTCATGCAATGACATAAAGCAAGCCTAAAAAACATTATTCCGCGGAAGTTAAACTGATAGCTAAAAGACTGCGGAACCCAAAGACCCTGGCACTTCGAATCCGTAGGGATCAGTATATATCCCAATCTGTTGACTGGCAACCGTCAAAACAGCCACACTCGGGTCCGGCAACTGCGGCGGCACTCTCTGAGTCAACCACCGAATGTTTGCCCCAGTCTGAATCTCTTGTAACACTAGATAGACAAGAGAATGTATAAATCAAGCAATTCATGGATTGCCGGAAAGTTGCCGTTGAAGAGAAGCTCCTCCGAGAACGAAGCGACTCTGAGAGAGTTCTTAACCTACTATCCACGCGTGGATGTAGCTAGGGCTGCATCACGTCTAACCAACTCCAATCAGCCACTGAAGGGCGGAGTTATACGTGAACAAACTACTGCCCTCAAAAGAAATTACATTGAGAATAATATCCCGTAAATCTTTTCTTGAAGACGTAATGATAACACCTCAGTAAGGCGGATTACGTATAATAAAGCGTCTAAGTTAAGTCTACTATACATAATGTCGTTCCCAACATTGAAATTGGAAAAGACATAAACGGCGAAAAAGAATATATGCAGTCTTTAATCACACCGTCTAGACGCATATGAACTCTCGGTATGCCCTGCTCTGCCAAAATAAACCATATGTAAAAAAGATAAAATGGCAGAAATGAGCCACGCGGACAAGAAACTAAACTATCATGCTTAGTAGCAGGCTTGTATATATATATATAATATATAGCGTCGAAAAATAAAACACATGTTGTAATGACAATATTGGACTGCGTCGGTAAGTCAGGGACAAAGTCCCTGTACCGATCGAAAAATCCGAGTCCAATGACGCTATAAGTCTCTTATCCAAGATCGCAGCAATGAAGTCCGAAAAATAATCACCGGAAGAAATGCCAGAAGATATGAAAGGCATCTTCCGATACTACTAAAGGGAAAACTCGAAATCTTTCGAATCCCTTTCGCCATCCTGTCGGACCTATAAAGCGTTCGGTCGTCCGTAGCTTGATGCAACCGCGGACCGCACCGACCCAGCGCCGTCGGATAATTCCTGATTCGACCGAGAAACCGTCAATTGCTGGGATGCTGCAAAACAACTGTGCTAACTCGGATAGCACGTCCGTCACTGAGGCCTGAGGAGCAGCGGTCTTACGATGCATTGCCGCAGGAAGCTCCGAGATCGTTACCCCGTGCATACTTCCAATATGCGAGCGAACGGAGTGTATAGGCCTCGTGTCCCTTGGCTACCGGATGGCGCGACCTATTCGCTGTGGAATCACTGAATGCCGAAACTGATCGGATACTCGAGGTCACGTAGCCAATGTGCGGTCGTGTGCCCTGCTGTGAGGATGAGGAAGCATTAAAGACAGTCTCTCGGACTGTCAATATAACGGAGCGTCCCGAGCAACGGACATATGCTCCGAATGTAAAATATCTGAACCACAACATGCGGTCCCCTATGTTGTTGGCTTCCTCCGATCTGTCCTCAATCTGCCGTCACTGGGTGAGTACTAAAGTAATTAAAGTGCTCGCATCACCCAAATCTCCTTCCTAGACCGCAACGGACGAACCCGGCAGCCGAACCATTCGATGAATGTACGCTACACCGGGTGAGCTAGCGAATGTCATTCCGTAAGCGATAGACATATTCCATGAGCACTTATTGCCGCTAACTCTTCATTAACTATGACGACAGAGGCACACTTTTGAAAGACATCTCCATAACTCTTCGAACAAGAAACCAGAAATGCTTGGATAGCAAGCATAAAATAATAATATATATAGCGTCGTTCAATAATTCAAAAGTTTGTGTGACATTATTGGACTATGTCGGAACTGAGGGACGATGTCCCTGAACCGAACCAAAAATTTCTAAGTCAACCGACGCTATCAGTTTCTTATCCGGCATCGCAGCATATGTTGTTCCGAAAGGGAAAGCTTGAAATCCACCGAATCCCTTTCGGTATCCCGTCGGACCGGATGAAACTTTCGGACGTCCGTACCCGCTTCCGCGGAGCGTCCCGACCCAGCATCGTCGGATAAAATATATGCGACAGATTCAGTTGATGCTGGGATGCTGCGATAAACTGTGCTATTAAGGAAAGCACGTCCGTTCCCGAGGCCTGTGCAGTAGCGGACTTACGATGCATTGCCGCTGGAAGCTCCGTGTACGTTGACTCCCGCACACTTCCTATGCGAACGTCCGGAGTCTGCAGGCCTCGAGTCCCCGGCTACCGACCCAGCGCTGTCGGATAATTCTCGATCCGACACCGTTTCTGTCGGCTGCTGGGATGCTGCGATAAGCTGTGCTATGTGCACAAGAATGTCCGGCGTCGAGACCTGCGGAGGCGCAGTCTATCGGTGCTTCGCCGAGGGCAGCTCCGCATCAGATGGCTCCCGCATACTTCCTATGCGAACGTCCGGAGTCCATCGGTCTCGAATCCCTGGCTGCCGGATGGTGTGACCTGGTCGCCGAAGAATCCTTGATCGGCGAAGCTGGTAATATATCGGCGGTCACGCAGCCAAGGTGCGGTCGTGTGCGCTGACGAGAAGAGGAAGCCTTAGCAGTCTCAGCGGACTGCCTATACAACGGAGCGTCCCGAGCGACGGACGTATGCTCCGCTAACGACACATTTGTACCACAACATCTGGGGCCAGATGTTGTTGAACGAGAGAGGGGCCTCTCTCGCTTGCCGTCCGGATGGACCGGAACGAGCTATGAACCGGACTAAAAGGCTTCCTCCGTTCTCCCTCCGATCCGCCGTCACTGGGTGTGCATTAAGTTAATTTTATAGTGCTCGCATCACCCCAAAATTCCTTCTAGACCGCAACGGACGAACCCGGCTGCCGAACCATTCGGTGAATGGACGCTACACCGGGCGAGCTAGCGGACGTCAAAGGCCGTCGAACCTACTAGGGTCCTCTTAGGCAATTGGCGTATTACATGAGCACTTTTCCGCTAGCCCTTCATTAATTGTGACGACGGAGGCACACTGTTGGAAGACATCACAGATACATCACCCTAATCTTGATCGTCTGAAATAGAAATTGATAAAGTAGAGTGACCCTGCGGGGAAAGGACCGGAGTGTCCAAATCCCCAACAACATACCGTGACATACGCTTCCCATATTGTCATCGAAATCATACGATACAGAACAGGAGTTAATGCGAGTACACTGACCACATATAGAATGATAATAAGGTCAGAGGAAGACTTCCTCCTAAAACAATTGATCAATATCCTTTCAATGTGAAAAGAAAACAAGTCCTGGTACTCGCACTAACCCCTGGCAATCAAATACATAATAATAATATGATCCATTAATATAGAAAAAATAAATGAAATCAAAATATTTTGAAAAAATATTTTTTCAGAACAGCCCAAGTTTCTGAAAAGTAACGTTGAGCCCCAATGGATCCCAAGCCTAAGTGTGGACAAAAATTTTAAAAATATTTTAAACAATTTATTCAACACTTACGAACAATAATAATGTATCTAGTTATGATTAAAATAACATAAAGATATTATTATTTAGAAATCCCCCCCTCACACAGAGGGCTGTTGTAAATGTAAACAATGAGTGTAAAAACACTAAAATAAGACTCCAGGCACCCAGGCCCGAAATCAGTTACCAAAAATACACCATCTGATGCAAAACAGAGACTTCCAGGGAAGAAACTGCAGAACATCAGATGGTAGATGCAGAACACAACGCCTAACCACCCGTAGGTGAAGACGTAAACATGGGGAAAGAACAGAATTCATTCTGTTATTAAGCTAAAACTCCCAAGAAAATTTAGTAATAATAATTACAGAAACTATGCCAAAAGCATGGGAGAATAGCAAGGGGGAACTTAAAGGACAGGGAGAGAGGAAAAACACTTGAAAAAACAGTGTAACTAAATAATCAGAATGACAACAAAATGGCTGCTGCCTTGAAAATAGGTAACTTAACATAATTTCATTAAAAAATTTTAAGTTACAGCCCTGATAATATTCTGTCACACATTCTTTTCCTCTCCTCCTTTTCTATCCTCCTTAGAATCACCATTTCACTAATATTTATGTGTCTGGCATCATTTAAACTGAGATTTAAAAGCACAAAGATCAGTCAGATGTTAACTGATGAAGGGCCAAACTTAGAATGATAAATGGCGCCAATTTCGGAACGTCCTTGACACTGCGCATGCGCAGTGGGGGCGAGGTGTGGAGGGCCTTTCAGGACATGTTTTCTTTAGTTTTAGATGCAAATTTTGGGGATTGGGGGGCAAAATTTGTGTTTGGCCCTATATTTTAAGAGTTAGCACCAGCTATGTCTGGGTCATTGGTACAGTATAAAAATATGGATATTATTGGTAAAAGAGGAAATTTTTCAAATTTGCCAAAAAGTTGACTGAGAGAACTGGTATGGGTTCAATATCGAGTATGAGACCCATTACTGTTAAATACATCTTGACAAAGCCTTCTCATGCTCCCAATCAGGTTTCTGGTGGTCCTTTGTGTGATGTTGTTCCATTCTTGGACCAGCATGGCACCAAGCTCCTGAACACTTCTTGACTGGACTGGACGGGCTGAAATTACAAGCTGCAACTCATTCAGACATGCTCGATTGGACTGAAGTCAGGGGATCTTGCTGGCCAGTCCATATGCTCAATCCCCTCCCTCTCTCGGTACTCCCCGACAGCATGGGCAACATGAGGACTAGCATTATCGTCCATCAGAATGTATCTATCACCCACTGCACCTGCATATAATCTGACGTGAACATCTAGGATCTCATCAATATACCGCTGTGCAGTCAATGCACCACGTTCAAGGACACAGAGCTCTGTATGTCCATCCCTGCTGGTGCCACCCCAGACTATGATTGACCCTCCACCATAGCAGTCATGCTCAGCAATGTTGGCTGCATGGAATCGCTCTCCTGGTCTTCTCCATACCCCAGAACACCTATCTGTGTGGTCTAGGCAGTACCTTGACTCATCTGTAAAAAGGACAGGTCTCCAATTTTCTCTGGTCCATCCAACGTGGTCCATGACCCACTCATATCATGTCTGGCGGTGGTTCTGGGACAGCTGAATGCGAATACATGGTCTTCTCGATCCGAAACCACCTTCATGCAACCTTGCCTGGATAGTCTGTGTCGAAACATTTACCTCGGATGCATTCTGAAGGTCGCTTGGTTGCTGTGGCAAAGCGGTTCCTACGGGCCTGAATGATCAAACACTGGTTTTCAGCTGCAGATGTTGCCCTGTCTCTGCAACCACCATGCCGTCTTACTGGGGCGCCATACTGCTGAAATCTTGTGATGGTGAACACCAAGGGCTTCACCAACCTGACAGTGGGTAGCCCCCTGCTCCACCACTGCCCTACAGCCTGTCACATTGTGCTTCAGACAAATGTGTTCTTACATTTGCATTTGCCATATCCAATCATTAAATCACAAGGGTTTGTGTTGAAATGAAGATTGAATACACATGCCATGTACATGTAGATGTAAACATCATGAAAATCAAGAGGCACTGCTTTCCATGAATGTCATGAAAAGTCTGCCTGTCAAGAGAGCTAATGTAAACACTGGGGACCATCTCAATACATTCCTCAATCATATCCACCAAAAATATCGCAAATATGTCACAAGCAAGTTTCACAATGATGTGTCAAATACTTGTTGCTTAGCAAACTTTGAGTAGTATATCAATGTAGGATGGCCATCAGAAACTTATTTTTCTGTACAGTGTTTTGGAAAAATTACCCATGCTTCATTAACGAAAGATATTGAAAACTTTTTTAACTACACTTTTCAGTTTAATTAAGACATTCAGAAACCATGGTAGACCCTGCTTCTTATATGAATTTAAATTTATTTTGATACTTTAAATATTTAAAAAAAAATACCTTGTGATGAAGAACACTCTCAAAATAGGTTGTGATAAATTTCACATCCACTGGTCTAAGGCAAATTAAAAATCAATTTGAGTGCTTTTAAAGATTAAATGCAGAGCTTTGTTTTTAGTTAACTGGTTCAGTGCTAGAAGCCACTATCACTGAAAAGTGCTGGAAACCACTTTAGTGGCTCAATCCTGTATACATTAGCTTGATGTTTGATCAGCAGTAGAGGATTTTTTTTTAAAATAAAGCTGATTGGTTGCAGTTTATTGGAGAGTGCCCACTGGCACTCTCCAATAAATTGCAACAAAGAAATAATTTATGAACAAAATCTTGCTACACTGATGCCACTATTGCTGGTAGTGTGGTATCTTTGAAAAAAAAACAACCCAGGTTTCAAATCACCTTTGAAAAATAATTTAGCACTCAACCAGTTAATAAATTTTTTTAAGTAGTCACCTCATGTTCTCCACTACCACCAGTTGAACACAATATGAATGACTCTTTCCCTACCAGTGATTACAATAGTTACCATGCTTTGAATTACACATGGTCTCAAGTAATGTGGAAGGTTGAGAACTTTAAAATTCGAAATGTACTGCCTGGAGGCAGCAGATTTCAAATTTTAGATTGTTCATCTGACAGTCAATCTACTTCATAGTACTGTTATTTATTTATTATTTATTGGTGTTTAAGGTCACATATTTCTGCACAATGGCTAACCATGACCGTGACAGTTTTACGGGTGGAGGAAGCCGGAGTACCTGGAGAGAACCACCAAGCAGCGGTGAGCAACTGTCAGCTCCCCAACATACCAACTCCACGCAAGCAGGGTTAGCATTGGTTGAAGACAGGTGCACCATCGACGTGCGGTACGCCTTAGTACGCAGCGTCACCATGCCCCACGTGGGCAATGGGGGTGAAGTGTCTTGCCCAAGGACACAACGCGGTTTCCGCAGGTGGGATTCGAACCGAGGACCTCTCGACTTGCAGCCTGCACCTCTACCAACTGAGCCACTGTGCCCCCTTCATAGTTCTGTTAAATGTAATGGCCAACATTTTTAATGTTTTTTCTGACTTCTCTCTCCTAGTCCATGACTTCTCCCTAAAATCTCTGGAGGGAGAAGTCACTTCTCCCTAAAATCAGCTGCCAGGCTGACCCCTGCATTAAGAGCAATAACTCTGCCAAATTTCTCTGAATAACACCAGCATTGAACATGGGGCTAGACATCAATGAGATACAAACGCATACCAATTATGATGTCATTCTACTAAGTATTTTAAAAATTATTGAGTTTAAAATCTCATTGGACGGATGGACCAGACAGCTGGACGAGTGGGTGGATGGACTTATGAATGGCCGGCCATCCAGATGGATGGATGAATGGATGGACAGACAGATGGATGGATGGACAGACAGAGACAGACTCACCAACCAACAGTTGGACAGACAGACCAACCAACATTGCCACATTTACAGCTGCTTGTCGCAGCAAAGAAATTACAACAGTCAATAAATGTGGATGGTCAAATTCCATTTCATTGACAAGATCAGGTTGGATACATCAGACAAGACACTGATCATCATGTTTGATCTACCTATTCTAGTCTCATCAACTCAACAGAATCTCATCAATACAATTAGAATATCAGATCAACTGATTGTTGTAATGATCTGTATGGGAGGTCGGTGGATCATTGGTTATGACACTGGACTTCAAACCAAAAGGTCTGTGGTTCAATCTCCACCAGGGGGTATTGCATTGTGGACTTGGACAAGAAACTTAATCCCAATGGCCCAGGTGGGGGCAGAGGAAGTGCTGTGTACTAAAGCATACTGCATACTGCACATCGATGATGCACTTGTCTTCAACCAATGCTAGGGTTAAATTAGTATGTTAGGGCATCTGACCATTGCTCACCACCAAGCGGTTCACTCTAGTTACTTTGGCTTCATCCACCCGTAGAACTGTCTGACACGAGGCGACTCTGGCTCTCGAAAGTGTCGCTAAACCCCAATAAAAAAAATTATGTATATTACATCGCACTTGTAGTATTGTTCATTTGGACTGGTCTTGTTACAATTTGTTTCGCTCTGTAAAGCAAAGAAGATACATAACTCAATGCAGATTGTACACAATGTGTTCTTAACCTAAAGTTTTGTTTTCAACTCGGATTTACCATATTATTAATAATAATACAATTGATACTTACTCTAAAAGTTAATTCTAACACAAATGATCAAATGTGTAATGTACCAAGATCTATTTATTTGACACTGAATCAGGTTCACATCCACAATTTTCTGACAAGGATTTACCCGCAGGGCAGCACGATATTCAAAACGGAATACCAGTATCAGTATTCCAAAAAATACCGCGGTATATCGATATATCGAAAACTGTTCAGAAAAATGAATGTTAAGTACCACAATCGAGGCTTGAGGCATCACAGTTGGAATGAATTAGCATGCCTTGATGACACGGTTCGAAAAACCTTTACCCCAAGACAGATGATATCAAAAATGATATCAAAATTTATTATTGAAAAAAAAAGTTAATCAGATTTTCCCCCCAAAATTCTACAAAACAATATCATGTGACCCCACAATGGAACGAGCTCAACGAGCACGTTCCAATGAGGGGTCACATGATATGGTTTTGTTGAAATTTTTGAAAAGTTAAAAAATTTATAGTAATTTATATATTTTTTATACTTACCAATGACCCAGACATAGCTGGTGCTAACTCTTAAAATATAGGGCCAAACACAAATTTTGCCCCCCAATCCCCAAAATTTGCATCTAAAACTAAAGAAAACATGTCCTGAAAGGCCCTCCACACTTCGCCCCTACTGCGCATGCGCAGTGTCAAGGACGTTCCGAAATTGGCGCCATTTATCATTCTAATAACCAGTACCTGGTAAGCGCTATGTACTCAGCGGGGAGGCAAGAGTTCCCAGCTCCTGGGAGGGCCATCCCCGTCTGGGTCATTGGTAAGTATAAAAAATATATAAATTACTATAAATTTTTTAACATTTTTATACTGTACCAATGACCCAGACATAGCTGAATAGTAAAAAGGCTGGAGGGCCAAGGACATAGAGCAAAATGGAATACGCTCAATAAAATAAAATAGAGTCATCCCCTGTAGGGAAAAGAAGTAATAGGCCTTACATGTATCTTTTCTATTTATGATAAATTAGAAAGATACAACACCTTCCAAAAATTGAGCTTCATACATCCATGTACTCTATTAACATTTTTATACTGTACCAATGACCCAGACATAGCTGAATAGTAAAAAGGCTGGAGGGCCAAGGACATAGAGCAAAATGGAATACGCTCAATAAAATAAAATAGAGTCATCCCCTGTAGGGAAAAGAAGTAATAGGCCTTACATGTATCTTTCTTATTGATGATAAATTAGAAAGATACAACACCTTCCAAAAATTGAGCTTCATACATCCATGTACTCTATTAATATCCAATAATCCTTATACTAATAATTTTTAAAGTAAGCCAATAATAAAGTAAGTCTAGAGAATAGAGACTCTTATACTCCTAAAAGTGTGTGAGAATTGCATAATCATGTCCGTTGACATATGCAATATTCAAAAGCTATACTTTAAAAACTAAGACTTGAATGAATTTTATAAACTTAAACTTCTCACTAAACAACCATCCCAATAACAGCTCAGAATTACTAACTCCGGAGGAGGTATCCCCTTGTTTTCATAGTAAAAACAGGTGACCCAAGGGAACACCCTCCCCCCCCCCCCCCCTTTTTCTTGCCCTGGGTCAAATAGCCCAGAGCGAAGAGGGCAGCCGAACGGAGACACTGCCGAAACAGACAGCCTACCTAGCTATAGTAGCAACTGTTAAGTGAATGACATTCTGAGCAGTAGAAAATAGACCTAACAATAGAGGCCTCCAGAAATGGACTCGATATTTCTGAGATAAAATTCATGAATGTGGATGGCTGAGCGCAATGAGCAGCCTTCAAAAATCTATAATAGCAACACTATTAATGTAAGCCCAAGAAGTAGAAGAACTCTTACTTCATGAGCCGAAATCTTAAGCACAACTGCTAAGCCAATGATATACCATAAGCAGTACGCTAGTTAATAGAATCCATTAACAATAAAATGGAGCGTAACGTCCTTCTACTAGACATCAAAGACAGAAGAAGCTTACGCCCTTGTAATAAACAGATATCTGTTTATAAATACATAAACTGTACCCGGAAAGAGTAAAGGCCTATGCCCATACGAAGACGGAAGGACCTTAAAATAATAGGTTCCGGATAATAGGAGCCTAACTCTTATGCAACAATCCAACCTAAATAGTAACGGAAGTATTGATTCCGAAACTATGAAAGTGAAAATCATCCATCGATAGTGCATGAAACTCACTGACTCTACAGTAAAAGAGAAACCAACAGAATTACTGTCTAAAAGGTCAGAATTTGAAAACTACTGTTTCCAGAGGCTCAAATGATTACTTAGCTAAATAAGAACCGAAGTTAAAATCCGTATAGGAATTTAATCTAAAGATTCTAAGTCTATTTATCAAAAAGATACTAACTGACTTAGATAAAGAGACAAAAGACTCAATTGTAAACTATCGTAGAGTGCATAGGTATGAGGTAACATAAACCTATAACCTAAATAACAACAGGCTGCAGTAGATCTTGTGAAACAAGTATACTAAAAAAAAAAAAAAAAAAAAAATAGCAATGAGTAGTATGGAGGGATCAACAATATGAACATAATGATCCCTACACCACGACGGAAGAGCCTCCACTTTAGTCGCATAGAATAGCGAAGAAGAGGATCTCCTATAGTAAAAAATCGCGTCCAAAGCTCGTCCAGTACAGTGCTTACAATGCAATACGGACCACACAACGGAATACATGAAGGTTGCGACCTTGCTGGTTGTGATAAAGATGACACGATTTACCCAGTGAAAAAAGATCCTCACATAGAGGAAGATTTCACGTTAAGATCCACAGTAGACAAGAGAGTAAATTACTCATGATCTCTGTGAAGATAGAGATGCTATCAACAGAAATGTATTGTGGTTGTTTATCTTAGCAATACCTGCTAAAACAACAGCGCCGGAGGATACGCGTATCCTATCATTCCGTCCTATAGATCAATAGAGCGTTAACAGTATTAGCTCAGAGATCTGGACAAGTCAACACATACGTCTGCAATTGATTAGCAAGCTGTGTCATAAATAAAACATCATTGGGCGCTCCCATAGATAGCAAATCTGATTGAATACTTGTTTGTTGAGAGTCCATTCTGACAGCAACAAGCGACCCGTAAGAGAACGGGAGTGCGATAAAACAATCAGACGACCCAGAATATGACGGACCAAAACTGAACTTGGTGTACTATAACCAACAGACGGATTCTTTCCATTAAATTGAATAACGGAAACGAAAGAGTGCCTCCCTGGTTCCGGAGATACGCCACTACTGTCGAATTAAAGGACAGGAATTTGGGCATGCGTTTCTGAATAATGTTCATGCAATGACATAAAGCAAGCCTAAAAAACATTATTCCGCGGAAGTTAAACTGATAGCTAAAAGACTGCGGAACCCAAAGACCCTGGCACTTCGAATCCGTAGGGATCAGTATATATCCCAATCTGATTGACTGGCAACCGTCATAACAGCCACACTCGGGTCCGGCAACTGCGGCGGCACTCTCTGAGTCAACCACCGAATGTTTGCCCCAGTCTGAATCTCTTGTAACACTAGATAGACAAGAGAATGTATAAATCGAGCAATTCATGGATTGCCGGAAAGTTGCCGTTGAAGAGAAGCTCCTCCGAGAACGAAGCGACTCTGAGAGAGTTCTTAACCTACTATCCACGCGTGGATGTAGCTAGGGCTGCGTCACGTCTAACCAACTCCAATCAGCCACTGAAGGGCGGAGTTATACGTGAACAAACTACTGCCCTCAAAAGAAATTACATTGAGAATAATATCCCGTAAATCTTTTCTTGAAGACGTAATGATAACGCCTCAGTAAGGCGGATTACGTATAATAAAGCGTCTAAGTTAAGTCTACAATACATAATGTCGTTCCCAACATTGAAATTGGAAAAGACATAAACGGCGAAAAAGAATATATGCAGTCTTCAATCACACCGTCGAGACGCATATGAACTCTCGGTATGCCCTGCTCTGCCAAAATAAACTATTTGTAAAAAAGACAAAATGGCAGAAATGAGCCACGCGGACAAGAAACTAAACTATCATGCTTAGTAGCAGGCTTGTATATATATATAAATATATAGCGTCGAAAAATAAAACACATGTTGTAATGACAATATTGGACTGCGTCGGTAAGTCAGGGACAAAGTCCCTGTACCGATCGAAAAATCCGAGTCCAATGACGCTATAAGTCTCTTATCCAAGATCGCAGCAATGAAGTCCGAAAAATAATCACTGGAAGAAATGCCAGAAGATATGAAAGGCATCTTCCGATACTACTAAAGGGAAAACTCGAAATCTTTCGAATCCCTTTCGCCATCCTGTCGGACCCTATAAAGCGTTCGGTCGTCCGTAGCTTGATGCAACCGCGGACCGCACCGACCCAGCGCCGTCGGATAATTCCTGATTCGACCGAGAAACTGTCAATTGCTGGGATGCTGCGAAACAACTGTGCTAACTCGGATAGCACGTCCGTCACTGAGGCCTGAGGAGCAGCGGTCTTACGATGCATTGCCGCAGGAAGCTCCGAGATCGTTACCCCGTGCATACTTCCAATATGCGAGCGAACGGAGTGTATAGGCCTCGTGTCCCTTGGCTACCGGATGGCGCGACCTATTCGCTGTGGAATCACTGAATGCCGAAACTGATCGGATACTCGAGGTCACGTAGCCAATGTGCGGTCGTGTGCCCTGCTGTGAGGATGAGGAAGCATTAAAGACAGTCTCTCGGACTGTCAATATAACGGAGCGTCCCGAGCAACGGACATATGCTCCGAATGTAAAATATCTGAACCACAACATGCGGTCTCCTATGTTGTTGGCTTCCTCCGATCTGTCCTCAATCTGCCGTCACTGGGTGAGTACTAAAGTAATTAAAGTGCTCGCATCACCCAAATCTCCTTCGTAGACCGCAACGGACGAACCTGGCAGCCGAACCATTCGATGAATGTACGCTACACCGGGTGAGCTAGCGAATGTCACTCCGTAAGCGATAGACATATTCCATGAGCACTTATTGCCGCTAACTCTTCATTAACTATGACGACAGAGGCACACTTTTGAAAGACATCTCCATAACTCTTCGAACAAGAAACCACAAATGCTTGGATAGCAAGCATAAAATAATAATATATATAGCGTCGTTCAATAATTCGAAAGTTTGTGTGACATTATTGGACTATGTCGGAACTGAGGGACGATGTCCCTGAACCGAACCAAAAATTTCTAAGTCCACCGACGCTATCAGTTTCTTATCTGGCATCGCAGCATATGTTGTTCCGAAAGGGAAAGCTTGAAATCCTCCGAATCCCTTTCGGTATCCCGTCGGACCGGATGAAACTTTCGGACGTCCGTACCCGCTTCCGCGGAGCGTCCCGACCCAGCATCGTCGGATAAAATATATGCGACAGATTCAGTTGATGCTGGGATGCTGCGATAAACTGTGCTATTAAGGAAAGCACGTCCGTTCCCGAGGCCTGTGCAGTAGCGGACTTACGATGCATTGCCGCTGGAAGCTCCGTGTACGTTGACTCCCGCACACTTCCTATGCGAACGTCCGGAGTCTGCAGGCCTCGAGTCCCCGGCTACCGACCCAGCGCTGTCGGATAATTCTCGATCCGACACCATTTCTGTCGGCTGCTGGGATGCTGCGATAAGCTGTGCTATGTGCACAAGAATGTCCGGCGTCGAGACCTGCGGAGGCGCAGTCTATCGCTGCTTCGCCGAGGGCAGCTCCGCATCAGATGGCTCCCGCATACTTTTCCTATGCGAACGTCCGGAGTCCATCGGTCTCGAATCCCCTGGCTGCCGGATGGTGTGACCTGGTCGCCGAAGAATCCTTGATCGGCGAAGCTGGTAATATATCGGCGGTCACGCAGCCAAGGTGCGGTCGTGTGCGCTGACGAGAAGAGGAAGCCTTAGCAGTCTCAACGGACTGCCTATACAACGGAGCGTCCCGAGCGACGGACGTATGCTCCGCTAGCGACACATTTGTACCACAACATCTGGGGCCAGATGTTGTTGAACGAGAGAGGGGCCTCTCTCGCTTGCCGTCCGGATGGACCGGAACGAGCTATGAACCGGACTAAAAGGCTTCCTCCGTTCTCCCTCCGATCCGCCGTCACTGGGTGTGCATTAAGTTAATTTTATAGTGCTCGCATCACCCCAAAATTCCTTCTAGACCGCAACGGACGAACCCGGCTGCCGAACCATTCGGCGAATGGACGCTACACCGGGCGAGCTAGCGGACGTCAAAGGCCGTCGAACCTACTAGGGTCCTCTTAGGCAATTGGCGTATTACATGAGCACTTTTCCGCTAGCCCTTCATTAATTGTGACGACGGAGGCACACTGTTGGAAGACATCACAGATACATCACCCTAATCTTGATCGTCTGAAATAGAAATTGATAAAGTAGAGTGACCCTGCGGGGAAAGGACCGGAGTGTCCAAATCCCCAACAACATACCGTGACATACGCTTCCCATATTGTCATCGAAGTCATACGATACAGAACAGGAGTTAATGCGAGTACACTGACCACATATAGAATGATAATAAGGTCAGAGGAAGACTTCCTCTTAAAACAATTGATCAATATCCTTTCAATGTGAAAAGAAAACAAGTCCTGGTACTCGCACTAACCCCTGGCAATCAAAATACATAATAATAATATGATCCATTAATATAGAAAAAATAATTGAAATCAAAATATTTTGAAAAAATATTTTTTCAGAACAGCCCAAGTTTCTGAAAAGTAACGTTGAGCCCCAATGGATCCCAAGCCTAAGTGTGGACAAAAATTTTAAAAATATTTTAAACAATTTATTCAACACTTACGAACAATAATAATGTATCTAGTTATGATTAAAATAACATAAAGATATTATTATTTAGAAATCCCCCCCTCACACAGAGGGCTGTTGTAAATGTAAACAATGAGTGTAAAAACACTAAAATAAGACTCCAGGCACCCAGGCCCGAAATCAGTTACCAAAATTACACCATCTGATGCAAAACAGAGACTTCCAGGGAAGAAACTGCAGAACATCAGATGGTAGATGCAGATCACAACGCCTAACCACCCGTAGGTGAAGACGTAAACATGGGGAAAGAACAGAATTCATTCTGTTATTCAGCTAAAACTCCCAAGAAATTTTAGTAATAATAATTACAGAAACTATGCCAAAAGCATGGGAGAATAGCAAGGGGGAACTTAAAGGACAGGGAGAGAGGAAAACACTTGAAAAAACAGTGTAACTAAATAATCAGAATGACAACAAAATGGCTGCTGCCTTGAAAATAGGTAACTTAACATAATTTCATTAAAAAATTTTAAGTTACAGCCCTGATAATATTCTGTCACACATTCTTTTCCTCTCCTCCTTTTCTATCCTCCTTAGAATCACCATTTCACTAATATTTATGTGTCTGGCATCATTTAAACTGAGATTTAAAAGCACAAAGATCAGTCAGATGTTAACTGATGAAGGGCCAAACTTAGAATGATAAATGGCGCCAATTTCGGAACGTCCTTGACACTGCGCATGCGCAGTAGGGGCGAAGTGTGGAGGGCCTTTCAGGACATGTTTTCTTTAGTTTTAGATGCAAATTTTGGGGATTGGGGGGCAAAATTTGTGTTTGGCCCTATATTTTAAGAGTTAGCACCAGCAATGTCTGGGTCATTGGTACAGTATAAAAATTTATTTTTTCAACTGCTGAAATTGTATATTACGTAAGACATGCGGACGATTCCTTAGATAAAGGGATAATATTATTCATTCGGGGCTACAGTTAAAAAACTCAAGACAACTTTAAAATTAAATTGTGGGTAAATAAATAATGATGATAAACCAATATTTTTGTAATTACACCAGTATTCAATCGATATTGGTTTGAATACCGGTATATATCGGTTTATTGATACACCGTGTAGACCTACCGACATGCAGTCTTGGGCTTGAATCACATGTTACATTCTAAGTACCTGGGCAGTTGTGTTTGTAGGAAGCAACAACTTGCCAAAAAACAACTGCACAAAGAAGTTGTAGAATGTCAAAGTCAAAAAATCTCCACTCCCTTTAGGGTTAAATATTCCATATGTAATTTGTTTTGAAAACAAAGCTGATGTATGCGGCACATGCCAGAAAATAAAGACTGTCATCTGCAAAATGAGGTCCCCAGAGGGTGAATTTAGTGATGCTACCCTGCACAGCAGAGTAGCATCACTAAATTTACCCTCTGTGAACCTCAATATGAATCATGGTCTCAAAACTACACAGAAGGAGGTACCCAAAGGATAAATTGGCCCACTGTATGGGATAGCATCATCAAATTCACCCTCAGGGGACCTCATTCTGCAAATGTCGGACCGCTTATTTTCAGGCCTGGAAAGTATGCCAATCACCTCCACCCTGCCCCACCCTCCTCACATGACCCAATATGATGAACACTAATCTCTTCTACTGAATGGGCTCCACTTTATCAGTTTTGTTTCCAGTTTAGCCCAAATATGGGCTGCTAGTACTCAGTCAACTTATATCTCCTTTGAACTTGCATCAAAAATACGAAGTACCACTGATTAGTCACTGTACCCCCATGAGTGTCTGGGAAAAAAACAAAACATACCTTTCTTGATCCTGGTGGAGCTGGTTCAAATATCCTTGTCTGCATGTCACTAGGCAAAGCACTGTAAACTGGTAGAATTATCAGTTCTGGAACATCAGGACCTAAAGCTTTCATTCTCTCAAACAATAATTCACATGATGTATCAATCTCTTCCTGACCAGTCAAAAAGAGTAATATATCACCTGTGGAAATACAACAATTATTGAAATTAAATGTGTCCATTTGTAAGCAGAGTTCAAACAAACCAAATAGAGAAAAAAAAAGTTGAAAGGAGTTTTCTAAGAACTTTCCAAGCAGATTTCATTTTACTGTGGCAGACCAAAATACGAGTTGGCACAGCAAGCTGCTGAGATGTAATTTCATCAGAACAGACTGTGAGTGACCAAGCAACCTATTTTCAACTTTTCCATTAGCACAGTGCAGACAACATGAAATATACTATGTCGCTGAAGCGGGCTTTGTAATTTAATTGCACCGTTATCACAGACTTTGTATGTGTGACTCAGTGTGAATTGTTTGGGCCAAATCTTCCTGATTTTTGGTGTTTATTATTAATGTGATATCTAGTCACCAAGGCTATGCTTTCTATCGCAAGCATGACTCAGTCATAATTGTGATACAAAGCTTACCTTTGGTGGCAGGAATCTTGAGTACAGTTGGAATATTTGTAAGTAGAAAAGTTAAAAAATTTATAGTAATTTATATATTTTTTATACTTACCAATGACCCAGACATAGCTGGTGCTAATTCTCAAAAATCTAGGGCCAAACACAAATTTTGCCCCCCAATCCCCAAAATTTGCATCCAAAACCGAAAATAACATGTCCTAAATGGTCCTCCATACTTTTCCTCCATTGCGCATGCGCAGTGTCAAGGTCTCGAAATTGGCGCCAATTATCATTCTTACAAGCAGTGCCTGGTCAGCGCTATGTACTCAGCGGGGAGGTACGAGTTCCCAACTCCTGGGAGGGCCATCCCCGTCTGGGTCATTGGTAAGTATAAAAAATATATAAATTACTACAAATTTTTTAACATTTTTATACTGTACCAATGACCCAGACATAGCTGAATAGAAAAAAGGCTGGAGAGCCTAGGACATAGAGGAAAATCCAATAAGCTCAACTATATATAACAGAGTTATTCCCTCGAGGAGTAAAGGAGGATTAGGCTTTACATGTATCTTTCTTATTTATGACAAATTAGAAAGACACAACACCATTCATAATTGAGCATAATAACATCCATGTTCTCTATTAACATCCAGTATAACTCTTTATACTAATTATTTTTAAAGTAAGCCAATAAATAAAGTAAGTCCAGAGAATTGAGACTCTTTATACTCATTAAAAGTGTCTGAGGATTGTATATTAACGCCTGTTTGACACGTGACATATACAAATGCTTCACACTGAGCTACACTTTAAAAATATGACATGAATGAATTTAAACATTAGCTTTACACTTTAAAACCATCCCGGTACCGACTCAGAATTAATGACTCCGGAGGAGGTATCCCCTTGCTTTTCACTATAAAGCAGGTGACCTAAGGGAACACCCTCCCCCCCTTCCCCTGGGTCAAATAGCCCAGAGTGAAGAGGGCAGCAGGACAGAGTCACTGCCGGAACAGAAAGCCTGCATAACTATAGGTGCAACTGTTTAGTGGACGACATTCTGAGCAACAGATAACGGACCTAAACAATGCAGGTCTCCAGAAATGGACTCAATATTTCTGAGATACAAATTCGTGAATGTGGATGGCTGAGACCAATATGCAGCCTTCATTAAATCTGTAATAGCAACACTATTTGCGTAAGCCCAAGATGTAGAAAGAGCTCTTACTTCATGAGCCGAAATCTTAAGCACAGACTGCTGAGTTGAAGATAGATTATCATAAGCAGTACAGATAGTTAATTGAATCCATCTAGCAATAGAATGGACCATAATGTCCTTTCTATTAAGCATCAGACAGAAAGAAGCGTTTTCATCCCTTTCTGATAAACTGAGATCTTCGTTTATAAATACGTAAAGCTCTAACCGGACAGAGTAAAGGCCTATGCCTGTCTGAAGACGGAAAGGCCTTAATAACAATAGGTTCCGGATATTTATTAGGAGCCTGATTCTTAGCCAAAAATCCAACATTAGTAGTAAAGGTAATAGTGTTCCCGACCGACACTACGATAGTGAGAATCGTCCACAGATAGTGCATGAAGCTCACTGACTCTTCTAGCAGAAGAGAAAGCTAAGAGAAATGCTGTCTTATAAGATAAGAATTTGAAGTCCACTGTCTCAAGAGGCTCAAATGGTTTTTCTTTTAGTTTAAGAAGAACCCAAGCTAAATTCCATTTAGGAATTAATCTAAGGGTTCTAGGTCTATTTATCCAAAAGTTTCTAATTAATTTAGATAAAGAGACATTAGATCCAATTTGTAAACTATCATGGTGTGCATAGGTATCAGATAACATAGACCTATAACCTTTAATAGTAACAGGCTGCAGTTTGATCTCATCAAACAAGTATACTAGAAAGTATGCAATGTCTGGAATGGAGGGATCAAAAATATCAACAGAATGATCCCTACACCAACGACAAAAGACCTTCCACTTAGCCGCATAGTTCAGCGAAGAGGAGGTCCTCCTACAGTTAGAAATTGCATCCACTTCTCGTCCTGTAAATGCTTGCCGTGCAAGAAGGACCGCACAACGGAAATACGTGAAGGTTGACATGTCGTGTACGCTGCCCATATGAACACAGAAATTGAGACCCCACTAATTACACTACGAGGTGGGGTCTCAAAACCCCACCACGTGACTTCAGTTTATCTATAATTAACTTGAGTTTTTTGCAAGTGTGGTAATCAGGTTTATTCTTCCACCAAAAATAGTTTCAGTTCATTGTTGTTTAGTGATTATTAGGTATTGCACTAAAGTATAAATTGAATACATATGCTCCATACGTGTTTTTTGATAAGAAAAAGCATTAATATGGCAGAAAAAACGATCAAAATAAGGAGTTTGAATCGTGTTTTTAATCTTGCATGAATATGTCAAACTGTGTGATGGGATGTTCGGCTGACGTCGGTTTATCTTGTGATCTCTCAGTCACCGGCTCTTAATTAGATCAAATTTTTTCACAGTCAGTGAAAAATTACTTTTACTTTTACTTGAAATATTAAAAAGATAGTTCAATATTTGAAAAAGTTATTAAAAGCTATTGCGATTCCGAATGTTGTTCATCAAAATCGATTCAGAACTTGGGGAATTACGAAAAAATAAATATTATACCGTATTGAAATCATGGATGTGAGTTGAAAAAATTATAACTTGACCAGCACAATATCTGGACATTTCCCCGACGGTCTTTTACCTAACTGTAGCTATTGACGGAGAAGAATCATGTTACACGTACTGAATTTTGAATAAACTGTGGGTTGGGGGGGGGGGGGGGGGGGGGGGGGGGGGAGGGAATCCGATTTATTTATTTATTTATTTATTTATTTATTTATTTATTTATTTATTGGTGTTTAAGGTCATATATACTCACCCAAAAAAGAAAGAGTGCATTGCGGAAATTGATCAAACTCCAAAAAAATAATTTCGTAGGTGTAAAGAGTGTTAACCTGTTCATGAATAAGTTATATTGAACACAAAAACAGCTTTCCCCGTTAAAATTGCATTAACGTTAAATGACGTGCTGCATGTTTGTGAAAAGGCATGTTTTGCACGTGGAGAGTCTGAAAAGTCATGCAGCAGTGTGAATCCTTGGGTATTTAAACACTAAAGTAAGGCCTTCCTATCGTTCACATTCAAACTTGCGCTGCTGTTAAAACGACTCCACATTAGCATGCCAAGATTGACAATGAATCAACGTCTCCTTGCCCTGGTTATGATTAGAGCTGGCAGAACACACAGAGAGGTTGCCCAGCATTTGAAGTGCCACCGTAACACTGTAGACAGGCTAGTCCATCGACATGCACAACATGATGACGTTCGAGACCCACCCCGCTCCGGGAGACACTGAGTTACCACCCCTGCACAAGATCGGTATATCCGTGTCGTCCATCTCCGTAACCGGCAACAAATGGCAATGACGACAGCCAGAAACATCCCTAACCTGAGATGGATACATCTTCAAACAGTAATCAACCGGCTGAGAGAATACGGCTTACGTCCTCAAAGACCTGCAATTCGTCCGATTTTGATGTTACGTCATCGTCGTGCTCGACTGCAGTGGTGTTGAGTAGGGTTAGGGTTAGCCTAACCTAACCCTAACCTAACCCGTAACCTACCCCTACCCTAACCTACCCCTACCTAACCCAACCCTAACCCTACCCTAACCCACTTCCATGCTAACTTGTTCGCTTCCATGAGGTGTAGATGCACAGCAGTAGTCGATGCAGACGGAGGTCATACCAGATATTGAGTGTGTGACTTTTCTGTTTGACCCTTAGTGTCTTTGACTCTCCATGGCACCAAGAGTATTCGTCGTAGCGTAATGAAATTTCTCGTGTTGATCACAAATTGATTAAACTGTGGTTGAATAAAATTTCCATGAATGAAAATGATATATATCATTTTTAGTGTTATTTTTTAGCATGCACACTTTCTTTTTTGGGAGAGTATACTTATGCACAGTGGCTAATCATGACTGTAACAGTTTTACGGGTGGAGGAAGCCAGTGTACCCTGAGAGACCCACCGAGCAACGACGAGCAGCTGCCAGCTCCCCAACATCGTAACTCCACACTGCAGCACAGGCAGGGTTAGACTGGTTGAAGACTTGCGTACCATGGCCAAGATATGGGGGGGGGGGGGCAGATGGGGCAAGCAATCAATGATATAGACCAATTTGTGCGTGTGGGTTTATGGGAGTCTGGGGTCCAATTGCCTCGTTTCGGGGATGGGGAGGTGGGGGAGGGACTATTTACTTCGCCATTTAGGAGTGGTATGGATGATTGAATCTTACACTGCCAAGACACTGAAATTTTTGATGTGCGGGCTGCGCCAGAAAATCTGCGATAGAGGAACTAAAATCTCCTGTCTGAAAGACTTATTTAATTTTTGGGGTTTCAAGACACGTGTGGGGGGGGACAAAACCAAAAAATTATAATACGAAATTTCGGGGCATGTTTGAGCTAGGGTTATGATGTGTGGTGGTCTGGCTTGTCAATCGGCATGTCATTATTGAAAAATAAAAAAAAAAAAATTTTCTATAGAATTTATTTACATATGGTTATAATTATGATTGCTGAATTAATAAAAAGTAATTGCAAATGTTGATTTGTCTTTTATTTTTTCTCAAGCTTGTCATGTGCAGAGGTGTTAAAACAGATGTTGGTTTGAAGGACAGCTCTGTGCTTTGTCGCGCCACTCAAATGTTATTTCACACCTTGTGAAAGTGGTAGTTTAATCTACTATATTTAATTAATCACTTCAATCCAGACTACTTTTATGTAGTTGTAGTAGTAGAATATTGTATTTAAGTGGCATATTTCAATACACATACATAATATACATAGAGTATTTACAAAATATTTATATGAAATCCAGCCTATGAAGGCTTATGAGACACATTTTCATCAGAGATAGGTCTTTTTTTACAGTAGTTCATAAAAAAAACAAAAAACAAAAAACCCAAACCCGAAAAACCAAAACACATGCACGCACACCAAAACACACACACACATCGTTGTGGACCCCCCCCCCCCCCCCCACACACACACACAGAGCAATATGCAGACATACGCCCACATGCAGTTGCGTATACTTTCTTGTACTAATTTTCTTTCACTTTTTCTTACTTTCTCTCCCCCCCCCCCCCATCACGTATATCTGTCTCTCTCTATCTCTTTCCCGCTGAAGTGTACTCTCTCTTAGAATGGCACATTCGCAGATATTTTAATTCGGCATCTCCCTTATATTCACCCACGTATTTTTACATACATACAGGCTTAGCTATTTCAATTGATAATACAAATAACAACAATGTAGAGGAACGTTGAAAAATCTGCAATGCAAAGAGTATAAAAGTATGTTCAAACCCCTTCAGAATTGGATGAAGGGTATTTGTTTCGGTATGCAAATATCTCTCGTCCACCCCCTCTCCCCTGTGAAATAATCATTAGTTTCACGAGTGAGATACTTTTTGGTATCCATTCAAAAACACTACATTTTCTTTTTACTATATCCTTTTTATAAGAATCTTTAATTGCGTAGCCCGACAAGAATAAGACAGGAAAGAGGATGGGCTGGTCGAGTTGACTCAGTGTCGTAAACTGGTATCACTTCAATCATTAGCTGTGTGCTGTGGGCGCTTTCGTGGCGCAGGAGGCTTTTTCGGCCCCACTGCCCACCCAAGAAAAACACGGTTCATCACGTGTTGGCCTACAGCTGTAAACAAAATGTGAAATTGGGAACTTCGCGAATATTAGTTGTTTTTCTCAAGTCTAGTTTATTTATTTCCTCGATCAAATCGATTGCGCAAACACAATAATTTAGTTTCGAAAGTGGGACTTTGTACTCAACCAAATGGAACTGACTGTTCTTTCTATTCCCAATTTACATTTTCAAACCACGGCAATAGTCGCCGTCTGCCTCCTCCAAATTCCAATTTTAATTTAAAATAAATTATCTACTACCAGTAACAAACGCAGTTGTCTTGCCAGTTGATGTCAGAAGACAGTATTTATTAATCAGCAGAGAAACTGACATGCAAAAGCAATTAAACTTATCGTTAACGCTCGTGACCACGGTGGGTCACAGTGTTATGAAAACTGTCTTCCACTGATCAAACACTGTGGTCCACTGGAATTCCACGGTGGAGAACACACCACGGCGTCGTTTTTGTTTCAATCCACGTTGAACGTCCTGTAATGTTAGTTATAAGAAATCAAATGAAGTTAAAAGATTAAAAAAAGACAACTCATTTATGTAAATATCAATGTTTAGAAAAACGAACTTATTTATGTTAATATATATGTGCAGTGTATTATGTTTCTATAGTTTATCGCTTGTTAAAAGTTGAAACACTTGAATGAAATAAAATATATCAAAGCCAATGTTCTTGTTATTGTTGCTCTGTTGTCAATGAAGATAAGTAATTAATTATACACGCCCACTCATAAATAGTTATTCTATAAATAGACAGCACTAATCTAAATTTAGCATCAATAACTGGGGTATTAATTGACCAGTCTCATTTGGGTACTGTACAGGTAATGGAGACCTTGCGAGTTGTGATGTAGTTGACGCGATTACCCCTGCGAAAGAAGATCCTCTCGTGGAGGAAGCTTCTGTGGTATGTCCCACAGCAGACACCTGAGTAGATTTATCCACGGTCTCTGTGGAGACAGAGATGCTACCAACAGAATTTTGCACTGAGATTGTTTTAACTTTAGCAATATCTGCTGAATCAACGGCGCTGGAGGATACGCATATCCTATCATTCCAGCCCACGAGATCGATAGAGCGTCTACTGCATATGCTCGAGGATCCGGACATGGAGACACATACGTGTGCAACTGATTGTTGAGCTGTGTCGCAAATAAGTCTATCATTGGCCGCTCCCATTGGTAGCAAATCTGATTGAATACCTGTTTGTTGAGAGTCCATTCTGATGGCAACAAGCGACCCTTCCATGAAAGGGAGTCTGCTAATACATTCAGACGACCCGGAATATGACGGACCAAAAGTAGAACTTGGTGTTCTAGTACAAACAGAAGGATTCTTTCCGTTAAATTGAATAACGGAATGGAATGAGTGCCTCCCTGGTTCCGAAATACGCTACTACTGTCATATTGTCGGACAGGATTTGGACATGTGCTTTCTGAATAATGTTCTTCCAATGACATAGTGCAAGCCAAATTGACATCATTTCTTTGATGTTTATGTGCTTGCCTAGAAACTGCAGATCCCAAAGACCCTGGCACTTTGAATCCGTTGGGATCAATGTTGCACCCCAACCTGTTTGACTGGCATCCGTCATAATAGTAAAACTCAGATCAGGCAACTGCAGTGGAACTCCCTGAGTCAACCACTGAATGTTTGCCCAAGTCTGAATCTCTTGTTTCACTTGATTTGACAAGAGAACGTCTATATCGAGCGAATGAATCTTTACTCTCCAATTCTGAGTCAAGAAAATTTGGAGAGGACGAGTGTGTAACCGCCCCATCGGAATGAGATCTGCAGCGGCTCCGCACAGACCTATGAGTCTCATGAATTCTCTCGCTGTAACTTTGTCTGAGTGAAGACAATAGCGAGCGTAACAACTGATTAATTTCGCTCTGGTTAACGGCAGACGAACGAGATTGTTGTGCGTCTCGAAGCTCATTCCCAAGTGGGTGAATGACTTGGACGGCACCAGAACCGACTTCTCCTCGTTTATTATAAAACCGAGACGTTGGAGTAATAAAAGCAGATTCTGCACATCGTTCTGAAGTGTTAACTCCGTCCAGGTAGGCCGACATTACCGCAGACGAATGAGCTTGGAAATGCATCATTACCGAGTTCATTATTCGAGTGAAAGCCCAGGGCACTAGGTTCAAACCGAAGCACATCGCTCGGAACTGATATACAACTCCTAGGACTGCGAAGAGTAGATACTTTCTGAATGTCGGATGTACCATGACGTTAAAGTACACATCCTTGAGATCTATACTTGTAGCATAGTCGTTCACCCGAATACTCGCTCAGACTGATCGAATTGTCTCCATATAGAACTTCGGAGCGACGATCAGCTTGTTTATCCAGCTCAGATCTATGACTGGACGGAACGAGCCGCCTGGTTTCGGAACCAGAAACAGATGGCTGTAGATACCCGGTGATTCCTGGTCTTCTACGACCTCTACCGCGTTCTTCTCCAGAAGAGACTGTACTTCTGATAGAAGAGCGTCTCTTTTCTGCGGATTTGCCGGAAGCTGAGTCCATTTTGGACTTCGAGTTAATGGAGGCTTTCGTTTGAAGGATATTCTTAGTCCTTCCGAAATTACCCCTTGAACCCAGGGGTCGTCCCTAATTGACGCCCAATTGTTTATAAAACTCGACAATCTTCCACCTACCGGAACACGATAGAGGTTCATGCCATCACCTCCTGGACCTGCGAGGCTTGCGGAAGGAGAAACTACGTCCTCCACGACCCGCACCTCGCCCCGTCGACCTAGGGACGTCTGACAGGTTATCTCGGCCAGTATAACGTCTCCTACGTGAGTCGCTGCCTTGACGGTCTCTAGAATAAGACCTAGAGGACGCATAGGAGCTGCTATAGGAACTTCCCTTGGGCGTACTTGTCCCAGAAGTGCCTGTCTTACTCTTTTCTGCTGTATCCGACTTTTTAGAAACGGATTTGAATAGCAGAGAATCCGAAGCTTTCTTAGTTATCTGATCGTAGATTGCTGAAAGCTTGCCGTCGAAGAGAAGCTCTCCAGAGACCGGAGCGACTCTGAGAGAGTTTTTCACCTTACTATCCACGCGCGTGGATGTAGCTAGGGCTGCGTCACGTCTAACCAACTCCAGGTTTGCCACTGAAAGGGCGGAGTTATATGTGGAATAAGCTATGGCCCTCGAAAGAACTCTTAAGGAGGATTGTATATCCTGGAATTCTTTTCCTTGAAGACGTAATGATAACGCTTTAGTAAGGTGATTTGCGCATGATAAAGCGTCTAAGTCAACTCTATTAGACATTATTGTCATTTCCAACGTCGTGGTTGGAATTGACATAGACGACAGTATAGACAATTCTAAGTCTTCAAGATGCAGAGGAACTCTCAGTATGCCCTGTCCTGCCATTTCAAATTTATTCCTTGAATTGATGAAAGGCAGATGTAGAGCATTTGCGGACAAGAAACCATACTTGCTCGTTTTGGTAGCAAGCTTATATATAGTGTCATTCAATAGTTCAAATGTTCTTGTGACATTACTGGACTGTGTCGGAAACTCAGGGACGATGTCCCTAAACCGATCAAAAAATTCTGTGTCCAGTGACGCTATCAGTCTCTTATCTAGCATCGCAGCATTCTGGTCCGACAGAACAACCTCTGGAAGATAATGCCGGATAAAATCTACGGCAGCTTTATGTTGTTCCGAAAGGGAAAACTCCAGATCCTCTGAATCCCTTTCGCCATCCTGTCGGACCATTTGAAGTTCTCAGTCGTCCGTACCTGATGCTTCAGCGGAGCGTACCGACCCAGCGTTGTCGGATAATTCCTGATCTGACAGAGATTCTGTCGTCTGCTGGGATGCTGCAATAAGTTGTGCTATTTGTGATGAGGGTATGGAGACTGTATAGAGCGATGGGGGTCTCTGTGTATGTGTGCAATTAAGAATGGGTTAGGGTAGGCTGGTTAAGAGGTCTATGCAGAATAAGAATACAATTTTTAAACTCATTTAAGTCCTTCTTCCAATGATTGTTCCCTTTAAACAAACATTTAATGAACAATTGGTGTCCTGAACTGAGCAGTCATAAGCTCTGAGAAAGAACCAGTCATTATCAACCTCAAGAAGCATAGAAAGCATCTAAATTCAAGTGCACACAGTAGGTTCTTCTTTAACTCTTGAAGATCAATTTCTGACAGCAGAAACGAGATGCCCCTACAGGCAGTTTTTAGATACATTTACAAGTTATATTCTAAGAAGATGTCAGCTGTTTCTATGCAAGTCTTGGCTGCCTGTATTGGCAACCAAGACTTGCCTAGACACAACTGCAAGCCACAGAATGTAGACTGCCAAAGTGTAGCAAAGATGCACATTTATTTATTTATTGGTGTTTAAGGTCACATACTTATGCACAATGGCTAATGGTGCCCATGACAGTTTTACAGATAGAGGAAGCTGGAGTACCCTGAGAGAACCACAGAGCATCGACGAGCAACTGTCAGCTCCTCAACATTCTAACTCTGTTCAAGCTCCGCTCAAGCAGGGTTACAGCGGGTGAAGACATGTGCACCATCGTCGTGCAGTGCGCCTTAGTACACGGCGTCATCGTGCCCCCAATGTAGGCAACCTGAATAATGTGCCTTGCCCGAGGACACAACGCGGGTTGTCCCGGACAGGAATCGAACGAGGGACCTCTAGCATAGAAGTCCATAGTCTACCACTGGGATACCGCGCTCCCACAGAGATGCATAAATATCTTCAGGGTTTTAAGGGTTAATAGTATGGGATACCGCGCTCCCACAAAGATGCATAAATATCTCCAGGGGTTTTAAGGGTTAATAGTATAAGAACTGTTTAATAGAGATTACAAAGACTGGATTGATCATGATTTCATTTGACTGTTTATTATAAAATCTTACTACATGTTGTATGTATGAAGTAGCTTGTGTATTGTGCATTTCTTCTCCTCCAAAACAAATTCCCAATTTGCGACTTTATAATCCTAATTTATTGCATGGCCCCTGGACCATTTCCCAAACAGGGTTGAAGAATCCCTGTATAGAAAAAAACACTATCTGTACTAGTTAGCACCTGTATATGTATTTAGTATATGAATTTGTTCATTTCTTAAAGAAATCACTATTAATCTAAAGTTCAGCTGTTTCAGCCTAGGTAAGTGGCAGACTGGCCAATTAGGAGATTTCCTGATTTCCACATCCCAAAAACAATTTTTTTTATTTCTTTAGTGAGCCTCGAATCTGAGTTTCAATGGTAAATGTAATCTAATCAGTTTAATGCCAGGAACAATTGAAGGTGTGATATGCCACTACTAGGGAAAACAAAGGGAAGGCTTAAGGACTAAAGTTTATAATACAACATTTAAATTCACTCACCAGGTGGTTCCATTAAATGAATCTGCATGACGGTAATCATTGAGGCATCCAAATAATCAGCTTCAGCTTCTTTTGTGTACAAAATTTCCACAGGAAATGTCCGACCAGGAATTGTAAATATTGGCTGAAAGTTAAAAAATTTATAGTAATTTATATATTTTTTATACTTACCAATGACCCAGACTTAGCTGGTGCTAACTCTAACAAAACCAGGGCCAAACACAAATTTTGCCCCCCAATCCCCAAAATTTGCATCCAAAACAAAAAGAAATCATGTCCTAAAGGACCTCCATACTACGCCTCTACTGCGCATGCGCAGTGACGCAGACGTCCCGAAATTGGCGCCAATTATCATTCTTACTGGCAGTGCCTGGTCAGCGCTATGTACTCAGCGGGGAGGCAAGAGTTCCCAACTCCAAGGAGGGCCATCCCCGTCTGGGTCATTGGTAAGTATAAAAAATATATAAATTACTATAAATTTTTTAACATTTTTATACTGTACCAATGACCCAGACTTAGCTGAATAGTAAACAGGCTGGAGGGCCTAGGACATAGAGGAAAATCCAATAAGCTCAACTATATAGTAAAGAGGTAACCCCTTAAGGAGAAAAGGAGTATTAGGCTTTACATGTATCTTTCTTATTTAATATTAAATTAGAAAGATACACTACCCTTAATAATTGAGCACAATAACATTCATGTTCTCTATTAACATCCAGTATAACCCTTATACTAATTATTTTTAAAGCAAGCCAATAAATAAAGTAGTCCAGAGAATTGAGACTCTTCATAGTCATTTAAAAGTGTCCGAGTATTGTATATTAAAGCCCGTTTGACACTTGACATATACAAATGCTTCACACCGAGCTACACTTTAAAAATAAGACATGAATGAATTTTAACATTAATATTACACTTTAAAACCATCTCGGAAGCGACTCAGAAATACTGACTTGGAGGAGGCATTCCCTTGCTTTTCACTATAAAGCAGGTGACCTAAGGGAACACCTGCCCCCCCCCCCCCCACCCCCCTTCCCCTTGCCCTGGGTCAAATAGCCCAGAGCGAAGAGGGCAGCCGGACGGAGTCACTGCCGGAACAGAAAGCCTGCATAACTATAGTTGCAACTGTTTAGTGGACGACATTCTGAGCAACAGATAACGGACCTAAACAATGCAGGTCTCCAGAAATGGACTCAATATTTCTGAGATAAAAATTCGTAAATGTGGATGGCTGAGACCAATAAGCAGCCTTCATTAAATCTGTAATAGCAACACTATTAGCATAAGCCCAGGAAGTAGAAAGAGCTCTTACTTCATGAGCAGAAATCTTAAGCACAGACTGCTGAGAAGAAGATAAATCTTCATAAGCAGTACGGATAGTTAATTGAATCCATCTAGCAATAGAATGGACTGAAATGTCCTTTCTATTAGGCATCAAAGACAGAAAGAAACGTTTCCGTCCCTTTCTGATAAACTGAGATCTCTGTTTATAGATACGTAACGCTCTAACAGGACAGAGTAAAGGCCTACGCCCGTCTGAAGACGGAAGAGCCTTAATAACAATAGGTTCCGGATATTTATTAGGAGCCTGATTCTTAGCTAAAAAACCCACATTAGTAGTGAAGGTGATAGTGTTCCCAACACTACGATAATGAGAATCATCCACCGATAGTGCATGAAGCTCACTGACTCTTCTAGCAGAAGAGAAAGCTAAGAGAAAAGCTGTCTTATAAGATAAGAATTTGAAATCTACTGTCCCAAGATGTTCAAATGGCTTTTCCTTCAATTTAAGAAGAACCCAAGCTAAATTCCACTTAGGAATTAATCTAAGAGTTCTGGGTCTATTTATCGAAAAGTTTCTAACCAACTTAGATAAAGAGACATTAGATCCAATTTGTAAACTATCATGATGTGCATAGGTATCAGATAACATAGATCTATAACCCTTTATAGTAACAGGCTGCAGTTTGATTTCGTCAAACAAGTATACTAGAAAGTTTGCAATGTCTGGTATAGAGGGATCGAATATATCTACAGAATGATCCCTACACCAACGACGAAAAACCTTCCACTTAGCCGCATAGTTTAGCGAAGAGGAGGTCCTCCTACAGTTAGAAATCGCGTCCACTGCTCGTCCTGTAAAGTGCTTGCCATGCAAGAAGGACCGCACAACGGAAAAACGTGAAGGTTGAGACCTTGCGGGTTGTGATGGAGTTGGCGCGATTTCCCCTGCGAAAGAAGATCCTCTCGTGGAGGAAGCTTCCGCGGTAGGTCCCACAACAGACACCTGAGTAGATTTATCCACGGTCTCTGTGGCGACAGAGATGCTACCAACAGAATCTTGCATTGAGATTGTTTTATCTTTAGCAATACTTGTTGAATTAACGGCGCTGGAGGATACGCATATCCTATCATTCCGTCCCAAGGGATCGACAGAGCGTCCACTGCAAATGCTCTTGGATCCGGACACGGAGACACATACGTCTGCAACTGATTGTTGAGATGTGTCGCAAATAAGTCTATCATTGGCCGTTCCCATTGGTAGCAAATCTGATTGAATACTTGTTTGTTGAGAGTCCACTCCGATGGCAACAAGCAACCCTTTCGTGAAAGGGAGTCTGCTAGCACATTCAGACGACCCGGTATGTGACGGACCGAAAGAAGAACGTAATGTTCTAGCGCAAACAGAAGGATTCTTTCCGTTAGATTGAACAACAGAACTGAATGACTGCCTCCCTGATTCCGTATATACGCCACTACTGTCGTATTGTCGGATAGGATTTGGACATGAGCATCGTGAATAATGTCCATCCAGTGACGTAACGCAAGCCAAATTGACATCATTTCCTTGATGTTTATGTGCTTGCACAGGAATTGCGGATCCCAAAGACCCTGGCATCTCGAATCCGTTGGGATTAATGATGCACCCCAACCTGTTTGACTGGCATCCGTCATAACGGTAAAACTCGGATCCGGCAACTGCAGTGGAACTCCCTGAGTTAACCACTGAATGTTTGCCCAAGTCTGAATCTCTTGTTTCACTTGATCTGACAAGAGAACGTCTACATCGAGCGAATGAATTTTCACACTCCAATTCTGAGTCAAGAAAATTTGAAGAGGACGTGTGCGTAACCGCCCCATCGGAATGAGATCCGCGGCGGCTCCGCACAGACCTATCAGTCTCATAAATTCTCTCGCCGTGACTTTGTCTGCGTGCAGACAATAGCGAGCGTAACAACTGACTAATTTCGCTCTGGTTAACGGCAGACGAACGAGATTGTTGTGCGTCTCGAAGCTCATTCCCAGATGAGTGAATGACTTGGACGGCACCAGATCCGACTTCTCCTCGTTTACTATAAAACCGAGACGTCGGAGCAATAGAAGAAGATTCTGAACATCGTTCTGAAGCGTTAACTCGTTGCCGTACCTCTGAAGAATGTCGTCCAGGTAGGCCGACGTTACCGCAGACGAATGAGCTCGGAAGTAGATCATTACCGAGTTCATTACCCGAGTGAAAGCCCAGAGTGCTAGATTCAATCCGAAGCACATCGCCCGGAATTGATACACCACTCCTAGGACTGCGAAGCGTAGATACTTTCGGAATGTCGGATGTACCATGACGTGAAAGTACGCATCTTTGAGATCTATGCTCGTTGCATAATCGTTCACCCGAATACTCGCTCTGACCGATCGAATCGTCTCCATATAAAACTTCGGAGCGACGATCAGCTTGTTTATCCAGCTCAAATCTATGACTGGACGGAACGAGCCGTCTGGTTTCGGAACCAGAAACAGATGGCTGTAGAATCCCGGAGATTCCTGGTTTTCTACGACCTCTACCGCGTTCTTCATTAAAAGAGACTGCCTTTTGATAACAGAGCGTCTCTTTTCTGCGGATTTGACGGAAGATGAGTCCACTTTGGACTTCGAGTTAATGGAGGCTTTCGTTTGAAGGATATCTTTAGACCTTCCAAAGTCACTCCTCTCACCCAAGGGTCGTCCGTAATCGACGCCCATTCTTGTGAAAAGCTCGACAACCTTCCGCCAACCGGAACGCGATAGAGGTTTAAGCCATCACCTCCTGAACCTGCGAGGCCTGCGGTAGGAGAAACCACGTCTTCCACGGCCCGCACCTCGCCCCGTCGACCTTGGGGCATCCGACCGATTGTCCCGGCCTGAAGGACGTCCCGAACGAGAGTCGCTATCCTGACGGTCTCTCGAATAAGACCAAGAGGACGCACCGGAACCTCTATAGGAACCTCTCTTGGGCGCATTAGACCCAGAAGTGCCTGTCTTATTCGTGTCTGCTGTATCCGACTTCTTAGGAGCAGATTTGAACAACAGAGAATCCTTAGCTTTCTTTGTAATTTTATCATAAATAGCGGAAAGCTTGCCGTCAAAGAGAAGTTCTCCTGAGACCGAAGCGACTCTAAGAGAGTTCTTCACCTTAGAATCCACTAGTGTGGATGTAGCTAGGGCTGCGTCACGTCTAACCAACTCCAGATTTGCCACTGAAAGGGCGGAGTTACACGTGGAATAAGCTACTGCCCTTGAAAGAAGTCTTAAAGAGGATTGTATATCCTGAAACTCTTTCCCCTGAAGGCGCAGTGATAACGCCTTAGTAAGGTGATCTGCGTAAGATAAGGCATCTAAATTGGCTCTGTTAGACGCAATAGCTGTTTCCAACACCGCGGTTGGAATAGAAGCTGACGACGGTAATGATAGCTCTAAGTCTTCCGCCTCGTCATCCATACGCAGAGGAACTCTCGGTATACCCTGTCCTGCCGTATCGAATTTATTCCTTGCATTAATGAAAGGCAGGTTGAGAGTATTAGCGGACAAGAAACCTGCTTTCCCCGTCCTGGAAGCAAGTTTAAATATAGCGTCGTTCAATAGTTCAAATGTTCTTGCAACATTATTGGACTGCGACGGAAACTCGGGAGCGATGTCCCTGAACCGCTCAAAAAATTCAGAGTCCAATGACGCTATAATTCTCTTGTCCGGAAGCGCAGCAGTCTGGCCCGACGGAACAACTTGAGGGAGAAAGTGCCGAATGAAGTCCACGGCAGCTTTATGTTGTTCCGAAAGGGATAGCTCCAAGTCATCCGTATCCCTTTCACCATCTGGTCGGACCTCATGATGTTCCCGGTCGTCAGCCCCCTATGCTTCGGCGGAGCGTACCGACCCAGCGCCGTCGGATAATTCTCGATCCGACACCGTTTCTGTCGGCTGCTGGGATGCTGCGATAAGCTGTGCTATCTGCACAAGAATGTCCGGCGTCGAGACCTACGGAGGCGCAGTCTTTCGCTGCTTCGCCGAGGGCAGCTCCGCATCAGATGGCTCCCGCATACTTTTCCTATGCGAACGTCCGGAGTCCATCGGTCTCGAATCCCTGGCTGCCGGATGGTGTGACCTGGTCGCCGAAGAATCCTTGATCGGCGAAGCTGGTAATATATCGGCGGTCACGCAGCCAAGGTGCGGTCGTGTGCTCTGACGAGAAGAGGAAGCCTTAACAGTCTCTGCGGACTGCTTATACAACGGAGCGTCCCGAGCGACGGACGTATGCTCCGCTAAAGACACATTTTGTACCACAACATCTGGTCCCAGATGTTGTTGTACGAGAGAGGGGCCTCTCTCGCTCGCGGCCCGGCTGGACCTGGACGAGCTAGGAACCGGATTCAAAGGCTTCCTCCGTTCTCGCTTACTATCCGCCGTCACTGGGTGTGCATCTATTATGTTTATAGTGCTCGCATCACCCAAAACTTCCTCTTGGACCGCATCGGACGAACCCGGCTGCCGAACCATTCGGTGAATGGACGCTACACCAGGCGAGCTAGCGGACGACATTTGTCTAATCTCCATGAGCACTTTTGCCGCTAGCTCTGAATTCATTTGTGACGACGGACGCACACTTGTAGAAGATAACATGGAAACATCACCCTGTTCTGGTTCCTCTGAAATAGAAACTGAGAGAGTAGAGTGACCTTGCGGAGAAAGAGCCGGCATCGCCCTTTCTCCAGAAACAACATATCGTGACACACGTTTCCAATGTTTCTCATCCCAATATTCACATATAGGACAGGGATTAATGCGAGAACACTGACTACAATTAATACAATGATCATGAAAGTCAGAGGAAGATTTCTTCCTATTACAATTTGAACAACGTCCCTTCATTGTGAAAGAACAACAATAAGTCCTAGTTACTCGCAAAAACCCCTGACACAAAGATACATAATAACATGATCCATTAATAAATGAAAAAACAATTGCAAATCAAAATAATTTTGAAAAAATATTTTTTCAGTGAAGCCCAAGTTGCTGAAAAGTAACGTTGAGCCCCGATGGATCCAATGGCAAAGTGTGGTCAAAAATTTTAAATTTATATTAAATAATTAATGAGACACTTACGGATAATATAAATGTATCTTATAGTGAGATAAACTACAGCAAAGGCAAACAGCCCCCCTCAAAAAAGGCTGTTGCCAATGTAAACAAACAGTGTAAAAACACCAGAAAACATGACTCCAGGCACTGAAAAAACTGGCCCGGAATCAGTCATCAAATTACACTCTATCTGATGCAAAACAGAGACTCCCAGGGGAGAATCTGCAGAACATCAGATGGAAGATGCAGAACACAAACGTTATACACCCATGGGTGAAAACGTAATTATGGGGAAAATAACAGAAAACATTCTGTAACCAAGCAACTCTCCCAGGAAATTTTAGAAATGAAATTTCTCAAAAATATGCCAAAAGCATGGGAGAATTGCAAGGGGGGACTTTAGAAGGCTAGGGGAGAGGAAACACTGAATAAGCAGTGCAACATTTAGCAAGAATGACAACAAGAGGCCCATGCCTCGAAAATAGGCAACTTAACATAATTTCATCAAAAAATTTTAAGTACAGCCCTGATTATTTTTTGTCACTTCTTTTTCCTCTCCTCCTTCTATCCTCCTTAGAATCACATTTTCTCCAAAAATTACGTGTCTGGCATCCTTTAAACTGAGATTTACAAGCACAAAGATCAGTGAGATGTTGACTGATGAAGGGCCAAACAGAGAATGATAATTGGCGCCAATTTTGGGACGTCTGCGTCACTGCGCATGCGCAGTAGAGGCGTAGTATGGAGGTCCTTTAGGACATGATTTCTTTTTGTTTTGGATGCAAATTTTGGGGATTGGGGGGCAAAATTTGTGTTTGGCCCTGGTTTTGATAGAGTTAGCACCAGCTAAGTCTGGGTCATTGGTACAGTATAAAAATATAGGCATGTGACAAAAATTTAATATCCACCTTAATACAGGATTCATACTATACTGTAATAAGAAAAATCATCCATGCCTTCCAGGACCTTAGTCTGAAATTAATTTAATCATCACAAGAGTTGATTTATTATTTATTTCCTGGGGTTTCAACAACACTTTTGACAGCCAGGGTCACCCTGTGTTCAACATTTTTACAGGTGGCAGAAGCTGGGTTACCTAAAGAGAACCACTGAGCGATGGCCAGCAACTTTCAGGCTCCCCAATATACTGACTCCACACAAGCATGGTTAGCATTGGTTGAAGGCAAGTGCACCATTGACATGCACTATGTGCTACCATGCCCCCACGTGAGCATTCAAGATGAAGTGCCTTTGTACAAGGACCTGAAGAAGTTAACCCTGATGGGGATCGAACCTCAGAGTTTATACCTGTATAAGTATTAGGCCTAAAAAAGTTAAAAATCTGTTTCTCAGGCCCTTCCGCATGGTCCTTTTGGCTACCGCATGTTTTCTTTATAACCAATGCAAATTTAAAAAAATAAAAATTAAATGGTTTATGTCGGATATTTTATCAAAGTTAATAAAACTGATAAATTTGTCCCTTGAGTGCAACAAGGCTTTGCAATGCTTTAGCATTGCAAAGCCTTCTTGCACTCAAGGGACGAAATACACTACAACCCATGCTGTTCTGGACTGTAGATTATGAGGTCTAAGACATAAAACAATCAAGAACATGAACTTTTGATGGCAAAGAAATGATTACAAAAAATAAAATAAAAAACTGCCCGCCCACATGCAATTTTACAAAAAATGGCCTAAGAAACAGAAAATCTACTTTATGAGGCCTCATTAGTAATAATTTAACTCTAAAGCCAAATTGGGTTGTTGGATTAAATTATTATTGAACTTTTCTGGAAAAGCAAAACTGATGTGCATGTTTCATGTAAATAATATTTTGCATAACACTACATCCAGGAACACAAGCTTGGAAGAAATAAGAAACATACCTCAAAATTTTGTTAATTTTCAGAAAGTTACACAGATGTACCCTTACTTTTTACATGTTTCTGATAGGGTTGATAACGAGAAGATAAAAATACCATTTTTTTCCAAAGCTGATAACATGTGATTGCGTGATAAAAGGCTGAAGAAGGAAAAAAGGTGGTAAGAGTAAAACACAAACTTACAGCTTCAAAGAAGTATTTTGAAAATTTTATAGCATCAAGCGTGGCTGAGGTAACGATCAACTTCAGCTGTGGTCTCTTCTTAACAGCCTATATGAAAAAGACAAAAAATAAATGTAATAAAATTAAATGTGAATATTTATTCACACAAACAAGAAATATTTTTTAGTAGTTTTCAGAAAAGTTAAAAAATTTATAGTAATTTATATATTTTTTATACTTACCAATGACCCAGACATAGCTGGTGCTAACTCTTTAAATTCTAGGGCCAAATACAAATTTTGCCCCCCCAATCCCCAAAATTTGCATCTAAAACCAAAAGAAATCATGTCCTGAAGGTCCTCCATACTTTGCCCTTACTGCGCAAATCTTAAGCACAGACTGCTGAGATGAAGATAGATTATCATAAGCAGTACGGATAGTTAATTGAATCCATCTAGCAATAGAATGGACCAAAATGTCCTTTCTATTAGGCATCAGAGACAGAAAGAAGCGTTTTCGTCCCTTTCTGATAAACTGAGATCTTTGTTTATAAATACGTAAGGCTCTAACAGGACAGAGCAAAGGCCTACGGCCGTCTGAAGACGGAAGGGCCTTAATAACAATAGGTCCCGGATATTTATTAGGAGCCTGATTCTCAGCCAAAAATCCAACATTAGTGGTAAAGGTAATAGTGTTCCCAACACTACGATAGTGAGAATCATCGACCGATAGTGCATGAAGCTCACTGACTCTTCTAGCAGAAGAGAAAGCTAAGAGAAATGCTGTCTTATAAGACAAGAATTTGAAATCTAGTGTCCCAAGAGGCTCAAATGGCTTTTCTTTCAGCTTAAGAAGAACCCAAGCTAAATTCCATTTAGGAATTAATCTAAGAGTTCTGGGTCTATTTATCGAGAAGTTTCTAACTAATTTAGATAAAGAGACATTAGATCCAATTTGTAAACTATCATGGTGTGTATAGGTATCAGATAACATAGACCTATAACCTTTAATAGTAACAGGCTGCAGTTTGATCTCGTCAAACAAGTATACTAGAAAGTTTGCAATGTCTGGTATGGAGGGATCAAAAATATCAACAGAATGATCCCTACACCAACGACGAAAGACCTTCCACTTAGCCGCATAGTTTAGCGAAGAGGAGGTCCTCCTACAGTTAGAAATCGCGTCCACTGCTCGTCCTGTAAAATGCTTGCTGTGCAAGAAGGACCGCACAACGGAAATACGTGAAGGTTGAGACCTTGCGGGTTGTGATAAAGTTGATGCGATTTCCCCTGCGAAAGAAGATCCTCTCAGGGAGGAAGCTTTCGCGGTCCCACAGCAGACACCTGAGTAGATTTATCCATGGTCTCTGTGGAGACAGAGATGCTACCAACAGAATTTTGCATTGAGATAGCTTGATCTTTAGCAATATTTGCTGAATTAACGGCGCTGGAGGATACGCATATCCTATCATTCCGTCCCACGAGATCGATAGAGCGTCTACTGCATAAGCTCGGGGATCCGGACATGGTGACACATACGTCTGCAACTGATTGTTGAGATGTGTCGCAAATAAGTCTATCATTGGCCGTTCCCATTGGTAGCAAATCTGATTGAATACCTGATTGTTGAGAGTCCATTCTGACGGCAAGAAGCGACCCTTCCGTGAAAGGGAGTCTGCTAAAACATTCAGACGACCCGGAATATGACGGACCGAAAGTAGAACTTGGTGTTCTAGAACAAACAGAAGGATTCTTTCTGTTAAATTGAATAACGGAACGGAATGAGTGCCTCCCTGGTTCCGGAGATACGCCACTACTGTCGTATTGTCGGACAGGATTTGGACATGTGCTTTCTGAATAATGTTCATCCAATGATGTAATGCAAGCCAAATTGACATCATTTCCTTGATGTTTATGTGCTTGCCTAGAAACTGCGGATCCAAAAGACCCTGGCACTTCGAATCCGTTGGGGTCAATGTTGCATCCCAACCTGTTTGACTGGCATCCGTCATAATCGTAAAACCCGGATCCGGCAACTGCAGTGGAACTCCCTGAGTCAACCACTGAATGTTTGCCCAAGTCTGAATCTCTTGTTTCGCTTGATTTGACAAGAGAACGTCCATATCGAGCGAATGAATCTTCACACTCCAATTCTGAGTTAAGAAAATTTGGAGAGGATGAGTGCGCAACCGCCCCATCGGAATGAGATCCGCAGCGGCTCCGCACAGACCTATCAGTCTCATGAACTCCCTAGCTGTGACTTTGTCTGAGTGAAGACAATAGCGAGCGTAACAACTGATTAACTTCGCTCTGGTTAATGGCAGACGAACGAGATTGTTGTGCGTCTCGAAGCTCATTCCCAGATGAGTGAATGACTTGGACGGCACTAGATCCGACTTCTCCTCGTTTATTATAAAACCGAGACGTCGGAGTAATAGAAGCAGATTCTGCACATCGTTCTGAAGCGTTAACTCGTTGCCGTACCTCTGTAGAATGTCGTCCAGGTAGGCCGACGTTACCGCAGATGAATGAGCTCGGAAATGAATCATTACCGAGTTCATTATTCGAGTGAAAGCCCAGGGTGCTAGGTTCAGTCCAAAGCACATCGCCCGGAATTGATATACAACTCCTAGGACTGCGAAGCGTAGATACTTTCTGAATGTCGGATGTATCATGACATGAAAGTACGCATCTTTGAGATCTATGCTTGCAGCATAGTCGTTCACCCGAATACTCGCTCTGACCGATCGAATCGTCTCCATATAGAACTTCGGAGCGACGATCAGCTTGTTTATCCAGCTCAGATCTACGACTGGACGGAACGACCATCTGGTTTCAGAACCAGAAACAGATGGCTGTAGAAACCCGAAGATTCTTGGTCTTCTACGACCTCTACCGCGTTCTTCACGAGAAGAGACTGTACTTCCGATAAAAGAGCATCTTGGACTTCGAGTTAATGGAGGCTTTCGTTTGAAGGATATTCGTAGTCCTTCCGAAATTACCCCTCGGACCCAGGGGTCGTCCGTAATCGACGCCCACTCGTCTGTAAAACTCGACAACCTTCCGCCCACCGGAACACGATAGAGGTTCAAACCATCACCTCCTGGACCTGCGAGGCCTGCGGAAGGAGAAACCACGTCCTCCGCGACCCGCACCTCGACCCGTCGACCTCGGGACATCAGACCGGTCGCCTCGGCCCGAATAACGTCCCGCATGTGAGTCGCTGCCTTGACAGTCTCTAGAATAAGACCTAGAGGATGAATAAGAACCTCTATAGGAACTTCTCTTGGGCGTACTTGTCCCAGAAGTGGCTGTCTTACTCTTATCTGCTGTATCCGACTTTTTGGAAGCGGATTTAAAAAGCAGAGAATCCGAAGCTTTCTTAGTTATATTATCATAGATTGCCGACAGCTTGCCGTCGAAGAGAAGCTCTCCGGAGACCAAAGCTACTCTGAGAGAGTTCTTCACCTTACTATCTACACGCGTGGATGTAGCTAGGGCTGCGTCTCGTCTAACCAACTCCAGGTTTGCCACTGAAAGGGCGGAGTTATACATGGAATAAGCAACTGCCCTTGAAAGAAGTCTTAATGAGGATTGTATATCCTGGAATTCTTTCCCATGAAGATGCAATGATAGTGCCTTAGTAAGGTGGTCTGCGTATGATAAAGCGTCTAAGCTTGCTCTGTTAGACGTTATTGTCGTCTCCAATGTCGCGGTTGGAATAGACATAGAAGACGGTAATGACAATTCCAAGTCTTCCGCTTCGTTGTCTAAACGCAGAGGAACTCTCGGTATGCCCTGTCCAGCCGTATCGAATTTATTCCTTGAATTGATGAACGGCAGATTGAGAGCATTGGCGGACAAGAAACCAGCTTTGCCTGTTTTGGAAGCAAGCTTATAGATAGCGTCGTTCAATAATTCGAATGTTCTTGTGACATTATTGGACTGAGTCGGAACTCAGGGACGATGTCTCTGAACCGCTCAAAGAATTCTGTGTCCAACGACGCTATCAGTCTCTTATCCGGCATCGCAGCTGTCTGGTCCGATGGAACAAGTTGTGGCAGGTAAAACCGGATAAAATCTATGGCAGCTTTATGTTGTTCCGAAAGGGATAGCTCCAAATCCTCGGAATCCCTTTCGCCATCATGTCGGACCTCCTGATGATCTCGGTCGTCAGCACCCGATGCTTCGGCGGAGCGTACCGACCCAGCGACGTCGGATAATTCATGATCCGACGCAGGTTCCGTCGTTTGCTGGGATGCTGCGATAATTTGTGCTATTTGGGATAGCACGTCCGTCACCGAGGCCTGTGGAGTAGCGGCCTTACGCTGCTTAGCTGCTGGAAGCCCCGTGTGAACTGACTCCTGCATATTTCTCTTATGCGAATGTCCGGAGTCTACAGGCCTCTTATCCCTGGCTACCGGATAGCGTGACCTGGTCGCCGTGGAATCCGTGAATGGCGAAGCTGGCTGGATATCCTCGGTCACGTAGCCAAGGTGCGGTCATGTGCGCTGCTGAGAGGATGACGAAGCCTTTTGGACAGTCTCTCCGGACTGTCTATATAACGGAGCGTCCCGAGCGGCGGACGTATGCTCCGAATACGACACATTTTGTACCACAACATCTGGTCCAAGATGTTGTTGTACGAGAGAGGGGCCTCTCTCGCTCGCAGCCTGGATGGACCTGGACGAGCTAGGAACCGGACTACTAGGCTTCCTCCGTTCTCTCCTCTTAACCGCCGTAACTGGGTGTGCACCTCGAATATTTATAGTGCTCGCATCACCCAAATCTCCTTCTTGGACCGTAACGGATGAACCCGGCTGCCAAACCATTCGATGAATGGACGCTACACCGGGCGAGCTAGCGGACGTCAACGCCGTCGATCCTACTAGGGACCTCTTAGGCAATTGGCGTATCTCCATGAGCACTTTTGTCGCTAGCTCTTCATTTATCTGAAATAGAGACTGATAAACTAGAGTGACCCTGCGGAGAAAGGACTGGCATGGCCCTTTCCCCGCTAACAACATACCGTGACACACGTTTCCAATGTTTGTCATCCCAAAATTCACATACTGAACAGGAGTTAATGCGAGTACACTGACTACAATTAATACAATGATCATGAAAGTCAGAGGAAGATTTCCTCTTATTACAATTTGAACAATATCCTTTCATAGTGAAAAGAAGACAAAAAGTCCTAGTACTCGCACGAACCCCTGTAAACAAAGATACATAATAACATGATCCATTAACATAGAAAAAATAATTGAAATCAAAAAGAAATTTTGAAAAAATATTTTTTCAGCAAAGCCCAAGTTTCTGAAAAGTAACGTTGAGCCCCAATGGATCCCAAGCCTAAGTGTGGCCAAAAATTTTAAACATATTTTAAAAAATTAATGCAACACTTACGAATAATAATAATGTATCCTGTAATGAGTTAAACCAGTACAAAGACAAAAAGTCCCCCTCACACAGAGACTGTTACCAATGTAAACAAGCAGTGTATAAACACCAGAAACATGACTCCAGGCACTGAAAACCCTGGCCCGAAATCAGTTACCAACAATACACTATCTGATGCAAAACAGAGACTTCCAGGGAAGAATCTGCAGAACATCAGACGGCAGATGCAGAACACTACGCCTAAACACCCCTGGGTGAGGACGTAAACATGGGGAAAAGAACAGAATTCATTCTGTCACCTAGCTAAATCTCCCAAGAAATTTTAGTAATAATATTACTCAAAAGTATGCCAAAAGCATGGGAGTATAGCAAGGGGGGAATTAAAGGAAAAGGAGAGAGGAAACACTGAACAAGCAGTGAAACTTAATAGCAAGAATGACAACAACAGGCCCCATGCCTCGAAAATAGGCAACTTAACATAATTTCACTAAAAAATTTTAAGTTACAGCCCTGAATATTTTCTGTCACTCATTTTTCCTCTCCTCCTTCTATATCCACTTTAGATCCACCATTTCTCCAATATTTATGTGTCTGGCATCATTTAAACTGAGATTTACAAGCACAAATATCAGTCAGATGTGAACTGATGAAGGGCCAAACAAAGAATGATAATTGGCGCCAATTTCGGGACGTCCTTGACACTGCGCATGCGCAGTAAGGGCAAAGTATGGCGGTGCTTCAGGACATGATTTCTTTTGGTTTTAGATGCAAATTTTGGGGATTGGGGGGCAAAATTTGTGTTTGGCCCTAGAATTTAAAGAGTTAGCACCAGCTATGTCTGGGTCATTGGTACAGTATAAAAATTTAAAAATTTTTTACTTTTTCTTTATCACCAATAATAAATTGAACATGTTTTTCTTTCAACATGGCATGATATTCTCAGCCGAATGTCCAATACATTTCATGCAATATGCAAATAAAAGCAATATTTCATAAAGCAATATCCAGTTACGTATTGTACACTGAAGCATATGCATCACACCTAGATAAAATAAAAGACACATGGTAACTTACATTTTTCAACAAACCAAACAACACGTCAGTGTGAATTGTTCTCTCGTGAGCCTCGTCCAACATAATAATCTGATACTGTGACAAATCTGGATCAATCAGACACTCCCTCAACATCATACCATCTGTCATGTATTTAATTTTCGTTTCAGGACTCGTGCAATCTTCAAATCGAATGGTATAACCAACCTGAAATTTTAAATGTTATCACAAACTTTAACTATCATACAATTAGAATGAGTATCATTTGGAGCAGTATTCATGCTATCAGCAGGGCCAGGGAGAGGAAATTTGGGCCCCAGGGTTAATTCTGTGATGGGCCCGCTTTCGAAAGTGTCAGGAAACTGATGAAGATGCCTAAGTGTTTGAAGTGAAGAATTCTTGAAGTGATAACACTGGGTCTGGTGCATATCTATATAAATAACAGTCTATTAACCCATTACCCAACCTAACAGCCAAAACCGGACAGCACTATTCACAAAATTTGCCATTTGATTTTCATTTTTTTGCCTCAAAAACGTAGCATATGCCCCCTCATTGAAATGAGCTCATTGAGCTTGTTTCAATGAAGGGTCATAAGCTATATTTGTTTACCCCAAAAATGAAAAATAGATATTCAATAATTTTGTTTGCTTTTCGAGTTAAGTAAAGGGTGAACAGATTGAAAAACTGGGTACTCCCATTCCTTCTTTCCATGAATGGCAACTGGTATTCCAATGTGAAGAACAACTTATCTTGCCGATTCTCACTTGGGGATTGTGGGGGTGCAAAGGCTTGACACAGGAGTCAGAACTTTGGGAGACCCAGGCCTGATCCAAGAATCCTGGGCCAAGCCCAGGGCCCCAAAAGTTCTGGGGCCTGGGGTTGCTACCCTGGGCCCCCATCCTCTCCCCAACCATGGCTATCAGGTGGCAATGGGATCAAATGAACTACAAAGATTTGTTAGGAACCCAAAATATGGTGATTGGCACCCAAAATATACTTTTGGTAGGCTTTGTGGTTTATTATTTCAGTGCATCGTTTTCAATAAAACTGTGTCGGAGGACACAGAAGTTAAAAAATTTATAGTAATTTATATATTTTTTATACTTACCAATGACTCAGACTTAGCTGGTGCTAACTCTTAAAATTCTAGGGCCAAACACAAATTTTGCCCCCCAATCCCCAAAATTTGCATCTAAAACCAAAAGAAATCATGTCCTGAAGGACCTCCATACTTTGCCCTCACTGCGCATGCGCAGTGTCAAGGACGTCCCGAAATTGGCACCAATTGTCATTCTTACAAGCAGTGCCTGGTCAGCGCTATGTACTCAGCGGGGAGGTATGAGTTCCCAACTCCTGGGAGGGCCCTCCCCGTCTGGGTCATTGGTAAGTATAAAAAATATATAAATTACTATAAATTTTTTAACATTTTTATACTGTACCAATGACCCAGACTTAGCTGAATAGTAAAAAAGCTGTAGGGCCTAGGACATAGAGGAAAATCCAATAAGCTCAACTATATAAATAGAGTCAACCCCTCAAGGAGAAAAGGAGTATTAGGCTTTACATGTATCTTTCTTATTTTATGTTAAATTAGAAAGATACAATACCCTTCATAATTGAGCATAATAACATTCATGTTCTCTATTAACATCCAGTATAACCCCATATACTAATTATTTTTAAAGTAAGCCAATAAATAAAGTTAGTCCAGAGAATTGAGACTCTTTATATTCTTTTAAAAGTGTCCGAGGATTGTATATTAACGCCCTTTTGACACTTGACATATACAAATGCTTCACACCGAGCTACACTTTAAAAATAAGACATGAATGAATTTTTAACATTAACATTACACTTTAAAACCATCCCGGTAACGACTCAGAATTACTGACTACGGAGGAGGAATCCCCTTGCTTTTCACTATAAAGCAGGTGACCTAAGGGAACACCCCCCCCCCCTTCCCCTGGGTCAAATAGCCCAGAGCGAAGAGGGCAGCAGGACGGAGTCACTGCCGGAACAGAAAGCCTGCATAACTATAGCTGCAACTGTTTAGTGGACGACATTCTGAGCAACAGATAATGGACCTAAACAATGCAGGTCTCCAGAAATGGACTCAATATTTCTGAGATAAAAATTTGTGAATGTGGATGGCTGAGACCAATAAGCAGCCTTCATTAAATCTGTAATAGCAACACTATTTGCGTAAACCCGAGATGTAGAAAGAGCTCTTACTTCATGAGCCGAAATCTTAAGCACAGACTGCTGAGTAGAAGATATATTATCATAAGCAGTACGGATAGTTAATTGAATCCATCTAGCAATAGAATGGACCGAAATGTCCTTTCTATTAGGCATCAGAGACAGAAAGAAGCGCTTCCTTCCCTTTCTGATAAACTGAGATCTTTGTTTATAAATACGTAAAGCTCTAACAGGACAGAGTAAAGGCCTATGCCTGTCTGAAGACGGAAGAGCCTCAATAACAATAGGTTCCGGGTATTTATTAGGAGCCTGATTCTTAGCTAAAAATTTAACATTAGTTGTATAGGTAATAGTGTTCCCGACACTACGATAGTGAGAATCATCCACCGATATTGCATGAAGCTCACTGACTCTTCTAGCAGAGGAGAAAGCTAGGAGAAAAGCTGTCTTATAAGACAAGAATTTGAAATCTACTGTCCCAAGAGGCTCAAATGGCTTTTCTTTCAGTTTAAGAAGAACCCAAGCTAAATTCCATTTAGGAATTAAGCTAAGAGTTCTAGGTCTATTTATCGAGAAGTTTCTAACTAACTTAGATAAAGAGACATTAGATCCAATTTGTAAACTATCATGGTGTGCATAAGTATCAGATAACATAGACCTATAACCTTTAATAGTAACAGGCTGCAGTTTGATTTCGTCAAACAAGTAAACTAGAAACTTTGCAATGTCTGGTATGGAGGGATCAAAAATATCAAGAGAATGATCCCTACACCAACGACGAAAGACCTTCCACTTAGCCGCATAATTTAGCGAAGAGGAGGTCCTCCTACAGTTAGAAATCGCGTCCACTGCTCGTCCTGTAAAATGCTTGCCATGCAAGAAGGACCGCACAACGGAAATACGTGAAGGTTGAGACCTTGCGGGTTGTGATGAAGTTGACGCGATTTCCCCTGCGAAAGAAGATCCTCCCGTGGAGTAAGCTTTCGCGGTAAGTCCCACAGCAGACATCTGAGTAGATTTATCCACGGTCTCTGTGGAGACAGTGATGCTACCAACAGAATCCTGCATTGAGATTGTTTTATCTTTCGCAATACTTGCTGTATTAACGGCGCTGGAGATTACGCATATCCTATCATTCCGTCCCACGAGATCGATAGAGTGTCTACTGCATATGCTCGTGGATCCGGACATGGTGACTCATACGTCTGCAACTGATTGTTGAGATGTGTCGCAAATAAGTCTATCAATGGCCATTCCCATTGGTAGCAAATCTGATTGAATACCTGTTTGTTGAGAGTCCACTCTGACGGCAACAAGCGACCCTTCCGTGAAAGGGAGTCTGCTAGTACATTCAGACGACCCGGTATATGACGGACCGAAAGTAGAACTTGGTGTTCTAGAGCAAACAGAAGGATTCTTTCTGTTAAATTGAATAACGGAACGGAATGAGTGCCTCCCTGGTTCCGGATATACGCCACTACTGTCGTATTGTCGGAAAGGATTTGGACATGAGCTTTCTGAATAATGTTCATCCAATGATGTAATGCAAGCCAAATCGACCTCATTTCCTTGATGTTTATGTGCTTGCTTAGAAAGTGCGGATCCCAAAGACCCTGGCACTTCGAATCCGTTGGGATCAATGTTGCACCCCAACCTGTTTGACTGGCATCCGTCATAATCGTAAAACCTGGATCTGGCAACTGCAGCGGAACTCCCTGAGTCACCCACTGAATGCTTGCCCAAGTCTGAATCTTTTGTTTCACTTGATCTAACAAGAGAACGTCTGAATCGAGCGAATGAATCTTCACACTCCAATTCTGAGTCAAGAAAATTTGGAGAGGACGAGTGCGTAACCGCCCCATCGGAATGAGATCCGCAGCGGCTCCGCACAGACCTATCATTCTCATGAACTCCCTCGCTGTGACTTTGTCTGCGTGAAGACAATAGCGAGCGTAACAACTGATTAACTTCGCTCTGGTTAACGGCAGACGAACGAGATTGTTGTGCGTCTCGAAGCTCATTCCCAGATGAGTGAATGACTTGGACGGCACCAGATCCGACTTCTCGTTTATAACAAAACCGAGACGTCGGAGCAATAGAAGCAGATTCTGCACATCGTTCTGAAGCGTTAACTCGTTGCCGTACCTCTGAAGAATGTCGTCCAGGTAGGCCGACGTTACCGCAGATGAATGAGCTCGGAAATGCATCATTACCGAGTTCATTACTCGAGCGAAAGCCCAGGGCGCTAGGTTCAATCCGAAGCACATCGCCCGGAATTGATATACAACTCCTAGGACTGCGAAGCGTAGATACTTTCTGAAAGTCGGATGTACCATGACGTGAAAGTACGCATCTTTGAGATCTATGCTTGTAGCATAATCGTTCACCCGAATACTCGCTCTGACCGATCGAATCGTCTCCATATAAAACTTCGGAGCGACGATCAGCTTGTTTATCCAGCTCAGATCTATGACTGGACGGAACGAGCCGTCTGGTTTCGGAACCAGAAACAGATGGCTGTAGAAACCCGGTGATTCCTGGTCTTCTACGACCTCTACCGCGTTCTTCATCAAAAGAGACTGTACTTCCGATAACAGAGCGTCTCTTTTCTGCGGATTTGACGGAAGCTGAGTCCATTTTGGACTTCGAGTTAATGGAGGCTTTTGTTTGAAGGATATTCTTAGTCCTTCCGAAATTACCCCTCTGACCCAGGGGTCGTCCGTAATCGACGCCCACTCGTCTGTAAAACTCAATAACCTTCCGCCAACCGGAACACGATAGAGGTTCAAACCATCACCTCCTGGACCTGCGAGGCCTGCGGAAGGAGAAACCACGTCCTCCACAACCCGCACCTCGTCCCGTCGACCTCGGGACGTCAGACCGGTTGTCTCGGCCCGAAGAACGTCCCGTACGTGAGTCGCTGCCTTGACGGTCTCTGGAATAAGACCTAGAGGACGTATAAGAACCTCTATAGGAACCTCTCTTGGGCGTATTTGTCCCAGAAGTACCTGTCTTACTCTTCTCTGCCGTATCCGACTTTTTGGAAGCGGAACTAAAAAGCAGAGAATCCGAAGCTTTCTTAGTTATCTTATCATAGATTGCTGAAAGCTTGCCGTCGAAGAGAAGCTCTCCGGAGACCGAAGCGACTCTGAGAGAGTTCTTCACCTTACTATCCACACATGTGGATGTAGCTAGGGCTGCGTCACGTCTAACCAACTCCAGGTTGCCACTAAAAGGGCGGAGTTATACGTGGAATAAGCTACTGCCCTTGAAAGAAGTCTTAATGAGGATTGTATATCCTGGAATTCTTTCCCTTGAAGATGCAATGATAATGCCTTTGTAAGGTGGTCTGCGTATGATAAAGCGTCTAAGCTTGCTCTGTTAGACGTTATTGTCGTTTCCAACGTCGCGGTTGGAGTAGACATAGACGACGGTAATGACAATTCCAAGTCTTCCGCCTCATCGCCTAGACGCAGAGGAACTCTCGGTATTCCCTGTCCTGCCATATCGAATTTATTCCTTGAATTGATGAAAGGCAGGTTGAGAGCATTAGCGGACAAGAAACCAGCTTTGCCTGTCTTGGAAGCAAGCTTATAGATAGCGTCGTTCAATAATTCAAATGTTCTTGTGACATTATTGAACTGTGTCGGAAACTCAGGGACGATGTCTCTTAACCGCTCAAAAAATTCAGTGTCCAATGACGCTATCAGTCTCTTATCCGGCATCGCAGCCATCTGGCCCGACGGAACAACTTGTGGAAGGAAGTGCAGGATGAAATCTACGGCAGCTTTATGTTGCTCCGAAAGGGATAGCTCCAAGTCCTTGGTATCCCTTTCGCCATCCTGTCGGACCTCATGATGATCTCGGTCGTCCGCACCCAATGCTTCGGCGGAGCGTACCGACCCAGCGTCGTTGGATAAATCTTGATCCGATATCGATTCTGTCGGTTGCTGGGATGCTGCGATAATTTGTGCTATCTGAGCTAGCACGTCCGTCACCGAGGCCTGCGGAGTAGCGGTCTTACGCTGCTTAGCCGCCGGAAGCTCCGTGTAAACTGACTCCTGCATACTTCTCTTATGCGAACGTCCAGAGTCTGCAGGCCTCTTGTCCATGGCTACCGGATGGCGTGACCTGGTCGCCGTGGAATCCCTGATCGGCGAAGCTGGCTGGATATCGGCGGTCACATAGCCAAGGTGCGGTCGTGTGCGCTGCTGAGAGGATGAGGAAGCCTTTTGTACAGTCTCTCCGGACTGTCTATACAATGGAGCGTCCCGATGGCGGACGTATGCTCTGCTTGCGAAACATTTTGTACCACAATATCTGGTCCCAGATGTTGTTGTACGAGAGAGGGGCCTCTCTCGCTCACAGCCCGGATGGACCTGGACGAGCTAGGAACCAGACTACTAGGCTTCCTTCGTTCTCTCCTCTTATCCGCCGTCACTGGGTGTGCACCTTGAATATTTATAGTGCTCGCAACACCCAAATATCCTTCCTGGACCACAACGGACGAACCCGGCTGCCGAACCATTCGATGAATGGACGCTACACCAGGCGAGCTAGCAGACGTCAACGCCGTCGATCCTACTAGGGACCTCTTAGGCAATTGGCGTATCTCCATGAGCACTTTTGCCGCTAGCTCTTCATTTGATTGTGACGACGGAGGCGCACCTTTGGAAGATATCACGGAAACATCACCCTGTTCTTGTTCCTCTGAAATAGAGACTGATAAACTAGAGTGACCCTGCAGAGAAAGGACTGGCATAGCCCTTTCCCCGCTAACAACATACCGTGACACACGTTTCCAATGTTTGTCATCCCAAAATTCACATACTGAACAGGGGTTAGTGCGAGTACACTGACTACAATTTATACAATGATCATGAAAGTCAGAGGAAGATTTCCTCTCATTACAATTTGAACAATATCCTTTCATTGTGAAAAGAAAACAATAAGTACTAGTACTCGCACGAACCCCTGCAAACAAAGACACATAATAACATGATCCATTAACATAGAAAAAATAAATGAAATCAAAAATAATTTTTGAAAAAATATTTTTTCAGCAAAGCCCAAGTTTCTGAAAAGTAACGTTGAGCCCCAATGGATCCCAAGCCTAAGTGTGGACAAAAATTTTAAAAATATTTTAAACAATTAATGCAACACTTACGAATAATAATAATGTATCTTATAATGAATTAAACTAGTACAAAGACAAAAAGTCCCCCTCAACAGAGACTGTTGCCAATGTAAACAAGAAGTGTAAAAACACCAGAAACATGACTCCAGGCACTGATAATCCTGGCCCGAAATCAGTTACCAATAATACACTATCTGATGCAAAACAGAGACTTCCAGGGAAGAATCTGCAGAACATCAGATGGTAGATGCAGAACACTACGCCTAAACACCCATGGGTGAGAACGTAAACATGGGGAAAAGAACAGAATTCATTCTGTTACCTAGCTAAATCTCCCAAGAAATTTTAGTAATAGTATTACTCAAAAATATGCCAAAAGCATGGGAGAATAGCAAGGGGGGATCTAAATGACAAGGAGAGAGGAAACACTGAATAAGCAGTGAAACTTCATAGCAAGAATGACAACAACAGGCCCATGCCTCGAAAATAGGCAACTTAACATAATTTCATTAAAAAAATTTAAGTTACAGCCCTGAATATTTTCTGTCACTCATTTTTCCTCTCCTCCTTCTATATGCACTTTATATCCACCATTTCTCTAATATTTATGTGTCTGGCATCATTTAAACTGAGATTTACAAGCACAAATATCAGTCAGATGTGAACTGATGAAGGGCCAAACAAAGAATAGTAATTGGCGCCAATTTCGGGACGTCCTTGACACTGCGCATGCACAGTGAGGGCAAAGTATGGAGGTCCTTCAGGACATGATTTCTTTTGGTTTTAGATGCAAATTTTGGGGATTGGAGGGCAAAATTTGTGTTTGGCCCTAGAATTTTAAGAGTTAGCACCAGCTAAGTCTGGGTCATTGGTACAGTATAAAAATATCAGAATTCATACTTGACAAATAATCTATAATTAACTGCCATAATAATGGCTCTTTGTTATGGTCAACTGAATTAACAGTTTTTCTATTTAATTTTATTCTTCTCAACACATTTCTTTGTTACTTAATCATTTTTATGTTGCTTAATCTTATTTTATGATTGTTCTGGAAGATACATTATTTGCTATTAGTTTATTTGGAGCGAATAAACAGTGAGTAAATAATAATCATGAAATTATTTTGTAAACATTAATAATAGTCTTTTATTTATTTATTTATTTATTTATTTATTTATTTATTTATTTATTTATTTGTTTATTTATTTATATTTTTATCACTTGTGAGTTTTTTTTGCAACTGGACTACTTGAAAGAGGTTTGTTTGTTTGTTTGTTGGTGGTTAACGTCACATATTTATGCACAATGGCTAATCGTGACACAACATGGCGATGAAGTCAAGGATAGTCAATCGTTGATCAACATGTTGCCCATTTTAGAGGACTTTCACCCCAAGCATTGGTGACTGGGTCCTATTTTACTAGTAAAGCGGAACTGGTTTACCGCAGTAAACAAGTGCTGCTTACTTCCCGGGGTTCCCACAGGGAACTTGAAAGAGGTAATACAAAATTAAAATTTCATACATTGAGTGCAACAAGATGCCATGCTTTAGCATTGTGGATATTACCTTGTTTTGCTTTAGATTTGCAGATACCCTCAAAGGGCAATACATGCATAATTTATTCTCATTTACAGTCAGATTCAATTCGGTACTAAATCTTTTAGTTAGCACCAAAAAAATTAATTTGGCACCAAATAAAAATTTCACTTCACACCAAAAAATTGTGGGCAATCGTGAACACTGATTTAGGAAATTTTAGCCATATTTTCTTTTATGAAAGTGAATCAACTTTCTGAGAAGTGATTTTTTTGGTTGAATTTCCCTGAACGTGCATCAAATTCAGTCATGGATGTTTCAAAGCAGCCATAACTTGATTTGAAGAAAAATGTTAGTGGAAATACTCCATAGCAGGGGTCATAGGGGCTGTAGGATTAAATTATCACTGATTCCCCCTTCCCAGTTGGGTGTTTTATGTCAGTCATGGGTGGACAACTTTTGCTTTATGCATTTATGCAAAAATTTGTGCACAGGGGCATCGCAAAGATGAATGACTGGTGTATGTAAACCTTGGATAGCTCAAGTCCGGACTGATAAAATATTCCAAATACATCATCAAAGCATACCTTACTTCAGACATGCCTTGATGATGTAGTCGGAATAATCATCAGTCGATATTACAGTTAAATAACTCAAAATGTCTTGGAAATTTAGAAGTGGATAAATAAAATATACATGTAGTAATCATGACACAAGTTTTTATTTAATTAACACAAACTGTACAAGTACCTAAAATTGATCGTGCTGAAGCCACAACAGACTGAAATGGATACAACAAACCTTTACTTGTATGACCAACTGTGTGTCTAGTATCAAATCTAGTCTTATAAGAAATTATATACAAGAGCGAATCGATACAAAAAACTTCAACCCAGATGAGATTGATGTGGCAGGAAAGAATATTGGGTTGGGGTTGGGTGGGGGGGGGGGGGGGGGACTGTTTATGCATAACAGGTTGAAAGTTTTAATGTTCTGAGGTGTGTAAAACAAAAAAAAATTAAAGATTCTACTATACATCTTATCTCATCTATTTAACACCTCACCTTAACTATCATGGAGAGTATACATTTTTTAAATAAGGGTACTCCACAAAAAATTTGTTTCTCGGACACCTTCCTCTTCCTTCAAATTCTGCATCACTCTTTTTTTTATCTGGAAATATCTTAAATGATGCTATTTGGTATTCGTAGGCCTAAAACTTTAACAAACTACCGGTATATTATGTTTGACAGAGCTCACAGAGCTCTGTCAAACAAGAAATAGTTGGTTAAATTTATAACTACATTATGGGTAATTTGCTGCTGAAAACATTGGTTTTCTCACTGAATTGTGTAAGGAGGTAAATAAATAATTTCATTTCATTTAAAGACTAATAATTTTTATGACTGTTTTGTGGATTACTAAAAAAAACAACTAGATGTATTAGTACATATGACCCCACGAGCTTGCATGATTAAGTGGTGGCTTTTCACATCTGTAGGTACCAATGCCAAAGCCACATACCAGAAATGAGCCAATTATCTTAACGTACTGCAAATAATGAGTTTTCACATCATAAACTAATTTCAGGTCAATAACTCCATGGAAAATCAACCGACCAGGACCGAACTTGATTTCTAGATACCCATGACAAAGCCAGATACCAGAAATCAGTCAATTAGCTCAATGTATGTTGAAAAAGTCTGGATGATGATGGAAAGATGGAATGCTGGATGGACAACAGTAACACTATATGACCCCACCATTTCATGGCAAGGGGTTTTAAAAGAAAACCTTCCCAACCAAAAAACTAAGAGATAATTCCTTGAGAAAGAATAAATTTCTTTTAGTATAGGTCTAACTGGAAATTTTTATTTCTTGTTTGCAAAAAGAAATAAATGAATATCTTGTTTGAATGCAGCAATCATAGGTTATATTTAGAGAGAGAACAAAAAAGAAAAAATTAAAATATTTGAATTACTGTTTTTGTGTTGAGAACAGGGAAAAGTTTACGGATTAAATTCAATTATTGGTAAAAAATCATTTCATGCATAAAGCAATTACATAACACAACAGACAGACAGAGAGATTTGCTGAAAACAATTCTCAAGAATTAAATTTATTTACCTTAAAAGCAAAACTTATGACACATCAGAGGAAGAAGCTCAATGAGCTATGTTTCCGAGGGTAAAATTATAAAATAATAAAAAAAAACACCTTAAAAGGTGATTTTTCTGAATAACACTTGCTGGACAGGCCTTTAAATTCCCCAAATTAACAACAGGAAATGCTACACACAAAATATGATAACATTCCTAAATTATGAGTCCGGTTAAATAATTTTCACAATAAAACTATCCCCAACTGGCTCCACAAGCCTGCAGTATCAAAATGATGTTAAACGGGGTACTAACTACCTGGTAACTAAAATACGAGGGAACGACTAATTTGGGGGGACGACATTTTCCAAATTTCCTCCTACTGGGACAAACCATGGCCAACCACCGGGTCCTGTGACCCTCACCTGTTGTGCCCAAATTAGGACAATCTAAAGACCTGTGGTCGGATATGTCCATTAAGTTAAATCAAGGGTTGACAGTTCATTAGGGTATGGCAGTCAGTCCTACTGTCTCAGCTTACCTCCTGTCCCAATCTACATCCAAATTCTTCTGATACTCGTTTTGCCACCGACATGGCAGCAACTCGTCGAGGCTGGGTACAGCCAATCTTCCCCTTCATTGTGTAACCGGATTCTGCCAAATACTGTGTGATTTGTGTTGTTTTTCCTGAACCGGTTTCACCAATAACAATGAGCACTTGATTATCATTGACAGCCTATAAAGATAGAATATCAGCATTACAGTTACAAAGATTGAACTTGGCTGTTGACCCTTTAACTAATGCACATGATATCAAAATTTGTTATTTTAACCCTTTACCTAACATGAAAAACAGATGACACTTGCAAACAAAATTAGCGAATAACTAATTTTTTATTTTTTTTGCGTTAAAAATATAGCTCATTCCAATGAGGGGTCGAAATACAAAAAAATAATGAAAATCGAATGGCAATTTTTGTGAATAGCGCTGCCCGGTTTGGCCACTATGTTAGGTAAAGGGTTAATTATTATTTATGCAAATTATCCCCCCCAAATCTCAACAAAACCATATCATATAAGAGGGGGTTACATGTTTAAGATGTATGCCATAAATGGAAGATATCCATTGGACCTTTGATAATTCGGAGGAGGTTAAAAAATCTTCAACCTAAAACTTAACTGGTTGAGTGCTGCAAGCCACTATCATGGCTCTACTGAAAAGTGCTGGGAGTCACTTCAGTGGCTTTACAATGTATGCATTAGCTTGTTGTTTTCTCAGCAGTATAAAATAAATTGTTTAGGCAGAACTGCTTTGTTACAATTTACTGGAGAGTGCCAACAGGCACTCTCCAGTAAATTGTAATAAGGCAATTATTTTGAACACACTCTTGCTAATCAATGGCTCCCATTGCTGGTAGCATGGTACTTTTTAAAAAAAAATTTTTGCATTCCAAATCAAGTTTGTCAAATAATTTAGCACTCTAACAGTTAAAGCATAAAAACTTCATTCTAAAACTTTTGAGAGCCTGAGAAATGACCTTGAAATTTGGGGCTATGGACCTGAAAGTGAGCTACCTACTTAGGTATAAACCAATTATGGTAACAATCTCGGAGACATGGAGTTTGCAGTTCATTGCAATTATTGATGATGGCATCATTGCAGTCAGCACTGGAATTAGTGATACCAATATCTCACCTCTGCAAAAACAAGCAAGACAGAAAAAAATCAATGTTTAGCCGAGTAAATACTAGAAAAATGAATGAAGCATTAAAAACTCAATAAAGGCTTCTAATGCTTTTAATGCTTCACCTAACACGACTAGCAGATGACACATGCAAAAAAAAATCTTGAATAACACGGAACAGACATGTTAACCTCCAGAATAATTTTTCAGGGAACCTGAGGGTGATTTTCAGGGAAATGGGATGGATTTCAGGGAAAAGTTCGCACGGGGACAAAATAAAAGAAAAAACTTGTGAATTTTCAGCTCATGGACCACTATTAACACCAGGTTATATCCAGAACTCATTGTCAATTATGCTGATGCATTTATGCTATGTTAAATGAAAGTGTCAATGACACTGTAGCTCAACTTGTCAAGACAAAGACAAAGACATGTACATGTATAGTATGTGATACAGCAATGACAAACATCTAGGTAATGACCTGATAACAAAGGTACATATAAAGTATTGTAACGGTTTGTACATAAACACTGACCGTTGCCTGTAACAAATGTATAGGTAAAGTATTGTAGAGGTGGGTGACAGTCAGATGCTAAACTAGAAAAGAAATCTTTGCGTCCCAGAATGGGTCTGACTGAACCCCAAAATATTTGTTCTCATAGCACAGTGATAACAAAGGCACCCCAAAACACACTCATTCCTGTCCCAAGATGAAAACAAAGGTACCCAAGAAGTTTCGTGAAGATCAGTTCACAAATATGAGCTGTGTAGAAGTTGTGACAAAAAACTGATTGGCCCTAATTTCGGTACAAAATGGCCACTGGCAGCCATCTTGAATTTTGGACCGCGCCCAGAAACACTCGTTCTCGTCCCAAGGTGATAACAAAGGTACCCAAGAAGTTTTGTGAAGATCGGTTCATAAATACAGCCTCTAGCCCGAGCCGTATTGACATGTGCACTTACAGAGTATAAGTAGCACTGAATAAATCAAAGTTCATCTAATTTGCATAATTTCTGCACGAGAAAAAAACCTGTACTATATGTGATGTATTCCATGTTACTAAACATTCATACAAAAATTTATTCAAATCAGAACTTTCATACAGAAGTTCTGTACAAAAAACTGATTGCACTAATTTTGGTACAAAATGGCTGCTGGTGGCCATCTTGAATTTCGGACCACACCCAAAAACACTCGTTCTCATCCCACGGTGATAACAAAGGTACCCAATAAGTTTCGTAAAGATCGGTTCATAAATACGGCCTCTAGCCTGAGCCGTATAGAAGTTGTGTACAAAAAACTGATTAGACCTAATTTCAGTACAAAATGGCCACTGGCAGCCATCTTGAATTTTGGACCGCACCCAGAAATACTCGTTCTCATCCCAAGGTGATATCAAAGGTACCCAAGATGTTTTGTGAAGATCGGTTCATAAATACAGCCTCTAGCCCGAGCCGTATTGACATGTGCACTTACAGTGTATAAGTAGCTCTGAATAAATCAAAGTTCATCCAATTTGCATAATTTCTGCACGAGAAAAAAACCCGTATTATATGTGATGTATCCCATGGTACTAAACATTCACACAAAAAATTATTCAAATCAGCGCTTTCATATGGAAGTTCTGTGCAAAAATCTGATTGCACCAAATTTTGTACAAAATGGCTGCCATCGGCCATCTTGAATTTCGGATCACACCCAAAAACACTCGTTCTCGTCCCACGGTGATAACAAAGGTACCCAAGGAGTTTCGTAAAGATCGGTTCATAAATACGGCCTCTAGCCCGAGCCGTATTGGCATTTGCACTTACAGTGCTGAAAGTAACACCAAAAAACATCAAAATTAGTCTAATTTGCACAATCTACGCACGAGAAAAAAACCCGTATTATATGTGATGTATCCCATGGTACTAAACATTCATATGAAAAATTATTCAAATCAGAGCTTTCATATGGAAGTTCTGTACAAAAAAAAAATTTCTGCATCGTCGGTACAAAATGGCTGCTGTCAGCCATCTTGAATTTTGGACTGCACCCAAAAACACTCGTTCTCATCCCACGGTCATAACAAAGGTACCCAAGAAGTTTCGTAAAGATTGGTTCATAAATACGGCCTCTAGCCCGAGCCATAGCAGCTTGGCACTTACAGCTCTGAAAGTAACACTAAATAAATCAAAGTCAGTCTAATTTGCATAATTTACGCACGAGAAAAAAACCCGTATTATATGTGATGTATCCCATGGTACTAAACATTTATACAAAACTTTATTCAAATCAGAACTTTCATACAGAAGTTCTGTACAAAAAACTGATTTTTGCATCATCGGTACAAAATGGCCGCTGGCAGCCATCTTGAATTTTGGACCACACCTAAAACCACTCGTTCCCATCCCAGGGTCATAACAAAGGTACACAAGAAGTTTCGTAAAGATCGGTTCATAAATACGACCTCTAGCCCGAGCCATAGCCAACTGTTGACGTACGGACAGACGGACAGACGGCCAGACGGACAGGCGGCCAGACGGACGGACGGCCAGACGGACGACGGGCCATGACAATAGCTCAAATTTGACTTCGTCAAAGTTGAGCTAAAAATCATAAAATAACTGTTGATTTGAACCCCCCCCCCCCCCCCCACTCCCCCCGGGATCCTCTTCTTCAGGAGCCCCCCCCCCCCCCCCCCCCTCCCACCACCACCCACCCACACTGTCCCACAGAGCACCTCCACCTGTGGTTTGCTCTTATCAAAGTCTACTTAGCTAATAATTTCCCAAGTCTGGAAATGTTAACAGGAAAAGATGTTCTAATGTTCTTTATCAAACTTCATGCATGTGGGACGCTTGTGCCCTACACAAAACTTTTCTTTTCATCCTTGAAACATTTTTTTTAATTCCATTAGAAATTTTCTGGTTACAGATGGCCAACAGTTAACAGTTCTGCAGTCAGCACAACAGAATATATGTGGTGTTAGAAAATAAGTCCATTGTGTTTAAATATGCAGTCATAATTTTTCGGCATCCTAAGCGACTTTAACCTACTTTTAAGCTGTGCTAAATAGTTGTTTACGTTTTGATTTTGGAAAAGGGATGAGAATTGAAGCTATTCTATAAAGGAATAAATAAATATATATTATTTAATTCCTTTTCATATATTTTAATTTCCAAAAACTGCATTTAAATGAAGGTGGAGTTTTCAATTTTTTGAAAGTAAGTCACCTATTTTCACTTCGACACTCACACATTGATCACGAATCGAAGAAAACCCCCAGAAATAAACATGAACACAGTTGAAATATATATCATAAAATAGCCTTTTCTTAAATAAATTTAACTTAAATCCATATTTTACTGCTTCATGAGTTTTTACCAGAGTTTGAAATGCATGTGATTTGACTCCAAACGTTTTTCATAAGTTACAACGGGAACGAAATATTTGACTGTTGTTTTCCGGGATTTTTGACCCAAAACTGATTCCCATCCGGGAGGCCAGGAACTACACTGAAATTCCGGGATTTTCCCGGGCATTCCGGGAGAGTTAACATGTCTGACACGGAATAACTGAAATGTTCAAAACATAGCTTAAGACACCAAATTGGAAGACAGGCAGTCAACTTATTCCACTAAGGGTTCATTAGTAAAAATTGAAAAAATTAATCAGTGGAGCCCACTTAATTTGATATCAGATAACTGAATAACCCTGTTAATTGAATATAATTTCCCAACACAAAACCATTCACCATACCTCCAGTACAAATTTGACCTGTTAATTGAATATAGGTTATAGAGTAAACTCCTGTTAATTGAATAAAAATCTTGTAACCTGTCGAGAAATTACCCTGGCTCTCCCCAGTTTTCCATTGTTTATAGACCTATTTGGCCTCAGTACATTCAATACAAGCATTTAATCTATTATATCTTGTTTGACAGAGCTCATGGAGCTCTGTCAAACAAGATATAATAGAATAAATCCTAACTTTTTCTTAGAATATAGGAAGGTGACACAATCCATTAACTGAATGCTCCTGTTAATTGAATAATTTTCCTTGGCAAAGTGGCTATTCAATTAACAGGGTTCAACTGTAAAATGTGAATGGTGATTTTAGTGAATAGCAGGAGTGGGGTATATCAAAGAATGGACTTGAGATTTAAAGGTCAAAAGTCTGATCATGCCTGCACCATCTGCATTGTGTCCTTGGGCAAGACAATTCATCTTAATTGCCTATGTGGGAATATGGGGGCACTGAGTGCTAAGGTGTGGGGCACAGTGTCAGTAAACTAGCCATCAAATGCTGCTAATCCCATTTGTGCCAGATAAGTTAGTCTGACAGTTACTCATCATTGGTTGGTGGTCCTCTAGGAATCCCAGTTTCCTCCACCCATAAATTGTCTGACACAATATGACCTTGACTGTTGTGTCATTGAACCCAAATAAACAAGGTACAATGTCACCAGTATCCCCCGCCGAGAAATGGTTTACTATAAAAATCACCTAGAAACCATAAAAAAAATTAAATTTTCTAAGTCAAAAAAAGTTGGAAAAGGCCCATAAAAATGACTGGACAGAACCTGTTACTTGTGAATGTCCTACCCCCCATGATGGTCCATCAGCATACCAAAGATCATTCAAATCCAACATGTACAGACTGAGACACAGATGTCTAAAGTTGTTACGGATGGATGGACGGGTGGACCCTATTGCTAGATCCCATGCAAACTTCATTTTGGCAGGGTATAACAAGCAAACAGATGAATTGTGCTGACCAGATATGGTTGTCATATAAGGTAATAGGTCGACAAACACTCAGATGTGTGATTTCAGAAATTAACCCTTTGAGTACTGATGTAAAAATATCAAAATTTGAACCCTCAAATTTACTGCACAATGCACCTTGGAATATCAATATTTTGACTTCAGGGTGCTGAGGGTTAATAAAATTTGAACTAGAGATCTGTACATAAATTATAATTCAATATGTTACCTTTATCAATTCATCTTTCAATTTAAAGATGGGCAAGCTCTGTCGCTGTTCAAGAAGAGACTTCTTCTCTTTCTTTCCATATGAAGCTTTCTGACCACCTGTGATATGACGCTTCCATTCTGGTATATCAGTTGGAGCCATGCCCATTCCTTTCATATTTGCAGCTAGTTTCCTTCCATTATCTAAAATTATTTCAATAAGTAAATTATCATTCATACTTTTTATTATTTAATAAATTAAACCTACCTTCTGGGTCATAAGTTTGTGAGTACTGACACATGAAAAAGGAGGACATGAATTTAAAAAAAACTTTTTGCTAGAGATGGGAGGTTGTGGAATTCACATTGTGGTTGCAGTTTCAGGTTTTTTAGCTGAAAAACCTTTTTAGTGGTTATCGGTTATTAATGACCATATAGTATGCAGTTGTACATAACCTCCAGATACTGTTGCACAGCTACAGGTAAACAGTGACCAATCTGAAAATACAAAAGCTTGCACTAAATCACCAACTAAATCCCACTGCCCTAACATTTTTCTTGAAATGTTACCCAACAATGTTGAAAAAAATAACGTAAGAGTGTTACATTTTATCCCCACCTCCCCCTATATGCCTCCCTAAGGGTTATGCTATTTAATCCTTATATTATTTCTTGGAACCACCAACCCCACTCATACACTCACCCCAAAAAAGTTAAAAGACTGAAGTCAGATTGGTACCCCCCCAACCCCCCTCCCCCCATCTCTGAAAACGGTGAAAAAATGAATAAACACTGCCTCCACAGTCTTTTTTTTTTAACTAATAACAAAAGATAACACAATTGCCCTCATTATTTCTTGGGACGTTCTCTCCTCTCCTACACATGAATGAGTAATCAATTCAACTCTGGGTGGAAAATGATGAGTATAGTTCACTCAGACATTCAATCAGTTGAGCTAAAAAGATTTCATATTCTGAGAATGCGACCCACATTTAATATTTTATTATCCACTCAACTGTTGATTATAGAAAACATCGTGGGAAATAAAAATCGTATCCTCAACAGTGAAGACAAAGAAATTAACATTTTTTAGTAAATTTTGTTTCTTAACATACCTACCACAATTGTTTACAATTGGCTGTAACATAAGTGCAAGCCCTACTTCGGAACTAACTCAAGCTTTTAGAGAACTTTTCCAAACAAGTTGGAAAAGTAATAGAGTGCAAAAGCACGAAAAAGATCGAAAAAAGGGTCGAGCGAGACCAGTGCTCAAAATTACAGGTACTCTCTCTGCACACCTCTTGCGTTTACCGAGCACATGCGCAACAACCGTGACGTCAATTCTGCATTTCCGCCAACGAGAAGTGTGTGATTTAGCGGGGAGGCATCGATCTCAAAGATGCCCCCAAGGAGGGTGGGCCTCCGGTAAACAATTGTGGTAGGTATGTTAAGAAACAAAATTTACTAAAAAATTTTAATTTCTTTTCAATCTACTCACAATTGTTTACAATTGGCTGAATAAACAATAGGAGGAGGTGAATCACATAACCAATACCAACAAGAGCAGCAGAAAGAAAAGCAAGGATGGCAGAGAACAATAACGAAACCTGTAATGAAGATAGAGAGAAGGCACCGAAAAAGAACAAGGCTGAGTGAAGCACAACCTCGATAAAAACAATTTTAACAAGGGTGCACAACAGCCTGAGCAGCAACGAGAGGGCCTAAAGAATAAAGGTCCTCAGATTGCTGCTGAAAGTGGCGGAGATAAAAGGAGGAGAAGGTAGAGGCATTCCTCCAGTAAGCCGCATTCATAACATCCCGGAGCGAAACAGAATTGGAGAACGCACAGGATGTAGAAATGGCACGAACATCATGAGCATTAAACCGGTTCGAAACAAGATCCGACGCAGACAAGCGGGAATAAGCCAGCTTGATTGCAAGACAGATCCACCTGGAAATAGAATGGAAAGAGATAGACTGCCTCTTAGGAATGAGAGACAGAAAGAATCTCTTCCGACCCCTCCGAATGAACTGAGTGCGAGGAATGTAAGTCTTGATCGCACGAACAGGACAAAGAAGAGGTCTCCGGCCATCGACAGCAGGGAGAGCCCGAATGCAGATGGGAGGAGGTACTGAATCAGGAAGTTGATTCTTAGCCAGAAAAGAGCAATCAGTAGTGAAGGTGACACTGTTAGCCTCATTTCTGAAGAAGGCAGAATCAACAGATAGCGCATGAAGCTCACTGACTCGTTGAGCAGAAGCAAACGCTAGAAGAAAAGCCGTCTTATAGGTGAGAAAATGCATATCGGTCTCAGATAAAGGCTCGAATGGTGCCCCCTCCAAACAATGCAACACCCATGGCAAGTTCCACGTGGATGTAAGACACAAAACTCGAGGCCTCTTCAAAGAAAAGTGCCGAATGAGTTTGGATAGAAAAAGATTACCACCGATGCACCGCTTTCCCACATAAGAGAAAGTATCAGACAACATAGACCAATAGCCCTTAATCATAATAGGCCGGAGGCCCTTGGAGTCAAAAAGATGTACCAGAAAATCCGCAATTTGAGCGATTGATGGATCACGGTAATTCACATGGTGATCTGCACACCAGCGGGAGAAAACCTTCCACTTCGCAGCATAAGTCATGCCAGTGGAACGTTGCCGCGATGCAGAACTGCACTCCACTGTTCGTCTCGAAAAACCTCGGAGACTGGACCTGATAAAAGACAGGCGTGAAGGGACAGACTCACCAGGTTGTTGTGATACTTCCTGGGATGACCCTGGGAAAGAAGATCGTGACGTAGAGGAAGACGAACCGGCCAATCTGCCAACAGAGGCCGCAGCAGATTGATTCACACCCTCTGTGGAGACAGAGGTGTGATACTTCCTGGGATGACCCTGGGAAAGAAGATCGTGACGTAGAGGTAGACGAACCGGCCGATCTGCCAACAGAGGCCGCAGCAGATTGATTCACACCCTCTGTGGAGACAGAGGTGCGATCAGAATAATCCTGCAACTGCAAGCACGAATCTTTGCTAATACTTGAGGAAGAATTGGTGCAGGAGGAAAGGCATAGCTGATCCAACCTGTCCAGTACAGAGACAGAGCGTTGACTGCAAATGCCAGAGGATCTTGACAAGGGGAGACAAAGGTCTCTACCTGATCATTCCAGCGAGTAGCGAAAAGGTCGACCTGTGGACGGCCCCACTGCTCGCAAATCGCCTGAAACACCGACCGATGTAGCATCCATTCGGTTGGAAGGACACTGTTGCATCGGGACAGGGAGTCTTGAGACGCCCGGGAATGTGTCGAATGGACACCCGAGGGTTCACATCCCACGCCAACAGAAGAAGATCCTGAGACAGCCGATACATGGGAATCGAATGTGTGCCTCCTTGATTCCGTATGTAGGCCACTACTGTCAAATTGTCCGAAAGAAGTAGGACAAAATGGTCCGACAGATGAGGGATCCAAAGCCGAAAACTCAACAGAAGAGCAAGGAGATCCTTCTGGTTGATATGAAGGCCCACCTGCTCACTGTCCCACTCGCCGTGAGTAGACAGACCGAGAGGATCCAACGTCGCACCCCAGCCCCGATCGCTGGCATCCCCAGTAAGGATGGGATGTGATCGGCCAAAGGAAGATCCAACGGAACACCCTGTGTCAGCCAGGGAATATCGGCCCAAGGGTGGAGGTGACAAAGCAGAGACCGAGGAATAGTGAGTTTCAGGTCCAGCGGATCTACATTCGGACACCAATGATCCAACAGGAAGTGTTGGAGAGGTCGGACAAACAAGCAACCGAGCGGAATAAGATCTGTCACCAAACCGCAAAGGCCCAGCATCCGAAGGAAAGTCCTGGCCGAGACCGAGGAAGATTGAAGCAGGTTCCGAGTCAAGGCAGAAAGAATCGTCGCCGACACTACATTGTGAAGAGTGTCGAAATCCATCCCCAAATGACGGAATCGCTGAGAAGTAAGGAGATCCGACTTCTCGCGATTGACTCTGAAACCCAGCGACGCTAGCAGGCAAAGAAACTGCCGGACATCTAACTCCAGAACAGCAGCATCGTGGTGCTGTTGGAGGATGTCATCCAGGTAGGCTGACGAAGTCACAGCCGACTGAGTATGGTGGAAAGCAAGCACATGTGACATCAGTCGGGTGAAGGCCCAAGGAGCCAGGTTCAAACCGAACGGGAGAGCATTGAATTGATACACTCGATCCTGAAACGAGAACCGAAGGTATTTCCGTGACGCCAGATGAATGGGTACATGGAAGTAGGCATCCTTCAGGTCGATACTGGCAGCAAAGTCGTCCTGATGAACTGAACATCGAACCGACCGGAAAGTCTCCATACTTAAATGAGGAGCTATAATGTACTCGTAAAGGATACTCAGATCGATGACAGGACGAAATTGGCTGTTTTTCTTCGGCACCAAGAAAAGTCTCAAGTAAAACCCCGGTGAAAGGGTGTTCCTGACCACCTCGATCGCCCCTTTGGAGGGGAGATTGTCGATCTCCTGCACCAGAAGGTCCCGACGCAGAGAATCGGAAGGGACCTGAGTTGGGAGGGGCACCCGAGATAAACTGGAGTGCCAATGGAAGGACAGTCGCAGACTGGATTGAATGACGTCGAGGACCCAAGGGTCCAACGTTATCTCTGTCCAACGGTCGTAAAACAGCGACAGCCTTCCCCCGACTGGAGGCGAATCGAGGTGAGAACCTTCACTTGCAGCCTCGATGAGGCCCCCGAGAGGAAAAACCACCTCGGTAAGTGACAGAGTCCTGAGACTTTCCTGCCTGAGGCTGCCAGCGAGCCTGGCCACGTCGGCGCTTCTTATGTGCAGAAGGAGCAGACGGAGCCGAAGGCGTAGCCGATATCGCCGACGAGGCATACGCAGCAGCACGTTTGGCGGGCCTGGAACGACCACCACCCGCAGCAGCAGGTTGGTCAAGTTGTCGCAGCAAAAGCTGGTCCTTCGAATGACGAAGAACTTCGCCATGAACAGCTTCCACGGAACCATGGAACAACTGAGGTCCCACCAAAGAGGCAGACCTCAGAACAGCACGTTGCTCAGAAGGAAGGGATGGCGAAGAATCCAACACCGCATCCCGGCGTGCCAGCTCCAAATTAGCCGTGTTACAGGTGTGAGCGTGTGTCAAGTTCATAAGAGCCTGTGACAAAACGCAAAAAGACGCCTGAGCGTCATCAAACTCCCCTGGTGGAAAATATTCAGCCAGAGCAGTGACGACATGGTCCGCGAGAGATAACATGCCCAGCATCTCTTGGGACAGGCCCACCATAGATTCAACTACCGACATCGGGAGAACTGCCGACTTAGGCTTAGTTAACCCAAGGGAAGAATCCTCATCCACAGTAGTCATCCTTGGAAGACTGGTGGAGAGACGGAATCGTAAACACAAAACCGCGATGGAGGCAGAAAGGCATCAGCTCTAGAAAAGAAGGAACCCTTGAGGGCCTTAGAACGCATTTTGGCGTCTAAGCCCTGGAAGGACTCAACAACCTGAGCTGATTGCAGAGGATGCAAAGCCCCGGAGCTAGAAGGCTCAACAGGGTTACGGCGCTCCACAGTGGACCGTGGCCGGATGGTCACAGATGGCTGGTCTAAAGGTTGAACGTCCGGCAATAAGCCGAAGTCAAAATCCAAAGCCTGCCCTAAGACTGACGAGGGGGGCCCATCACCTTCCAGATAATCGTCATCCTCCGCAGCAGAGGAGACGTAGCCCAACCCAGGCTGACCAGCAGAAACCTTCTGGGAAGACTGAGCAGTATCCAAGGGGCCAGGCGAGACATCTCGGCGACCGACCAAAGCAGGTTGTGCCTCAGGAGGCACAGAGAGGCCAACTTGAGGGTTGCCAGAAAGCAACCGGGTGAGCGCCAAAACGGCCTGAAGCAGGTCACCCTGAGAATTCGTCGCAGCAGCATCGCCCGACGGAGTGTCCACCCAATGGACCCTTCTGGTAGAAGAACCCAAGTCCTCAGAAGAGACTGACGTCGAACGTCGATCGGCAGACAGAATAGCAATATGGTGAGAAGACACTGGAGGATAGTCCCGATTGTGATGCCCAGGGGCCATCACTGACCTCTGCGAAACAGAAGGTCCTGCCTGCAAATCCTCGAAAGAGACCGACGGCGCATGTTGATCAGTGGTTGGACCTAGGACACGGTGAGAAGACACCAGAGGATTGTCCCAAGAATGACAGGAACCTGTCATTGGTCTCTGCGCGGCAGACGGCCCCAACTGCCCATCCTCTGAGACCGACGGCAAGCATCGATCGACACCCAGACTCGGAACACAGTGAGAAATCACCGGAGGAAGGTTCCGAGAGTGACAGTTAACAGGGGTTGTCAGTGACCGCTGCCGAACAGCAGGCCCTGGATGCCAACATCCCAACACCATCCTGCTAGGCGGCACACTAGCAGGGGAAGGAGGAACAATATATGTTTCACTCGAGGGACGAGGAATCGCTGCCGAAGCGACCGACCGGCTCAACCGACTAGAAGCAAACCTAGCCAGATGAAACGGAGCAGACAGCAAACCCGCACAGCCCCGCCGCGAGGCTGAGAGCACACAGACACACCAGCAGATACAGCCTCGGTCCCCCAAGACTGTAGACCATCCCCAGAGGAGATGGAAGAGCCACCATCAGACAGAATAGGATCTGTAGTAACAACTTCCTCAGCAACTGTCGACAGCGTTGGAGGCAGATCGGAGAGGGTCACCGAGCTGACCTCGGAGACGCTCTCTACGAAAACAGACGCCTCAAGAGTGACATCAGAAGACAAAGAGACCACGGTCTCCACGTCAGGTATCACTGAACTAGCACCGACAACAGTTGCAGAGGAACTCGCCACAGAAGACAGATCAGAATCCTGTGTGACAGAGTCACCACATGCACCAGCAGAAATGTCTGCTACGGCACGGCTACCCTTACCCCAAGAACGAGGGGTTCTAGCTCTGGACAGAACCACCTTGTTAACAGAAGCCCAGAATTTAGAGGACCAAACCCCACAAATACCACATGATTGGGCCTGAGTGCAATTGTTGCAAGTGACACACGTGGAATGAGAGTCGTCCACATGCTTCACTTGTAAGCAAGAGGAACAAGGAATAGTCTTTGGCATTATATGAATGAAAATGGAATCAAGCTTCCCGCCGACGGAAAACAGCACAAAGGTCGTGTTCACACGTGTGGGAAAAACAAGATTAAGTGTGAAGAAACAAGCAATAATGATAAAAAATAACATTAATCAAAAACAATTGTGGATAGCTTGATAAAAGGATACAATCCACTTGCACACAATGAAAAGCAGAGCACATATAATAAGTTGTTCAAGAATAACAGCAAAGTAGCACGAGTCACAAAAATTTCTGACCATGTACAAATGGCGGAAATAAAAGGAATTGACGTCACGGTTGTTGCGCATGGGCTCGGTAAACGCAAGAGGTGTACAGAGAGAATACCTGTAATTTCGAGCACTGGTCTCGCTCGACCCTTTTTTCAATCTTTTTCGTGCTTTTGCACTCTATTACTTTTCCAACTTGTTTGGAAAAGTTCTCTAAAAGCTTGAGTTGGTTCCGAAGTAGGACTTGCACTTACGTTACAGCCAATTGTAAACAACTGTGAGTAGGTTGAAAAGAAACTGTCACTTTTACTGTATCAAAAACATTATTAACCCTTTACTCAACGTAATGATCAAAACTGGCCAGTGATATTTTGAAAAATCGCCAATTAATTTTCATTATTTTTTCATTTTTTTGTCTCAAAAATTATAAATTCAAAGTAATTTGTATATTTTTTATACTTACCAATGGCCCAGACCAGCTGGTGCTAACTCAAAAAATAATCCAGAGCCAAACACAAATTTTGCCCCCAATCCCCAAATTTGCATGCAAAACCGAAACTTGAATGTCCTATCTGGTCCTCCATACTTTTGCGAACTGCGCATGTGCAGTATCCAGGAAGACACCGAAATTGGCGCCAACCATCATTCTTTCTAAAATTGTCTGATAAATGTTGTAAACTGCGGGGAGGTATGAGTGCCCACTCATGGGAGGGCCATACCTGTCTGGGCTATTGGTAAGTATAAAAAATATACAAATTACTTTGAATTTATAATATTTTTATACAACAACCAATGGCCCAGACTAGCTGAATCGTAAAAAGGCAGGAGGACCTAGGACATAGAGGAAAATCCAATTACTCAATCACTTCATAAAGAATATCTCCTACAGGAGAATAGGAGAGAAAGGAATTATATATGCCTTTCTCATTTACGAGAAACGAGAAAGAGATAACACCAACAATGTAATTGAGCATTACAAAATATAATTCTCCATTTAATGCCAGCATAACCCATTATGCTAATTCGGTGAAGGGAAGCCAATATATAAAGACAGTCCAGAGAATGAGACTCTTTATACTCATTTAAAAGTGTCCGAGAATTGTATATTAATGCCCGTTTGACACGTGACATATACAAATGCTTCACAGTGAGCTACACTTTAAAAACAATACATAATGAGACATATTATTTGCTTCACACCAAGCTACACATTAAAACCATTCCAGCACCGACTCGGAGCTACTGACACTGGAGGAGGTCTTCCCTTGCTTTTCACTATAAAACCACATGATCATAAGGGAAAAAACCATTCCCCCTCTTCCCCTTGTTCTGAGATACGTGACCACAGAACGAAGAGGGCAGCAGAACAGCGTCACTGCTGGAATGGGTTGCCGAAATAACTATAGATGTAATCATTTTAGTGGATGACATTCTGAGCAACAGAAAGAGGACCTAAACATATTAGGTCACCAGAGATGGACTCTAAATTTCTAACGTAAAACTTGGTAAATGTCGAGGGCTGTGTCCAATACGCAGCCTTCATGAGATCAGTAATGGCTATACTACTAGAATAAGCCCAGGAAGTGGACAGTACTCTAACTTCATTCGCTGATATCTTATTTACAGAAAACTGATCCGAAGATAGACTTTCATAGGCAGTATGTATTGCCAACTGAATCCATCTAGCAACAGAATGAACAGAAATATCTTTTCTGTTAGGAATTAATGAAAGAAAGAAGAGTGTCCTTACTTTTCTTATCAAGTCTGATCGGCGTTTATATATGAGCATAGCCCTGACTGGACACAGCAGAGGTCTACGGTTACCCGTAGACGGCAGAGCCTTAATGGTAATAGGCTCAGGCCATTTATCTGGAGCCTGATTCTCAGCCAAGAATCCCACTTCTGTAGTTAAAGTAATGGTATTACCCACACTATGGTAGTGAGGTTCATCAACAGATAAAGCATGAAGTTCACTAACTTTTCTAGTGGATGCAAAGGCTAAGAGAAATGCCGTTTTATAGGTCAAGAACTTGAACTCTACAACGTCCAATGGCTCAAACAGAGCTTCTTTAAGCTTCAACAGAACCCAAGCCAAATTCCACTTAGGAATTAATCTGAGGGTTCTAGGTCTATTAATAGAGAAATTTCTAAATAGCTTGGATAATGAAGCATTAGATCCAATTGTCAAGTTATCATGAGCGTAAGTGTCTGATAACATAGACCAATAGCCCTTAATAGTGACGGGCTGCAGTTTGAGAACGTCAAACAAGTAGACCAGAAAGTATGCAATATCTGGTATGGACGGATTGTATACATCTATCGACTGATCCTTACACCAACGGAAGAAAACCTTCCACTTCGCTGCGTAATTCAATGAAGAGGAGGACCTCTTGCAGTTAGAAACTGTGTCCACTGCTCGTCCTGTAAATTGCTTGCTGTGCAAGAAGGACCGCACAATAGAAATACATGAAGGTTGAGACCTTCCGGGTTGTGATGCAGTGTGCGTGACTTCCCCTGATAAAGAAGGTCCTCTCGTGGAGGAAGCTTCCGGGGAACGTCCCATAACAGACACTTGAGAAGATTGATCCACGGTTTCTGTGACGACAGAGGTGCTACTAGTAGGATCTTGCAATGAGACTGTTTGATCTTTAACAGAATCTGCTGAATCAACGGAGTTGGAGGATACGCATATCCTATCATTCCGTCCCATGAGATTGACAGAGCATCTACTGCGTACGTTCGATGGTCTGGACTTGGCAACACGTAGTCTGTAACTGATTGTTCAGACAAGTCGTGAACAGATCTATCATGGGTCAATCCCACTGGTAGCAGATCTGTCTGAATACGTGCTTGTTGAGCGTCCACTCCGATGGCAACAGGTGACCTTTCTGAGATAGTGAGTCTGCTAATACGTTCAGACAACTGGTATATGATGATCAGAGAGATGAATATGATGATTCATGACATACAGGAGAATTTTTTTCAGTTAGTTCGCTGAACAGAATCGAATGAGTGCCACCCTGGTTCCTGATATACGCTACGACTGTCAAGTTGTCCGACAATATCTGAATGTGAGCGTCCGCTAGAATGCGAATCCAATGTTGTAGCGCTAGCCATATTGACATCATCTCTTTGATGTTTAAGTGCTTCTCTAGAAATCGAGGGTCTCAAAGATCCTGACACTTCAAGTCTGTCGGGCTGAGGGTCACGCTCCAATCCGTTTGACTCGCATCCGTCATAATCGTAAAAGCCGAATCCGGCAGTTGCAGCGGAACACCCTGAGTTAATCACAGAATATCTGCCCAAATCTGGACCTTTTGTTTTAATAGGTCTGTTAAAACAATACTGGTCTCGAGTGAATGCATCTTCACACTCCAGTTTTGAGTAAAGAATATCTGGAGGGGGCGCGTGCGCAGACGGCCCATCAGAATACGATCTGCAGCTGCCCCGCACAGACCCATCAGTCGCATGAATTCCCTCACTGTTAATGCGTCTGAGTGTAGACAAAAGCAAGCATAACAACTGACTAATTTCGCTCTGGGTAACGGCAGACGAACCAGATTGTTGTGAGTCTCGAAGCTCATTCCTAAGTGAATGAATGACTTGGACGGAGCTAGATCCTACTTTTTCTCATTTACGATGAAGCCAGGACGTCGGAGCAATAGAAACAGACTCTGAACATCATTCTGAAGAATAGTTTTGTTACCGCATCTCTGAAGAATGTCGTCCAAGTACGCCAACGTTACCGCAGATGAATGAGCTCAGAAGTGAGACAGGAGCACGGTGGCTCAGTAGGTAGAGGTGCAGGCTGCAAGCCGAGAGGTCCTCGGTTCGAATCCCACCTGCGGCAACCGCATTGTGTCCTTGGGCAAGACACTTCATCTCCATTGCCCGCATGGGGGCACGATGACGCCGTGTACTAAGGTGTACTACACGTCGATGGTACGCATGTCTTCAAGCAATCTAACCCTGCCTGTGCTGCAGTGCAGAGTTACGATGTTGGGGAGCTGGCAGCTGCTCGTCGTTGCTCGGTGGTTCTCTCCGGGTACTCCGGCTTCCTCCACCCATAAAACTGTCACGGTCATGATTAGCCATTGTGCATAAATATGTGACCTTAAACATCAATAAATAATAATAATAAATATAAATATAGAAGTGAGACATTACCGAATTCATTATTCGAGAGAATGCCCAGGGAGCCAGGTTCAGACCGAAGCACATCGCTAGGAACTGATACACTGTCCCTTGTATGGCAAACCACAGGTACTTTCTGAATACCGGATGTACCAGGACAAGTACGCATCCTTTAGATCTATGCTTGCCGCATAGTTGTTCACTTGAATGCTCGCTCTTACCGACCGAATGGTCTCCATATAGAACTTTGGAGCCACAATAAGCTTGTTTATCCAGCTCAAGTCTATTAGTGGTCGGAACGAGCCGTCTGGCTTCGGTACGAGGAACAGGTGACTGTAGAAACCTAGAGAATTTTGATTCTCGACAACCTCTATTGTTTCCTTTGATAAGAGAGCCTGTACCTCCGCTATGAGAGACTCTCTTTTGCAAGGATGTGATGGAAGATTTGTCCAACACGGACATCTTGTTAGTGGTGGTTTCGCTCAGAATGTTAGCTGTAGGCCGTCCAAGAATATACTTCTCACCCACCGGTCTTCCGTAATTGTTATCCAGTTTTCTGCGAAGCTTGATAACCTTCGGCCAACTGGCAAGCAATAGAGGTCCTGACCATCAACTGTACGACCTGCGATGCTTACGGGAGGAGAAACCACATCCTCCCCATGAAGAGCCTCAACCCGTCGGCTTAGAGGGCATCTGATCGGTAGTCTCGATCAGACATATGCCCCTTTCCCGAGCCGCTGTACTGACGACCTCCAGAGTAACCATAGGAGGGTTTCCTATACCCTCACAAGGAGTCCCCTTTAGACGATTTCTGTCTGGGACGTCCTCTTTTACTCTTTTCTGCTGACGCGGGTCGATGAGACGCCGACTTTAGAAGCAGAGTATTAGATGCTTTCTTAGTAGCCTGGTCATAAACCAGAGAAAGCTTCTCATCAAATATAGCATTTCCGGAAACCGGAGCGACTCAGAAAGAGTTTTCCACCTTGTCATCTATCAAAGATGATGACACAAGGGCACCATCATGTCTGATTAACTCCAAATTAGCCACTGTTACGGCGGAGTTATACGTGGTAAACATAATAGCCCTGGAAAGAACTCTTGAAGAGGTACGAACATCCTCAAATTCCTTTCTGTTGAGATGTTGCGCCATAGCTCTTCTAGGGTGATCTGCGTAAGACATAGCGTTCAAATTCGCTCTATTTGAAGAAATTGCGGTCTCAATTGTGTCCGAGCGAATTGTGAATGACCCAGGCAAGGATACCTCTAGATCCTCGGCCTGCTCATCCAAATGCAGAGGAACTCTCTGTACATCTTCCCCAACTGTTTTAAATGAACGTGGTCCAAGAAACGGTAAATTTATGGAAGATGATGATAAGAAACCGCCTTTTTTCTTCCCACTGGAAAGCTTGAATATGGCGTCATCTAAATGGCTGAAAGTTAAAAAATTTATAGTAATTTATATATTTTTTATACTTACCAATGACCCAGACTTAGCTGGTGCTAACTCCAACAAAACCAGGGCCAAACACAAATTTTGTCCCCCAATCCCCAAAATTTGCATCCAAAACAAAAAGAAATCATGTCCTAAAGGACCTCCATAGTACGCCTCTACTGCGCATGCGCAGTGACGCAGTCGTCCCGAAATTGGCGCCAATTATCATTCTTACTGGCAGTGCCTGGTCAGCGCTATGTACTCAGCGGGGAGGCAAGAGTTCCCAACTCCAGGGAGGGCCATCCCCGTCTGGGTCATTGGTAAGTATAAAAAATATATAAATTACTATAAATTTTTTAACATTTTTATACTGTACCAATGACCCAGACTTAGCTGAATAGTAAACAGGCTGGAGGGCCTAGGACATAGAGGAAAATCCAATAAGCTCAACTATATAGTAAAGAGGTAACCCCTTAAGGAGAAAAGGAGTATTAGGCTTTACATGTATCTTTCTTATTTAATATTAAATTAGAAAGATACACTACCCTTAATAATTGAGCACAATAACATTCATGTTCTCTATTAACATCCAGTATAACCCTTATACTAATTATTTTTAAAGCAAGCCAATAAATAAAGTAGTCCAGAGAATTGAGACTCTTTATAATCATTTAAAAGTGTCCGAGTATTGTATATTAAAGCCCGTTTGACACTTGACATATACAAATGCTTCACACCGAGCTACACTTTAAAAATAAGACATGAATGAAAATAAACATTAATATTACACTTTAAAACCATCCCGGAAGCGACTCAGAAATACTGACTTGGAGGAGGCATTCCCTTGCTTTTCACTATAAAGCAGGTGACCTGAGGGAACACCCGCCCCCCCCCCCCCCCCCCCCCCCCCCTTCCCCTTGCCCTGGGTCAAATAGCCCAGAGCGAAGAGGGCAGCCGGACGGAGTCACTGCCGGAACAGAAAGCCTGCATAACTATAGTTGCAACTGTTTAGTGGACGACATTCTGAGCAACAGATAACGGACCTAAACAATGCAGGTCTCCAGAAATGGACTCAATATTTCTGAGATAAAAATTCGTAAATGTGGATGGCTGAGACCAATAAGCAGCCTTCATTAAATCTGTAATAGCAACACTATTAGCATAAGCCCAGGAAGTAGAAAGAGCTCTTACTTCATGAGCAGAAATCTTAAGCACAGACTGCTGAGAAGAAGATAAATCTTCATAAGCAGTACGGATAGTTAACTGAATCCATCTAGCAATAGAATGGACTGAAATGTCCTTTCTATTAGGCATCAAAGACAGAAAGAAACGTTTCCGTCCCTTTCTGATAAACTGAGATCTCTGTTTATAGATACGTAGTGCTCTAACAGGACAGAGTAAAGGCCTACGCCCGTCTGAAGACGGAAGAGCCTTAATAACAATAGGTTCCGGATATTTATTAGGAGCCTGATTCTTAGCTAAAAAACCCACATTAGTAGTGAAGGTGATAGTGTTCCCAACACTACGATAATGAGAATCATCCACCGATAGTGCATGAAGCTCACTGACTCTTCTGGCAGAAGAGAAAGCTAAGAGAAAAGCTGTCCCAAGAGGTTCAAATGGCTTTTCCTTCAATTTAAGGAGAACCCAAGCTAAATTCCACTTAGGAATTAATCTAAGAGTTCTGGGTCTATTTATCGAAAAGTTTCTAACCAATTTCGATAAAGAGACATTAGATCCAATTTGTAAACTATCATGATGTGCATAGGTATCAGATAACATAGATCTATAACCCTTTATAGTAACAGGCTGCAGTTTGATTTCGTCAAACAAGTATACTAGAAAGTTTGCAATGTCTGGTATAGAGGGATCAAATATATCTACAGAATGATCCCTACACCAACGACGAAAAACCTTCCACTTAGCCGCATAGTTTAGCGAAGAGGAGGTCCTCCTACAGTTAGAAATCGCGTCCACTGCTCGTCCTGTAAAGTGCTTGCCATGCAAGAAGGACTGCACAACGGAAAAACGTGAAGGTTGAGACCTTGCGGGTTGTGATGGAGTTGGCGCGATTTCCCCTGCGAAAGAAGATCCTCTCGTGGAGGAAGCTTCCGCGGTAGGTCCCACAACAGACACCTGAGTAGATTTATCCACGGTCTCTGTGGCGACAGAGATGCTACCAACAGAATCTTGCATTGAGATTGTTTTATCTTTAGCAATACTTGTTGAATTAACGGCGCTGGAGGATACGCATATCCTATCATTCCGTCCCAAGGGATCGACAGAGCGTCTACTGCAAATGCTCTTGGATCCGGACACGGGGACACATACGTCTGCAACTGATTGTTGAGATGTGTCGCAAATAAGTCTATCATTGGCCGTTCCCATTGGTAGCAAATCTGATTGAATACTTGTTTGTTGAGAGTCCACTCCGACGGCAACAAGCGACGCTTTCGTGAAAGGGAGTCTGCTAGCACATTCAGACGACCCGGTATGTGACGGACCGAAAGAAGAACGTGATGTTCTAACGCAAACAGAAGGATTCTTTCCGTTAGATTGAACAACGGAACTGAATGAGTGCCTCCCTGATTCCGTAATTACGCCACTACTGTCGTATTGTCGGATAGGATTTGGACATGAGCATCGTGAATAATGTCCATCCAGTGACGTAACGCAAGCCAAATTGACGTCATTTCCTTGATGTTTATGTGCTTGCACAGGAATTGCGGATCCCAAAGACCCTGGCATCTCGAATCCGTTGGGATTAATGATGCACCCCAACCTGTTTGACTGGCATCCGTCATAACGGTAAAACTCGGATCCGGCAACTGCAGCGGAACTCCTTGAGTTAACCACTGAATGTTTGCCCAAGTCTGAATCTCTTGTTTCACTTGATCTGACAAGAGAACGTCTACATCGAGCGAATGAATTTTCACACTCCAATTCTGAGTCAGGAAAATTTGAAGAGGACGTGTGCGTAGCCGCCCCATCGGAATGAGATCCGCGGCGGCTCCGCACAGACCTATCAGTCTCATAAATTCTCTCGCCGTGACTTTGTCTGCGTGCAGACAATAGCGAGCGTAACAACTGACTAATTTCGCTCTGGTTAACGGCAGACGAACGAGATTGTTGTGCGTCTCGAAGCTCATTCCCAGATGAGTGAATGACTTGGACGGCACCAGATCCGACTTCTCCTCGTTTACTATGAAACCGAGACGTCGGAGCAATAGAAGAAGATTCTGAACATCGTTCTGAAGCGTTAACTCGTTGCCGTACCTCTGAAGAATGTCGTCCAGGTAGGCCGACGTTACCGCAGACGAATGAGCTCGGAAGTAGATCATTACCGAGTTCATTACCCGAGTGAAAGCCCAGGGTGCTAGATTCAATCCGAAGCACATGGCCCGGAACTGATACACCATTCCTAGGACTGCGAAGCGTAGATACTTTCGGAATGTCGGATGTACCATGACGTGAAAGTACGCATCTTTGAGATCTATGCTCGCTGCATAATCGTTCACCCGAATACTCGCTCTGACCGATCGAATCGTCTCCATATAAAACTTCGGAGTGACGATCAGCTTGTTTATCCAGCTCAAATCTATGACTGGACGGAACGAGCCGTCCGCTTTCGGAACAAGAACCAGATGGCTGTAGAATCCCAGAGATTCCTGGTTTTCTACGACCTCTACCGCATTCTTCATTAAAAGAGACTGCACCTCTGATAACAGAGCGTCTCTTTTCTGTGGATTTGACGGAAGATGAGTCCACTTTGGACTTCGAGTTAATGGAGGCTTTCGTTTGAAGGATATCTTTAGACCTTCCGAAGTCACTCCTCTCACCCAAGGGTCGTCCGTAATCGACGCCCACTCTTGTGAAAAACTCGACAACCTTCCGCCAACCGGAACGCGATAGAGGTTTAAGCCATCACCTCCTGGACCTGCGAGGCCTGCGGTAGGAGAAACCACGTCTTCCACGACCCGCACCTCGCCTCGTCGACCTCGGGGCGTCCGACCGATTGTCCCGGCCTGAAGGACGTCCCGAACGAGAGTCGCTATCCTGACGGTCTCTCGAATAAGACCAAGAGGACGCACCGGAACCTCTATAGGAACCTCTCTTGGGCACATTAGACCCAGAAGTGCCTGTCTTATTCGTGTCTGCTGTATCCGACTTTTTAGGAGCCGATCTGAACAACAGAGAATCATTAGCTTTCTTTTTAATTTTATCATAAATAGCGGAAAGCTTGCCGTCAAAGAGAAGTTCTCCTGAGACCGAAGCGACTCTAAGAGAGTTCTTCACCTTAGAATCCACTAGTGTGGATGTAGCTAGGGCTGCGTCACGTCTAACCAACTCCAGATTTGCCACTGAAAGGGTGGAGTTACACGTGGAATAAGCTACTGCCCTTGAAAGAAGTCTTAAAGAGGATTGTATATCCTGAAACTCTTCCCCTTGAAGGCGCAGTGATAACGCCTTAGTAAGGTGATCTGCGTAAGATAAGGCATCTAAATTGGCTCTGTTAGACGCAATAGCTGTTTCCAACACCGCGGTTGGAATAGAAGCTGACGACGGTAATGATAGCTCTAAGTCTTCCGCCTCGTCGTCCATACGCAGAGGAACTCTCGGTATACCCTGTCCTGCCGTATCGAATTTATTCCTTGCATTAATGAAAGGCAGGTTAAGAGTATTAGCGGACAAGAAACCTGCTTTCCCCGTCCTGGAAGCAAGTTTAAATATAGCGTCGTTCAATAATTCAAATGTTCTTGCAACATTATTGGACTGCGACGGAAACTCGGGAGCGATGTCCCTGAACCGCTCAAAAAATTCAGAGTCCAATGACGCTATAATTCTCTTGTCCGGAAGCGCAGCAGTCTGGCCCGACGGAACAACTTGAGGGAGAAAGTGCCGGATGAAGTCCACGGCAGCTTTATGTTGTTCCGAAAGGGATAGCTCCAATTCATCCGTATCCCTTTCACCATCCGGTCGGACCTCCCGATGTTCCCGGTCCTCCGCCCCCGATGCTTCGGCGGAGCATACCGACCCAGCGCCGTCGGATAATTCTCGATCCGACACCGTTTCTGTCGGCTGCTGGGATGCTGCGATAAGCTGTGCTATCTGCACAAGAATGTCCGACGTCGAGACCTGCGGAGGCACAGTCTTTCGCTGCTTCGCCGAGGGCAGCTCCGCATCAGATGGCTCCCGCATACTTTTCCTATGCGAACGTCCGGAGTCCATCGGTCTCGAATCCCTGGCTGCCGGATGGTGTGACCTGGTCGCCGAAGAATCCTTCATCGGCGAAGCTGGTAAAATATCGGAGGTCACGCAGCCAAGGTGCGGTCGTGTGCGCTGACGAGAAGAGGAAGCCTTAACAGTCTCTGCGGACTGCTTATACAACGGAGCGTCCCGAGCGACGGACGTATGCTCCGCTAAAGACACATTTTGTACCACAACATCTGGTCCCAGATGTTGTTGTACGAGAGAGGGACCTCTCTCGCTCGCGGCCCGGCTGGACCTGGACGAGCTAGGAACCGGACTAAAAGGCTTCCTCCGTTCTCGTTTACTATCCGCCGTCACTGGGTGTGCATCTATTATGTTTATAGTGCTCGCATCACCCAAAATTTCCTCTTGGACCGCATCGGACGAACCCGGCTGCCGAACCATTCGGTGAATAGACGCTACACCGGGCGAGCTAGCGGACGACATTTGTCTAATCTCCATGAGCACTTTTGCCGCTAGCTCTGAATTCATTTGTGACGACGGACGCACACTTGAAGAAGATAACATGGAAACATCACCCTGTTCTGGTTCCTCTGAAATAGAAACTGAAAGAGTAGAGTGACCTTGTGGAGAAAGAGCCGGCATCGCTCTTTCTCCAGAAACAACATATCGTGACACACGTTTCCAATGTTTCTCATCCCAATGTTCACATATAGGACAGGGATTAATGCGAGAACACTGACTACAATTAATACAATGATCATGAAAGTCAGAGGAAGATTTCTTCCTATTACAATTTGAACAATGTCCCTTCATTGTGAAAGAACAACAATAAGTCCTAGTTACTCGCAAAAACCCCTGACACAAAGATACATAATAACATGATCCATTAATAAATGAAAAAACAATTGCAAAACAAAATAATTTTGAAAAAATATTTTTTCAGAGAAGCCCAAGTTGCTGAAAAGTAACGTTGAGCCCCGATGGATCCGATGGCAAAGTGTGGTCAAAAATTTTAAATTTATATAAAATAATTAATGAGACACTTTCGGATAATATAAATGTATCTTATAATGAGATAAACTACCACAAAGGCAAACAGCCCCCCTCAAAAAAGGCTGTTGCCAATGAAAACAAACAGTGTAAACACACTAGAAAACATGACTCCAGGCACTGAAAAAACTGGCCCGGAATCAGTCATCAATTACACTCTATCTGATGCAAAACAGAGACTCCCAGGGGAGAATCTGTAGAACATCAGATGGAAGATGCAGAACACAAACGTTATACACCCATGGGTGAAAACGTAACTATGGGGAAAATAACAGAAAACATTCTGTAACCAAGCAACTCTCCCAGGAAATTTTAGAAATGAAACTTCTTAAAAATATGCCAAAAGCATGGGAGAATTGCCAGGGGGGACTTTAGAAGGCTAGGGGAGAGGAAACACTGAATAAGCAGTGCAACAATTAGCAAGAATGACAACAAGAGGCCCATGCCTCGAAAATAGGCAACTTAACATAATTTCATCAAAAAATTTTAAGTACAGCCCTGATTATTTTTTGCCACTTCTTTTTCCTCTCCTCCTTCTATCCTCCTTAGAATCACATTTTCTCCAAAAATTACGTGTCTGGCATCCTTTAAACTGAGATTTACAAGCACAAAGATCAGTGAGATGTTGACTGATGAAGGGCCAAACAGAGAATGATAATTGGCGCCAATTTCGGGACGACTGCGTCACTGCGCATGCGCAGTAGAGGCGTACTATGGAGGTCCTTTAGGACATGATTTCTTTTTGTTTTGGATGCAAATTTTGAGGATTGGGGGGCAAAATTTGTGTTTGGCCCTGGTTTTGTTGGAGTTAGCACCAGCTAAGTCTGGGTCATTGGTACAGTATAAAAATGCCTGCGACACCTGCCTAGAATGAACCGGAAAAGAAAGGACCTCCTCCTTTGTCCGGATAAAGCCTGCGTCCAACAATGTCAGCGGTTTCTTTCTAGTCGTCGCAGCATTCTGATTTGGCAGAACAAATTCAGGGTAGTATTGATGGATTAAATCCATCGCAACCATGTGCTGTTCCGAAAGGGAAGAGGAATCCTCTTCCATATCCCTTTCACCATCCGAAAGAATCAGTTGAGAATCTCGGTCTCCTGCATCTGAATGAACAGATGACTGGACCAACCCAGCACCGTCCGACAGTTCAGGTACTGAGACTGCCATAGGCTGCTCTTGCACTTGCTGGGATGCTGCGAACAGCTGCGCAATATGCGACAGCCAGTCTGTTACGGAGGCCGGAGGAGCATCGGTCTTCTGTTTCTTCGCAGCTTGCTGCGCCTAGGACGGTGTGTCAGAGATGGCTCTTTTCTCCGGATGTCCCGATGAACGAGGCTTCGTCTCCCTAGCTACAGGATGGTTCGACTTCTCAGACGATGAGTGGTCCTTTCTTGGCGATGCAGGATGGATATCCGAAGTCGGGTAGCTAAGGTGCGGTCGTGTGTGCTTGGTAGATGACGTTGTAGAAGCCAAAACTGCAGCCGAGGCAGGCTGCGATCTGTGTGGAGCATCCCGAACGGAAGGCGTGGACGTATGCTCCAACTCCCGCAAGTTTCTGCCAGATGCTGCTGGGAAAGAGAAGGACCTCTCTTGCTCGCGGTCCTTTCAGGCCTCGCAGAGCTTCCCATGGTACTTGCAGGCTTCTTCCTCTGTTCTGTCGTCGCTGGGTGAGCATGTTTATGTTTTAAGGTGCTCGCTCTACCCAATCCACTTCTATCGACCGCAACGGACATACCCTGCGTCACGGTACCCACTGACTGAGTAACCGCTTCACAGGTCGAGCTAGCTGCAGACAAGGGACTAAAACCACCGGCTAGTGGCTTTATCCCGTCTAATATTCATGAGCACCTTGGCAGCTAGTTCTGTTTGCTCATCTGAGCGCGATGACGGTAGCACACTTTCTCTAGGCGTCATGTAACCATCACCATGTTCCGCTGAAAAAGAAACTGAGAAACTTGATTGACTTTGCGGCAAGAGAGCCGGCATTGACCTCTCACCACTAACATCGTACCGTGACACCCACATTTGTCATCCCATCCAACACATGTAGGACAAGAATTAGTGGGTGTACATCGACTACCAGCATGGCAACATGCATGTAAATCAGAGGTAGACTTCCTTGCCTTGCATTTTGAGCAATAAGCTTTCATAGTTAATCAAAACAAAGTCGACAGTACTTCCACCAACTCCACAATAAATATATAATAAAGATACATAATAAATCACATTCAAAATAGAAATCGAAAAATTAATTTAAAAAAAAAATTTTCCAAAAAAATTTTGACAGGAGCCCAAGATCCCAAAGGGAACAGACGAGCCCAAAGGTATCCTGATAGAGCCTAAGTATGGACAAAATTCTAAAAATAATTGCTACACTACCGGAATAACATAACATGTATCTTACAGCAATCCTACAGTAATATAAATAGGAAACTACATATATTTATAAGACATTGCCAATGTAAACAACGTCAAAAGAAAAACCTGAAACAAGACCCCAGGCACTGAATAAACAAGGCCCGAAGTCAGTAACAGATTTTAAACTATCCGATGTAAAGCAAGATCTTCAGATGAAGAAAAAACGATACATCGGATATAAGATGCAGGACACAAAATGCCTAAACAGCCCTAGGGTGAAGACGTAACCATGGGGATATACAGAATAAACATTCTGTGTAAAAAGTCAAACTCCCAAGAAATTTTATAGAAAAATTTCAATAAAATAAGCCAAAAAGCTTGGGAGTTTAACAGGAGGGCTTCAAGGAAGGATAGGGAAGGAACACTTAACAAACAGTGGATAAATCATTAGCAAGAATGATGACATCAGGCCCATGTCCCGAAATTGGGAAACATGAAATAATTTTGCTAAAAATTATAAAGTTACAGCCCTGAACGTTTCCAACCACCGTTGTTCACTTCCATCATCCAATTATGTCCTTGGAGCCACCAATTCTACCATTTATTTGTGTCTGGTATCATTAAAACTGAGATTTAAAAGCACCGATGTCAGTTTGTTGTTACTGACTGGAGAGCCAAACAAAGAATGATGGCTTGCGCCAATTTTGGTGTCTTCCTGGATACTGTGCATGTGCAGTTCGCAAAAGTATGGAGGACCAGATAGGACATTCAATTTTCGGTTTTGCATGCAAATTTGGGGGATTGGGGGGCAAAATTTGTGTTTGGCCCTGGATTATTTTTTGAGTTAGCACCAGCTAGTCTGAGCCATTGGTTGTTGTATAAAAATATGATAAATTTTATAATAAAAAGTAATTTGTATATTTTTTTATACTTACCAATGGCCCAGACTTAGCTGGTGCAACCTCCATATTATTAAGGGCCAAACACAAATTTTGAACCCCCCCAATCCCCAAAATTTGCATACAATACCGAAAATTAAAAGTCCTATCTGGCCCTCCATACTTTTAGTACCTGCGCATGCGCAGCACCCAGGAAGAGACCAGAATTTGTGCCAACATCATTCTTCCTATTGTGCCTACTGAAGTTATAACTCAGCGGGGAGGTATGAGTGCCCACTCATGGGAGGGCCATCCTCGTCTGGGCCATTGGTAAGAATAAAAAATATAAAAATTACTTAAAATTTATATTTTTATACTAATAACCAATGGCCCAGACTTAGCTGAATCGTAAAAAGGCGGAGGGCCTAGGACTTAAAGAAATAGCAGACTAAAATACAGCTCCTTAACCTGCATTAGAACTCCCAAAGTGAAAAGGAAATTTAAGGAATTACCTGTATGTGTCTCTCAATACAACAATAGAGAAGACATACCACCGAAATAAGGAGCAATATCAAACTAATTCCCTATTACTTAGCATAAATGATTACGCTAAATGGGTGTAACGAACCCCCAATTTTAAGGCTAGTCTGGAAAAAGACACTTAAAATTAGGAAAGGCGTGTCCGAGAGTGAGAGACTAATGCCCACAAACATACACCATATATAAAGTAACAAGCTGTACACAAGATCAGAATAATCTACAGACAAAAACAGCTTAATTCATGGTTACACACTTATTAAAAAGCCAGAAGAGGTAAAGAGGAAAACACCCCCTCCCCACCCCCCTTTTTTGAAGGAATAATCTTCAAAACAAAGAGGGGAGCGGTCTGGAAACAGTGAAAAAGCATTACCGAATAATATATATATTCGCCTAAAAGGCACCCGGCTATTAATTATAAATATATTATTAATTTATTGGTGCTTAATGCTACCCCAGCAGCTAAGGCTATATCGTGGCGATCGCGGTTATTAAAATCGCAAGCTTCAAAACGTATGCCGCATCCAGAATATGTAGATAGGTCGAAAACCGGTGATATAAATATGTATAAATATGTACAACCTTAAACTTGTCCAATTGAATCCCAATGGAAAGTTATCTAATAGAACTATACGTTTCTTAGCCAACACACAGGCGACCACGTTCAGGTGTACAATTAATTCCAATAATGAACCTCCCAATTGTAACCGTACAATTATATGAGGGTAGAATTATGCCTCGTGTACCACTTTACGGTTGAAAACTGGATTCAGAATATGGAACGAGATACGATCAAAAAAGCTAGTCATGGACCGTCCCCAAATAATTCCTTGTTCCCTAGGTCTGTTAAAACCAATGATTGTTCAGAGAAAGAATTTTCCACTCCAAATAATGAAATCAAAAATAGAGAACGTATGCATAGACAGACTGTTGGAAACTCCATAACTGATCCAACTAGCCCCAAAATTCTCATATGCTATATACTAATGCAGAGCCAGAATTCAAGAGAATCTATTCCGTAATACGTCTGCCTAATAATGTATACATATTATGCACGCAATCAACAGTACCCACCTGTACCCTCATCTGAATACAACCTGTATCAAAGGTGTGACCGAGCGATACAAAAACTAACCAGGAAACTGAGGAATAAAACAACGTTAATGCGATTAACCTGAGGAATAGATTCATACATGGTAAGAAAAGCAGACAGCTTTGAGCATAGCTACTCAGAGTAGACTAATTGCCACATTTGGAGAAAGTCGTCCAGATAACCGACATGCCTGCCATACAGGAATACGAAGGCTAGTAATATCAACCGAATGTATTCATTATAAAATTTGGAATCCAAGAACAGTTACTGTTCAGGAATCATATGTTCATATATCACTTATGAACGATCAATCACAGGAAGCAAACAAACTAGAGTGGCTGGGCACCTGATGTCACCGTTAGACCACAACCCACCTGCCAATCAAAGAGCAATGAAAGGCATGCATATAATTGAAGGCATAGGAGGCTTACAGGAAGAGCACTACGTCCTGCCCTGTAATTGCCTCTTAACATATTGGAGGGGGGGGGGGGGGGGTTGGCGAATAATTCATATCGAACCCCCCTCACCCACAATACTTGAATTGCTAGAGAAGTAAGGTCGGCACAGTAATATTAAGGCTTGGGACAGTGACAAATTACTTTTTCACTATAAGAAAAGGAAACTTCACGCTACATTCCCAAGCTATAATGCTGCTGCTATTCTCAATAAAGAGTAATACAGCTAAAAAGCTTGTAGTTAACCAAAAGCAAGCAGAATGACACTAACCCGACGTGACTAATAATGATTTAGTGTTAGTTATCTAGAATGATATAGAAACCATATGGCTCCTTCACGTCTGACCGACTCCATAATGCCACTAAGGACAGAGGGGGATGTGATGAACATGGCACTATTGCAAGGAATATACCTGCTGAAACAGCGTCAACATAACCCTTGAAATCAAGACAGTACGCCATGTCGTCAAATAATACACCAAATATCCAATCATCGAGTGAAAATATAATCCATAACATTAGATTTGATAAAAATGAAAGTGGGAGACGAAAACTATGTTCCGGCACCCGATTATAAGAAACCTAGATGAACTCCTAACCGATTATAGCAGAAATATAATCTTGAAAAGGAGTTAACTATAGGCATTCGAAAGAATGCTCATTAATCACACAAGGTTAATATGGCGTTATCAATAGGGCCAAAAGCCTCAGATACTAACATAAAAACTATATAACAAAGGAGAGCACAAACTCTTCTCATGTAATGGTACCTTGTCCGATAGGACAGTGGTCTCAGCCTGCCTGAAGCAGCTAAAGGTCTTTCTATTCGAGAAGACAATTAAATGGCTGATAACTGCGGCCCTAGAAACTCACTAAAGGAAACTTACAATGCTAGCCGCTAATGACAGGGACAAAAACACCACTCAAGCTTCTAGCTAGGCTTCTAAGATGTCAAAAGACTAAAGTCTAAAGACTAAAGTCTTTGACACTTAAGAAAACAACACCGAGAAGGAAAAAAGCAGTCTTTTCCTTTAGTGGTTCTATTCCCAAAAGACAGTGGTCTCAGCCAAGCTAATGGAGCTTAGAAGACTTCATCTCCGTGAATACAGATATCTCGGTGTAAATTTTTGCGACCTTAGACAGCTCACTATACGGATATTTACAACGTTAGTCGCTCAAGTTAAGGAAAAAAGGGACGCACTTGATTCTTATAAGGCGTCAACAAAAGGACTAAAAGCCCCAGGCGCCTTACGAATACAACACCAAGAAGGAAACAACATACTCTTTCCTTTCAACGGCCCTAATTCCAAAGAGACAGCAGCCTCCTATTAGACAGTGTACCTAATAAGTCTTCATCCCATGAAGACAGATATCTCAGTGAAACTGTGACCTTGAAAGCTCACTAAACAGAGACTTATAACATTAGTCGCTCAAGGTAAGGAATAAGGATGGCTCTAACGACCGAAATTCCAAAGAGACAGTAGTCTCAAGTAGCTAATGCAGTTATTAGTCTTCATCTCCATGAATACAAATATTTGTTTCACCTGCAGACTTGGAAAGCTCACTAAACGGAGACTTACAACATTAGCCGTAATGTATACGAAAAAGACTGCTGTAATAATATATAAGGCCACTATGACATTAGCCGCTAATGATATATAGACACAGACAGATCTTAATCCACATAAGCCAAACTAAGACGATAACAATAGAACTAATTGCCTGTGATGCCTTGGGATATTACACCAGGAAGGAAAACGTAATTCTTTCCTTCTGACAGCTTTATTCCAAAAAGCTAACGGTCTCAGCATAGCTAACACAGCCTAAAAGTCATATATCGGTGAAAACAGATATCTGTGTAACCCAGCGGCCTTAGAAAGCTCACTAAATGGAGACTTATGATGTTAGCCGCTAATGTATGAGAAAAGACCGCTCTAACATTACATAAGGCTACTATGGCATCCACAATAGCACTAAATGCCTCTGACGCCTAGGAATACAACACCAAGAAGGGAAAGACATACTTATTCCTTCTAACGGCTCTATTTTCAACAAGACAGCTGTCTCAGCCTATCTATGAGCTATTGATCTTCTATTCATAAAAAATAGATCATTGCCTTTCTTATACTATTGCTAAGCCAAGGGAGGCGATGTTAATCGGACCAAAAGCCTTCAACACCTGAGCCGAAAGATCCGGGAAGGAAGATCTTTGTGTTTCCTTTGCCCGGTACCTTAAGCTGTTTTCTGCCTAGCAAACGCAGACTTTTGTTCAGATGGAACAAGATTCGAAGAGCTTATGAATACAAATTCATAGTCTTAATGTTCTGTTCAATGAGGGCTGGAGAATCAACCTCCGTAGCCCTTTCACCATCTGAATGTTCCATCTGAAACATGGTCAATACCATCCGAATGTACAGAAGACTAGATCAACCCAGCACCAACCAATAGCTCACTACCGGAGACTGTTGAGGGCAGAACCTGCGACTACTGGGATGCTGCGATACGCTGTGCAATCTGTGGTAGCATGTCTGTGAACGAGACTTGCAGAGCAGCAATTATCTGCTTCTTCAGTATATGCTGCTCACGGGATGCAGATTTGTCCACAGATCTTCGATGCATGTCCCATACAAAAATGCCGCGAATTACTAGCTACAGGTTAATCCAACTTCGGTGGTGAAGACTGGGAACATCTCCGTGGAACAGCATGAACATGCAAAGTCGGATAGCTAGTCTGCGGACTAACGTACTTCATCGATGAAGCAGAGGAAGAAGCCATAGCTGCAACCGGCCCCGGCTGCAGTGTGGAAGGAGCGTCCCAAACCGCAAGCGTGGATGGGCGTCCCAACTCACTCAAGTTTCTTGAGGCCAAAACAGTTGGCCCTGACTGCTGATGGAATGGAAAGGGATCTCCCACTTGCAGTCTGGCTCCAGACCTCGCCGAGAGTTCCCTTTAGAAACTTGTAGGCTTCTACCCCTTAACATGCTTTTTCATGAAAGTAGAGGAAGCCTTAACAACATCTGACGCAGGCTGAAGTGTAGAAGGAGCATTGCTCTGACTCATAAAAGTTTCACACAACAGACAAACAGTCGACCCCGACTGCTAACGGGACGGAGAACGCTCTCCAACTCGTGATCTGGCTCCAGATCTCGCCGAGTATCCCATTGAGAAACTTGCAGGCTAATCCCCTTTGCGTGGGCTTCCATGTAAGAAGAAGAAGCCATAACCGCAACCGACACTGGCTGCATTGTGGAAGGAACATCCAACGCGTGTTCTGACTCATTATAGTTTCTCGCAATGGACACAGTCGACCTCAACTGCAAACGGGACGGAGAGGGTTCTCCAACTTGCGATCTGACCCCAGATCTCGCTGAGCGTCCCGTAGAGAAACTTGAAGGCTTCTTCTCCTTATTGCCAACGTCGCTGAGTGAGCTTTATATTATGAGGTGCTCGCTCTACCCACATTATACTACTCAATCGCAACGGACCTACCCGGCGTCTAGGCTCCCTTAAAAAGGCCAACCACTGCACCAGTCGAGCAAGCTGCATGCACAAAAAGAAAGTGTCAATGAAACTGTAGCTTAACTCGTGTGTTGTGTTTGATAAAAAGGATAATGTTCAATGTTTATGAAAGGATTATGAAATATGACAAGAATTGTGATAATTGGGAATATGTTCATTTCTGTTCCCTGTATGCTATGTTTGATATGAGGTGTACACTGTACTAAAGAGCTGAGGAATGGGTTAATATGACCTCACAGTTAATGTATGTGGCCCTCACAGTTAACGTATATCAAAGAAAGTTACCAAGTTACAGTGAAATTATTCCAAAACAAGTCATCCTATCAACTTACATTGAAATCCCTTCATAAATATGGCCTGTAGACTGTGCTAAAGGTTTTCGGGCTTCGGGCCCCTGTAGCCGTCAGTTTCCCAATTGCGTCCAAAGGGGACGTTCTCATCTAGACATGATATGAAGTCAACCTACCAAGTTACAATGAAATCCCTTCATAAATTTGACCTGTAGACTATGCTAAAGGTTTTTGCGCTTTGGGCTCGGGCAGCCATCATGGTTGAATGATCGCAACCAAAAGGGGAATTCTCATCTGGGCATCATCTGGAGCAATCCTACGAATTTACAATGAAATCCCTACATAAATATGACCTGAAGACTGTGCTCAAGGTTTTTGGGCTTCGGGCCCCTGAAGCCGTCACAGTTGACCAATCACGACCAAAAGGGGATGTCATCATCTAGGCATTATATGGAGTCAAACTAACAGGTTACAATGAAATCCTTCCATAAATATGACCTATAGACTATGCTAAAGGTTTTGGGGTTTTGGGCTCGGGCAGCCATCAAGGCTGAATGATCGCGACCAAAAGGAGACGTTCTCATCTAGATATTATTTGGAGTCATCCTACCAAGATACAATGAAATCCCTTCATAATTATGACCTGTAGACTGTTCTAAAGGTTTTTGGGCTTCGGGTCCCTGTAGCTGTCACAGTTGCCCAATCGTGTCCAAAAGGGGACGTTCTCATCTAGACATTATATGAAGTCAAACCTACCAAGTTAAAATGAAATCCCTTCATAAATATGACTTGTAGACTGTGCTAAAGGTATTTGGGCTTCGGGCTCGGGCGTTCTCATCTGGGCATCATCTGGAGTGATCCTACAAAGTTACAATGAAATCCTTTCATAAATATGACCTGTAGACTGTGCTCAAGATTTTTGGGCTTCGGGCACCTGTAGCCATCAGAGTTGACCAATCACGACCAAAAGGAGATGTCATCATCTAGGCATTATATGGATATGGAGTCAACCTAACAAGTTACAATGAAATCCTTCCATAAATACGACTTATAGATGGTACTAAAGATCTATGGGCTCAGGCAGCCATAAAGGCTGAATGATGGCGACCAAAAGGGGATGTTCTCATCTAGACATTATTTGGAGTCATCCTACCAAGCGACAATGAAATCCCTTCATAATTATGACCTGTAGATGGTTCTAAAGGTTTTCGGGCTTCGGGCCCCTGTAGCCGTCACAGTTGCCCAATCATGTTCAAAAGGGGACATTCTCTTCTAGACATTATATGAAGTAAACCTACGAAGTTACAATGAAATCCCTTCATAAATATGTCCTGTAGACTGTGCTAAAGGTTTTCGGGCTTCATGCTCGGGCAGCCATCATGGTTGAATGATCGCAACCAAAGGGGACAACCTCATCTGGACATCATCTGGAGTGATCCTACGAAGTTACAATGAAATCCCTTTATAAATATGACCTGTAGACTGTGCTCAAGGTTTTCGGGCTTCGGGCACCTGTAGCCATCACAGTTGACCAATCACGACCAAAAAGGGATGTCATCATCTAGGCATTATATGGAGTCAACCTAACAGTTTACAATGAAATCCTTCCATAAATATGACCTTTTGCCTATGCTAAAGGTGTTTGGGCTCGGGCACCCATCAAGGCTGAATGATCGCGATCAGAATGGGATGTTCTCATCTAGACATTATATGAAGTCAACCCACCAAGTTACAATGAAATTCCTCATTAAATATGACCTGTAGACTGTGCTAGAGGTTTTCGGGTTTTGGGCTCGGGCAGTCGTCACGGTTGGCAGATCACGCCCAAATGGGGAAATTCTCATCTAGACATCATAAGGAGTCATACTACCAAGTTACAATGAAATCCCTCCATATTAAACATGACCTGCAGACTGTGCTAAAAGTTTTTGGGTTTTGGGCTTGGGCAGCCATCACGGTTGACAGATCATGCCCAAAAGGGGACGTCCTCATCTAGGCATTATACAGAGGCATCCTACCAAGTTACAATGAAATCCCTTCATAAATACGACCTGTAGACTGTGCTAATGGTTTTCGGGTTTTGGGCTCGGGCAGCCATACCGGTTGACTGATCACAACCAAAAGGGGACGTTCTCATCTAGACATGACCCCAAACCTGCATATGAAATTTCGTGACGATCAGACAAGAACTGCAGGGTGTAGCCCGTGCTAAAGGAAAATGTGAACAGACTCACAGACTAACAGACTTCCGCACGTGTGATGGCAATAGCTTATCTTGACTTTGTCAAGTTAAGCTAATTAAGCTACTCCGCCTTTTAATCCTGAGCATTTATATCATGAGCACCTTGGCAGCTTGCTCTATTTAACTCATCAGAGCGGGGCTCATCAGAGTGCGATAACAGCAGCATGTAACAGACAGGTGTCACAGTACCATCACCATATTCTTGTTCCTCTGAAAAAGAGACTGAAAGACTAGGAACTTCACCGCCCACCACACAGGTCGACATCCGTTTCCACGTTCGCATCCCATAGTACAAGTAATTGAAGGAGTACTGAAACTATCAGCAAACAACAAGACTTTATTCCGAGGCTTCTTGGACTTACACCAAGTACCAATTATTATAATGGCAACAATCATAATGAAGCCAAAAACATAAGTCCGCTGCACTCTCAAAAATAAACATCACAAAGATACATAACATAGACAAAACAAAAAATTTTCAAATAAAATTTTAAAAAAAAATTTAGAATTTTTTTTAATGAAGCCTAAGTGCCCCAAGGGAACCTCATGAGCCCAAGGGCATCTCGATAGAGCCTAAGTGTGGACAACCACTAACTAATTAAAGCTAAACTACCAGAATAAGATATACTATGTATCCTAATAGAAAAACAGTAATTGTTTTTAAACTAAACATTGAATACGAATCCAAAACGTTATTGAACAGACAATAACTTCAAGAGGAAAAAACGGACAATAACCAACAGCAGGCACAACCAAGGCCCAGAGACAGTAACTGATCAACAACCACCTGATGCAAAGCTAGATCTTCATATGAAAAAAAAACAATGCATCTGGTAGAAGATGCAAGAGTACAAAAACGTCCTGGACTGAAATAGACAGGATGTAAACATAGGGGATAAACAGAATACCTATTCTGTTTACAAGTTAAACTCTCAAGAATTTAATAAAAAATTCTTCAATAAAAAAAGCCAAAAGAGCTTGGGAGTATAACAGGAGGGTTCAGGAGAGGGAAGGGAAGTAATAGTAACAAAACAACAGTGGAGTCATATTATAATGACGTTCAGAAGCAGATCACGAAATTGGGTAACATGAATAATTTACATAAAAATTATAAAGTTACAGCCCTGAACATCCGAAACCACCATTATTCACTTCAAGCATCCTGTTACACTATTGATTCCATGAAAACCATCATTGATTTGTGTCTGGCATCTTCAAAAATGAGAATTTAAAGCACAGATGTCAGTTCAGTTGTTACTGACTTTGAGCCAAACAGAAGAATGATGTTGGCTCTAATTCCAGTCTCTTCTTAGGTACTGCGCATGCGCATGTACTAAAAGTATGAAAGGCCAGACAGGACTTTTATTTTTCTGTATTGTATGCAAATTTTGGGGATTGGGGGCTCAAAATTTGTGTTTGGCCCTTAATAGTATTGATGTTGCACAAGCTGAGTCTGTGCCATTGGTTATTAGTATAAAAATCCATAGGTTTTGACCCCTCATTGGAACGGACTTATTGAGCTCGTTCCAAGGAGGGGTCATAACCTATGTTTTTGAAACAAAAAATGAAAAAAATTAGTTATTCAAGAATTTTTTTTGCAAGTGTCATCGGCTTTCCATGTTAGGTAAAGGGTTAATTCACTTCTGTGTATCAATGCTACATGTATTGTTCTTTATAAATGAACAAATATGTCAACTGTTATTACTATAGTTATATATTAAATCTACTATATGTTAAAATTTGATACAATTGTGAGGTATACCAGCGCAAGTATATGGGAATTATATTTTATCACAGCAAACTAATAATGTGGAAAAGGGCAACAATCAGGTGTGGGTTTTCAAGTTTCAATTTGAATCCAAATCAAGGTGAATACCACCAATTTATTGCTGAAAATTACTAATTTCTTCAGAAACGCATATGAGTGGATATTTTGAAAACAGCATCATTATGGGGGTACAAATTATCTGATAGGTGAACATGACAAATGTTTATTTTTGGCTTGTGGTAAGCCACAGCCCACTTGTGAAAAAGAAACTTTTGTCTCAGTCACTAATGAGATAATATCCACTCAAAAACACAAGATACCACCTATTTGTTCAGACAGATTTGTCTTGTTACAATTTACTGAAGCAAGCTGATTATGGTACTTTTCAACAAGTTCTCCAACAAAACAACCATATGTAAACAAACTCAGATTATCAAAATTAATGCAGCTCTTTTGCAGTTAAAAATTGAAAATTGGAAGTTATCCAACATAAAAATAGGCCGATGAAATTGTCAGATGTGTACCCATACGCGCAACTAGTAGAAAGCTGTATGACGGTGGGCCATCAGGGATGCCGACATTATGTACACCATACATGGTATGGGTACATATAGAAATGGATTGGAGGAGTGTCTAATTTGATTGATAAAGGGTTAATATCTTCGGATCAAATTATCAGATTTACATAAAAAAGTATACAGCACATCAGTAACCTGAATACATATATAAAGTAACATGACAATCGGATTGATATTTTTTGAGTTATCTCATGCCAAAGGGATTGGAGAAATTTTCAATTTGAAGGATCAAGAGTTAATATCTCAGGATCAAATTATCAGATTTACACCAAAAACTATACAGCTCGGCACATCAGTAACCTGAACACAAATATAAAGTAACTTGACAATCCAAGCAACATTTTTCAAGTTGTCGAATGCCAAAGGATTGGAGGAATTTTCAATTTGAAGGATAAAGGGTTAATATCTCAAGATCAAAATAACAGATTTTACACCAAAAACTATACAGCTCAGTACATCAGCAACCTGAACACAAATATAAAGTAAGTGACTTGACAATCCAAGCAATATTTTTCAAGTTATCGAATGCCAAAGGGATTGGAGGAATTTTCAATTTGAAGGATAAAGGGTTAATATCTCAGGATTAAATTATCAGATTTACACCAAAAACTATACAGCTCAGCACATCAGTAACCTGAACACAAATATAAAGTAACTTGACAATCCAAGCAATATTTTTGAAGTTATCGAATGCCAAAGGGATTGGAGGAATTTTCAATTTGAAGGATAAAGGGTTAATATCTCAGGATCAAAATAACAGATTTACACCAAAAACTATACAGCTTGGCACATCAGTAACCTAAAACACAAATAAAAAAGTAACTTGACAATCCAAGCAATATTTTTCAAGTTATCGAATGCCAAAGGGATTGGAGGAATTTTCAATTTGAAGGATAAAGGGTTAATATCTCGGGATCAAATCATCAGATTTACATCAAAAACTATACAGCTCGTCACATCAGTAACCTGAACACAAATATAAAGTAACTTGACAATCCAAGCAATATTTTTCAAGTTATTGAACGCCAAAGAAATGGATACGGATGCCGGATGGACAGATGGACAGACAGACAGATGGACGGACGGATGGATGGATGGACAGACAGACAGATGGACAAAGGATGGACGAATGACGGATGGCCACCCCGGATGCCGGCATTATGTGTACCATACATAGTATGGGTACACATAAAAAGCAGATAACACGTGCAAAAAAATCAGTCTTGAACAACTAAAAATATTAATTTTTGCTTTAAAAATATACCATACAATCCCTCAAAGGAATGATATCAACAATGAGCTCATTCCAATGAGGTATCAGAAGCTATGTTTTTGAGGTAAAAAATTGAAATGAAAGTGTCAATGACACTGTAGCTCAACTTGTCAAGACAAAGACATGTACATGTATAGTATGTGACACAGCAATGACAAACATCTAGGTAATGACCTGATAACAAAGGTACATATAAAGTATTGTAACGGTCTGTACATAAATACTGACCGTTGCCTGTAACAAATGTATAGGTAAAGTATTGTAAAGGTGGGTGACAGTCAGATTCTAAACTAGAAAAAAATCGTTGAGTCCCAGAGTGGGTCTGACTGAACCCCAAAATATTTGTTCTCATAGCACAGTGATAACAAAGGCACCCCAAAACACACTCATTCCTGTCCCAAGGTGAAAACAAAGGTACCCAAAAAGTTTTGTGAAGATCAGTTCTTGTGACAAAAAACTGATTGGACCTAATTTTGGTACAAAATGGCCACTGGCAGCCATCTTGAATTTTGGACCGCACCCAGAAACACTCGTTCTCGTCCCAAGGTGATAACAAAGGTACCCAAGAAGTTTTGTGAAGATCGGTTCATAAATACAGCCTCTAGCCCAAGCCGTATTGAAATGTGCACTTACAGTGTATAAGTAGCACTGAATAAATCAAAGTTCATCTAATTTGCATACTTTTTGCACAAGAAAAAAACCTGTACTATATGTGTTGTTTTCCATGTTACTAAACATTCATACAAAAATTTATTCAAATCAGAACTTTCATACAGAAGTTCTGTACAAAAGACTGATTGCACTAATTTTGGTACAAAATGGCTGCTGGTGGCCATCTTGAATTTCGGACCACACCCCAAAAACACTCGTTCTCATAACACGGTGATAACAAAGGTACCCAAGAAGTTTTGTAAAGATTGGTTCATAAATACGGCCTCTAGCCCGAGCAGTATAGAAGTTGTGTACAAAAAACTGAATAGACCTAATTTCGGTACAAAATGGCCACTGGCAGCCATCCTGAATTTTGGACCGGGCACCCAGAAACACTCGTTCTCGTCCCAAGGTGATAACAAAGGTACCCAAGACGTTTCGTGAAGATTGGTTCATAAATACAGACTCTAGCCCGAGCCGTATTGACATGTGTACTTACTGTGTGCAAGTAGTACTGAAAAAATCAAAGTTCATCTAATTTGCATAATTTCTGCACGAGAAAAAAACCCGTATTATATGTGATGTATCCCATGGTACTAAACATTCACACAAAAAATTATTCAAATCAGCGTTTTCATATGGAAGTTCTGTGCAAAAATCTGATTGCACCAAATTTTGTACAAAATGGCTGCCAGCGGCCATCTTGAATTTCGGACCAGACCCAAAAACACTCGTTCTCGTCCCACGGTGATAACAAAGGTACCCAAGGAGTTTCGTAAAGATCGGTTCATAAATACGGCCTCTAGCCCGAGCCATATTGGCATTTTCAGGGATGCTGAAAGTAACACCAAAAAACATCAAAGTTAGTCTAATTTGCATAATTTACGCACGAGAAAAAAAAAGTATTATATGTGATGTATTCCATGGTACTAAACATTCAAACAAAAAATTATTCAAATCAGAGCTTTCATGTGATGATATGTCGTCTATGTGGAAATATTTTCCAAAAGTGTCTGCAACCTCCGAAAGAATTAACTTGGAGAAAACGTTCATGCTGTCGCTGTTTTCACCTTTTCCAGCGGTGACAGCTATTGCACCCTCCGGCGAACATTACAGGTTTAATGTCATAATGATTCAGGGATGCTGAGACTTTCAATGCCATCAATTTCATCATTGATCAGTTGTTTGCACACATCATGGATGGTTATAATGTTTGCGAATGATAATACTGTCCATGGCATAAAACAGGTTGAGCCTGACCAGACACAGGCAGTTATAAGCGAAGACATTGTGTTGACTGTTGATGTACAAGTACATGTACATGTGCTTCCAATTTCCAGGAAAAGTACATAGGATTCCCCTTCTTCGAATGAGAAACTGACACAGTGACACCTTCATTTCTGAACTAAAAATATCAGTTGCAGATCCTGTTTTTTCGACCCATCTTTTTTTTACCCTCAAATGTTTAGACTCAAGATTAATATGTTACTTACTCTCCTATGATTTTCATTCATGAAATGGGGAAGGGGAATGTAGTATACATAATTACTGCCTATATATTGGGTTATTTTATTTCAATTTCGATTCTATTCTTAGAATATTAGCTTGTGGGTATCTAAGGCCTGGGTTGATTTTTGTAGGGACATTTGCAATATGCATCGCAGATGTAAACAAACGAAACTGAAATGATTGATGGTTTAGTATTTATAAAACGTGTTTATACTCGAAATATTTCCATAAAATATACTCCATCTGACCACATTAGGACTTTTATAGCAGGCTAGTTAACCCTTAAGCCCCCATATAGCCCCAAACAGCCACTTTTATATTGCATTGCAGCAGGTGCTCCCTTGTGTAATCTTTTTTATTACTCTTGTGTGTAGACTGAATTTTCCCTGGCAGTGGTTCTACATCACTGCTGGCTGCCTCTATAGGCAGCCAGCAGTGATGTAGAACCACTGCCAAGTCATCAATAACTATGAAAGCAGAAAAAGGCCATAAATACTTTAAAATTAATTTGAGGACTTAAGGGTTAATTTTATATCATTTCAATTATGAACACACATGACAGGAATTTTTGTTTTATTATTTCAAACATTGATAAAAACATTTGATGTGCATGTTTTCCCGTGACGCGGTGATGCCTCAGAAATATAGAATTTTCTTTCCATCTAACCAATTTAACCCTTTACCCAAAGCATGCTATCAAAATTTATTATTTTAACTACTGTTTTTTTTTCAAACATTTTCAACAAAATCATATCATCAGAACCACAGGCTCGTTCCAATAAGGGGTTCACATGATATGGTCTTGTTGAAATATTTAATTGTTTTTTTCACCTGCTAAATTTGTAAATTACGTGGGTGGATGCATGTGATTTGTTAGGTAAAGGTTTAACCTTTGGGGCCTAATTTCATCTCTGACAAACTTCAGAACTTTTTCCACAAAATAATAATTAGAAAGTCCTGTGACAATAGTTAAACTACCAATACAGCAGTTTCTTGCAAAGTCTTAGCTGCATATTCTAGGAATCACTGCAAAGTTACTAGACTTACATGATGTAGATGAGAGGGAATTATGAAAAGCAGTCAAGATCCTTCATAATAACAAAAAATAGAACAGATAATCTAACCTTCTGGCATAGGGTCCACCCAATGATTGTTTAGCCCTTTAGGCACAGAATCCATTTCAGCTTCTCTTTGTTGCTGCTTCAATTCTCGTCTTTCTTTCTGCAAAGCATTTTGCATCATAGCAGCTTGCTGTAAGGAGCCATCAGGATTCTGAAGTGAGAAAAAAATTTCACTTTTTTTTGTAACATTAAGTACAGGAAAACAGTTATATGCGATGTGCCAAACTAATTTTTATGCTGCCCACTTTAGAAGATTTTCACCCCAGGCATTGCTTACTGGATCCTTCTTCACAAGTAAAGAAGAATCTCTTTATTACAGTAAATAAGTATGGCTATACTTCCCCTGGTCCCCACAGTAATAGATATATGAATACATCATTGTGATGAAGCCTGGAAATTAGCATACAATCATCTGCAGAATAAGGTCCCCAGAGGGCGAATTTGGTGATGCTACCCTGCACAGCAGTGTAGAATTACCAACTTTACCCTTTGTGAACCTCAATGTGAATCAAGTCCTGGGCCAAAACAGAAAGAGGTACTCAAAGGATAAATTGGGAAATTCTACTCCACTGTATGGGATAGCATCAGCAAATTCACCCTCTGGGGACCTCATTCTGCAAATGACAAATTTCTTATTTCCAGGCTTGATTGTGATTAACTGGTTATGAAATAAACATTCAACTGAGTGGTCACAGGTTGACTGAGAAGTCCTTGAAAATGTATCTAGGTTATACATATATTAGCGTTTGACAGATATGGCAGAGACATTAGGTAAAGGGTTAATTGATCATAGAAGTTCCGAACAATTCATTACAATAGAAAGTGGACAAACATGAATGAGAGCATTATTCATCCAAGAAAGCTTAAGGTCTCATAAAGTAGATCTTCTGTTTCTCAGGCCATTTTTTGTAAGATTGCATGTGGGCGGGCAGAATTTTATTTTATTTTTTATTTTTGTAATTATTTCTTTGCCATCAAAAGTTCATGTTCTTGGTTTGTTTTATGTTTTAGGCCTCATAATCTACAGAGTGGCATGGGTGGTGGTTTCCTTCCTCCCTTGAGTGCAAAAAGGCTTTGTAATGCTAAAGCAAGGGGCAAATTTATCAACATCAATCAGACATAAATCATTTACATTTTATTTAAGTTTGCATTGGTTATAAAAAGTGAGCATGCAGCAGCTATTAGGATCATGTGGTTGGGGGGGGGGGGGGGGTGGAGGGGGGCTGATAAACAGATTTTTAACTTTTTTTAGGCCTTAGTTGATAACTTTCCAGACTAGATTTTATACTTGGACTAATGTCATACAGATGGTTGGTCATACAAACTGGAAGTCTGCAGTACCTGCTTCGGGCCCATTATGACCAAGTGAAGTACCAATACAGTACATGTTAATTAAGTAACAAGTTGCATCAAAACTACTACATGCCTATTTTATTTATCCATAAATAAATTTCCAAGGCATCTGGAGTGTTTTAACTTGTAGAGTACTGGAAGCTCATATTTGGGCTTTACACTGAAGTGCTGGTAACATAACTTAAAGACTTGACATTCTGTGGATGTGCCTCATATTATCTTGGGAGTGAAATTATTTAGTCTATATGAATTTGCCATGTTACAATTTATGGGAGAGTGCTGATAGGAACTCTCCCATAAATTGTGACATGGCAAAAAGATTTGAACAAATTTTTATGATCAAACATAATTCAGCACTCTACAAGCGGGGAGGTATGAGTTCCCAACTCCTGGGAGGGCCATCCCCATCTGGGTCATTGGTAAGTATAAAAAATATATAAATTACTATAAATTTTTTAACATTTTTATACTGTACCAATGACCCAGACATAGCTGAATAGTAAAATGGCTGGAGGGCCTAGGACATAGAGGAAAATCCAATAAGCTCAACTATATAAAATAGAGTCATCCCCTCGAGGAGAAAAGGAGTATTAGGCTTTACATGTATCTTTCTTATTTATGATAAATTAGAAAGACACAACACCCTCCATAAATGAGCATAATAACATTCATGTTCTCTATTAACATCCAGTATAACCCTTTATACTAATTATTTTTAAAGTAAGCCAATAAATAAAGTTAGTCCAGAGAATTGAGACTCTTTATACTCTTTAAAAGTGTCCGAGGATTGTATATTAACGCCCGTTTGACACGTGACATATACAAATGCTTCACACCGTGCTACACTTTAAAAATATGACATGAATGAATTTTGAACATTAACTTTACACTTTAAAACCATCCCAGTAACGAATCAGAATTACGGACTCCGGAGGAGGTATCCCCTTGCTTTTCACTATAAAGCAGGTGACCTAAGGGAACACCCTCCCCCCCCCCCCCCCATTCCCCTTGCCCTGGGTCGAATAGCCCAGAGCGAAGAGGGCAGCAGGACGGAGTCACTGCCGGAACAGAAAGCCTGCATAACTATAGTTGCAACTGTTTAGTGGACGACATTCTGAGCAACAGATAACGGACCTAAACAATGCAGGTCTCCAGAAATGGACTCAATATTTCTGAGAAAAAAATTCGTGAATGTGGATGGCTGAGACCAAAATGCAGCCTTCATTAAATCTGTAATAGCAACACTATTTGCGTAAGCCCAAGATGTAGAAAGAGCTCTTACTTCATGAGCCGAAATCTTAAGCACAGACTGCTAAGTTGAAGATAGATTATCATAAGCAGTACGGATAGTTAATTGAATCCATCTAGCAATAGAATGGACTGTAATGTCCTTTCTATTAGGCATCAGAGACAGAAAGAAGCATTTTCGTCCCTTTCTGATAAACTGAGATCTTCGTTTATAAATACGTAAAGCTCTAACCGGACAGAGTAAAGGCCTATGCCCGTCTGAAGACAGAAGGGCCTTAATAACAATAGGTTCCGGATATTTATTAGGAGCCTGATTCTTAGCCAAAAATCCAACATTAGTAGTAAAGGTAATAGTGTTCCCGAAACTCCGATAGTGAGAATCGTCCACAGATAGTGCATGAAGCTCACTGACTCTTCTAGCAGAAGAGAAAGCTAAGAGAAATGCTGTCTTATAAGACAAGAATTTGAAATCTACTGTCTCAAGAGGCTCAAATGGCTTTTCTTTTAGTTTAAGAAGAACCCAAGCTAAATTCCACTTAGGAATTAATCTAAGGGTTCTAGGTCTATTTATCGAGAAGTTTCTAACTAATTTAGATAAAGAGACATTAGATCCAATTTGTAAACTATCATGGTGCGCATAGGTATCAGATAACATAGACCTATAACCTTTAATAGTAACAGGCTGCAGTTTGATCTCGTCAAACAAGTATACTAGAAAGTTTGCAATGTCTGGTATGGAGGGATCAAAAATATCAACAGAATGATCCCTACACCAACGACGAAAGACCTTCCACTTAGCCACATAGTTTAGCGAAGAGGAGGTCCTCCTACAGTTAGAAATCGCGTCCACTGCTCGTCCTGTAAAATGCTTGCCGTGCAAGAAGGACCGCACAACGGAAATACGTGAAGGTTGAGACCTTGCGGGTTGTGATGTAGTTGACGCGATTTCCCCTGCGAAAGAAGATCCTCTCGTGGAGGAAGTTTTCGCGGTAAGTCCCACAGCAGACACCTGAGTAAATTTATCCACGGTCTCTGTGGAGACAGAGATGCTACCAACAGAATTTTGCATTGAGATTGTTTTACCTTTAGCAATATCTGCTGAATCAACGGCGCTGGAGGATACGCATATCCAATCATTCCGTCCCACGAGATCGATAGAGCGTCTACTGCATATGCTCGGGGATCCGGACATGGAGACACATACGTCTGCAACTGATTGTTGAGTTGTGTCGCAAATAAGTCTATCATTGGCACTCCCATTGGTAGCAAATCTGATTGAATACCTGTTTGTTGAGAGTCCATTCTGACGGCAACAAGCGACCCTTCCGTGAAAGGGAGTCTGCTAAAACATTCAGACGACCCGGAATATGACGGACCGAAAGTAGAACTTGGTGTTCTAGAACAAACAGAAGGATTCTTTCCATTAAATTGAATAACAGAACGGAATGAGTGCCTCCCTGGTTTCGAATATACGCTACTACTGTCGCATTGTCAGACAGGTTTTGGACATGTGCTTTCTGAATAATGTTCATCCAATGACGTAGTGCAAGCCAAATTGACATCATTTCCTTGATGTTTATGTGCATGCCTAGGAACTGCGGATCCCAAAGACCCTGGCACTTCGAATCCGTTGGGATCAATGTTGCACCCCAACCTGTTTGACTGGCATCCGTCATAATCGTAAAACTCGGATCCGGCAACTGCAGTGGGACTCCCCGAGTCAACCACTGAATGTTTGCCCAAGTCTGAATCTCTTGTTTCACTTGATTTGACAAGAGAATATCTATATCGAGCGCATGAATCTTTACACTCCAATTCTGAGTCAAGAAAATTTGGAGAGGACGAGTGAGTAACCGCCCCATCGGAATGAGATCCGCAGCGGCTCCGCACAGACCTATCAGTCTCATGAACTCTCTCGCTGTGACTTTGTCTGAGTGAAGACAATAGCGAGCGTAACAACTGATTAATTTCGCTCTGGTTAATGGCAGACGAACGAGATTGTTGTGCGTCTCGAAGCTCATTCCCAGGTGAGTGAATGACTTGGACGGCACCAGATCCGACTTCTCCTCGTTTATTATAAAACCGAGACGCCGGAGTAATAGAAGCAGATTCTGCACATCGTTCTGAAGCATTAACTCGTTGCCGTACCTCTGAAGAATGTCGTCCAGGTAGGCTGACATTACCGCAGACGAATGAGCTCAGAAATATATCATTACCGAGATCATTATTCGAGTGAAAGCCCAGGGCGCTAGGTTCAAACCGAAGCACATCGCTCGGAACTGATATACAACTCCTAGGACTGCAAAGCATAGATACTTTCTGAATGTCGGATGTACCATGACGTGAAAGTACGCATCCTTGAGATCTATGCTTGTAGCATAGTCGTTCACCCGAATACTCGCTCTGACTGATCGAATTGTCTCCATATAGAACTTCGGAGCGATGATCAGCTTGTTTATCCAGCTCAGATCTATGACTGGACGGAACAAACCGTCTGGTTTCGGAACCAGAAACAGATGGCTGTAGAAACCCGGTGATTCCTGGTCTTCTACGACCTCTACCGCGTTCTTCTTCAGAAGAGACTGTACTTCTGATAAAAGAGTGTCTCTTTTCTGCGGATTCGATGGAAGCTGAGTCCATTTTGGACTTCGAGTTAATGGAGGCTTTCGTTTGAAGGATATTCTTAGTCCATCCGAAATTACCCCTCGAACCCAGGGGTCGTCCGTAATTGATGCCCACTTGTTTATAAAACTCGATAATCTTCCGCCTACCGGAACACGATAGAGGTTCAAACCATCACCTCCTGGACCTGCGAGGCTTGCGGAAGGAGAAACTATGTCCTCCACGACCCGAACCTCGCCCCGTCGACCTAGGGACGTCTGACCGGTAATCTCGGCGAGAAGAACGTCCCCCACGAGAGTCGCTGCCTTGACGGTCTCTAGAATAAGACCTAGAGGATGCATAGGAACCTCTATAGGAACTTCTCTTGGGCGTACTTGTCCCAGAAGTGCCTGTCTTACTCTTTTCTGCTGTATCCGGCTTTTTGGAAGCGGATTTGAAAAGCAGAGAATCCGAAGCTTTCTTAGTTATCTTATCATAGAATGCTGAAAGCTTGCCATCGAAGAGAAGCTCTCCGGAGACTGAAGCGACTCTGAGAGAGTTCTTCACCTTACCATCCACGCGCGTGGATGTAGCTAGGGCTGCGTCACGTCTAACCAACTCCAGATTTGCCACTGAAAGGGCGGAGTTATACGTGGAATAAGCTACTGCCCTTGAAAGAAGTCTTAATGAGGATTGTATATCCTGGAATTCTTTCCCTTGAAGATGTAATGATAACGCCTTATTAAGGTGATCTGCGTATGATAAGGCGTCTAAGTTAACTCTGTTAGACATTATTGTCGTTTCCAACGTCGTGGTTGGAATTGACATAGATGACGGTATAAACAATTCCAAGTCTTCAGCCTCGTCGTCTAGACGCAGAGGAACTCTCGGTATGCCCTGTCCTGCCGTTTCGAATTTATTCCTTGAATTGATGAAAGGCAGATTTAGGGCATTTGCAGATAAGAAACCAGACTTGCCCGTTTTGGTAGCAAGCTTATAAATAGCGTCGTTCAATAATTCAAATGTTCTTGTGACCTTATTGGACTGTGTCGGAAACTCAGGGACGATGTTCCTGAACCGATCAAAAAATTCTGTGTCCAATGACGCTATCAGTCTCTTATCCGGCATCGCAGCATTCTGGTCCGACGGAACAACCTCTGGAAGGTAATGCCGGATAAAATCTACGACAGCTTTATGTTGTTCCGAAAGGGAAAGCTCCAAATCCTCCGAATCCCTTTCGCCATCCTGTCGGACCCTATGAAGTTCTCGGTCGTCCGTACCCGATGCTTCGGCGGAGCGTACCGACCCAGCGTCGTCGGATAATTCCTGATCCGACAGAGATTCTGTCGTTTGCTGGGATGCTGCGATAAGTTGTGCTATTTGGGATAGCACGTCAGTCACTGAGGCCTGTGGAGTAGCGGTCTTACATTGCTTTGCCGCTGGAAGCTCCGTGTACGTTGACTCCTGCATACTTCTTTTATGTGAACGTCCGGAGTCTACAGGCCTCGTGTCCCTGGCTACCGGATGGCGTGACCTGGTCGCCGTGGAATCCCTGATCGGCGAAGATGGCTGGATATCCGTGATCACGTAGCCAAGTTGCGGTCGTGTGCGCTGCCGTGAGGATGAGGAAGCCTTATCGACAGTCTCTCCGGACTGTCTATATAACGGAGCGTCCCGAGCGGCGGACGTATGCTCCGAATGCGAAACGTTTTGTACCACAACATCTGGTCCCAGATGTTGTTGTACGAGAGAGGGACCTCTCTCGCTCGCAGCCCGGATGGACCTGGACGAGCTAGGAACCGGACTAATAGGCTTCCTCCGTTCTCTCCTCTGATCCGTCGTCACTGGGTGTGCACTTTGTCTTATTATAGTGTTTGCATCACCCAAATCTCCTTCCTGGACCGCAACGGATGAACCCGGCTGCCGAGCCATTCGATGAATGGTCGCTACACCGGGCGAGCTAGCGGACGCCAATGCCGTCGATCCTACTAGGGACGTCTTAGGCAATTGACGTATTTCCATGAGCACTTTTGCCGCTAGCTCTTCATTTTACTGTGACGACGGAGGCACACTTTTGGAAGACATCACGGAAACATCAACCTGTTCTTGTTCCTCTGAAATAGAGATTGATAAACTAGAGTGACCCTGCGGAGAAAGGACCGACATGGCCTTTTCCCCGCTAACAACATACCGAGACACACGTTTCCAATGTTTGTCATCCCAATTGACACATACTGAACAGGAGTTAGTTCGAGTACACTGACTACAATTAATACAATGATTATGAAAGTCAGAGGAAGATTTCCTCTAATTACAATTTGAACAATATCCTTTCATTGTGAAAAGAACACAAAAAGTCCTAGTACTCGCACCAACCCCTGAAAACAAAGATACATAATAACATGATCCATTAATATAGAAAAAATAATAGAAATCAAAAAAATTTTTTGAAAAAATATTTTTTCAGAAAAGCCCAAGTTTGTGAAAGTAACGTTGAGCCCCAATGGATCCCAAAAAGCCTTAGTGTGGACAAAATTTTTTAAAATATTACAAAATGAAAGAGTCAATGACTCTGTAGCTCAACTTGGATATGACAGGAATTAGTACTTGCTGTGACCAAGACAACTGAAGAATGAATATGACAGGAATTAGTATTTGTTTTGGCCCAGTCAACAATAATAAAAGAATTACAAGGTGACTGTAATGGACTACAGATTAAGACCAATCATTGTAGATTATTATTTTTGTGTGGAAATTTTCAGTCCCAAACAAAATATTTTCAGACTAAAATTTTTTCTTCTTCTTCTTAAAATTGACCAAAATGCATCAAAACACAAAAAACTAATTTCTGGATTTTGGTCCAAAATTTTCTAAGTCCCACCCGGACTCCAAATTTTCAGTGTAAAAAAATTTTTTTTTTTTTTTGTCTTAAAATTGACCAAAACGCATAAAAAACCAAAAAACTAATTTCTGGATTTTGGTCCAAAATTTTCTAAGTCCCACCCGGACCCCTAATTTGCATAATTTATTCACGAGAAAAACTCTGTATTATATGTAATGTATCCCATGGTACTAAACATTCATACAAAAATTTATTCAAATCAGATCTTTCATTTGGAAGTTCTGCGCAAAAATCTGATTGCACTTAATTTTGAACAAAATGGCTGCTAGCGGCCATCTTGAATTTCAGACTGGACCCAAAAACACTCCTTCTCATCCCACAGTGATAACAAATGTACCCAAGAAGTTTCGTGAAGATCGGTTCATAAATACGGCCTCTAGCCCGAGCCGTATTGGGATTTGCACTCACAGTGCTGAAAGTAACACTAAATAAATCAAAGTTAGCCTAATTTGCATAATTTACGCACAAGAAAAAAACCTGTAATATATGTAATGTATCCCATGGTACTAAACATTCATACAAAAAATTATCCAAATCAGAGCTTTCATATGGAAGTTCTGTACAAAAAACAGATTTCGGCATCGTCGGTACAAAATGGCTGCTGGCAGCCATCTGGAATTTGGGACTGCACCCCAAAACACTCGTTCTCGTCCCACGGTCATAACAAAGGTACCCAAGAAGTTTCGTAAAGATTGGTTCATAAATACGGCCTCTAGCCCGAGCCATAGCAGCTTGGCACTTACAGCTCTGAAAGTAACACTAAATAAATCAAAGTTAGTCTAATTTGCATAATTTACGCACAAGAAAAAAACCTGTATTATATGTGATGTATCCCATTGTACTATACATTTATACAAAACTTTATTCAAATCAGAACTTTCATACAGAAGTTCTGTACAAAAAACTGATTTTTGCATCATCGGTACAAAATGGCCACTGGCAGCCATCTTGAATTTCGGACCACACCCAAAAACACTCGTTCCCGTCCCAGGGTCATAACAAAGGTACCCAAGAAGTTCCGTAAAGATTGGTTCATAAATGCGGCCTCTAGCCCGAGCCATAGCAGCTTGGGACTTACCGCTCTGAAAGTAACACGAAATAAATCAAAGTCAGTCTAATTTGCATAATTTATGCACGAGAAAAAAACCCGTATTATATGTGATGTATCCCATGGTACTAAACATTTATACAAAACTTTATTCAAATCAGAACTTTCATACAGAAGTTCTGTACAAAAAACTGATTTTTGCATCATCGGTACAAAATGGCCGCTGGCAGCCATCTTGAATTTCGGACCACACCTAAAAACACTCGTTCCCGTCCCAGGGACATAACAAAGGTACACAAGAAGTTTCGTAAAGATCGGTTCATAAATACGACCTCTAGCCCGAGCCATAGCCAATTGTTGACGTACGGACAGACGGACAGACGGACAGACGGACGACAGGCCATGACAATAGCTCAAATTTGACTTCGTCAAAGTTGAGCTAAAAATTAATGCAACACTTACGTATAATAATAATGTATCTTGTTATGATTAAGCTAATACAAAGACAAGAAAATCCCTCTCAACAGAAACCGTTGTCAATGTAAACAAGAAGTGTATAAACACCAGAAACATGACTCCAGGCACTGATAACCATGGCCCGAAATCAGTTACCAATAACACACTATCTGATGCAAAACAGAGACTTCCAGGGAAGAAACTGCAGAACATCAGATGGTAGATGACGTAAACATGGGGAAAAGAACAGAATTCATTCTGTTACCCAGCTAAAACTCCCAAGAAATTTTAGTAACAATATTACAGAAAATATGCCAAAAGCATGGGAGAATAGCAATGGGGGACTTAAAGGAAAGGGAGAGAGGAAACACTGAACAAGCAGTGTAACTTTATAGCAAGAATGACAACAACAGGCCCATGCCTCGAAATTAGGCAACATAACATAATTTTATAAAAAAATTTTTAAGTTACAGCCCTGATAATTTCCTGCCACTCATTTTTCCTCTCGTTCTTCTATTTCCTCTTTAGATCCACCATTTCTCTAATATTTATGTGTCTGGCATCATTTAAACTGAGATTTACAAGCACAAATATCAGTCAGATGTGAACTGATGAAGAGCCAAACAAAGAATGATAATTGGCGCCAATTTTGAGACCTCCTTGACACTGCGCATGCGCAGTGGAGGAAAAGTATGGAGGACCATTTAGGACATGATTTTTTCGGTTTTAGATGCAAATTTTGGGGATTGGGAGGCAAAATTTGTGTTTGGCCCTAGATTTTTGAGAATTAGCACCAGCTATGTCTGGGTCATTAGTACAGTATAAAAATATCCTGACTATTATTCCAAGTACGTCATTAAAGCATGACTTCCTGATGTAGTCGGAATATTTTATCAATTGGGGCTCGAGCCATTACAGTCAGGACAAATCAGGTTCTCCGACACATCCTGCACTCAATGGTGAATCCCACAATCAGTCATCCTTGTGACGCCAATGAAATTCATAAATTTTCAAAATATCAAATGACTCAGGAAACCCTATTATAAAAAGTGTTAAGCATACAAGGATAAATCCAGAACTAGCCAAATGAGAACATTAGAAAAATGGTAAAAGTGTAAACTTACCAGTACAATTTTTACAGGACTGAGATCTAAACTGGCTCGTCCATGCCCCTGTAGAAAGGGTGCATTATCTTCTACCATCTCAATCTCTATGTCTTCATCTAAGAAATACAAAAATAAGATGTTCCAGGTGGCAGAAGGTATGAATTTGTAAACTTATTATATACCTTTAGGCTCAAGCAATTTTAAGACAGAAAATCATGTATCCATTCCAACAATTTTAAACTGTACTTTTATTTTTCAAACATAACTAATAACATCTGATTCAAAAGGGATATGGGAACTTTTCAGACCTTTAGATTAGCCTAATATGGGGACATCACAGACTTTCCAAGTCAGTTGTTGTTCAGCCCTATTGAAGAAGAAAATTTTGTAATAATGACTGTCTGGACTACTATTTTTGGCTTATGGGTTTACTGGTACATCAGAACATCTATTAACTCTATGGGAGCCTTATTCCAACTTTGCTAATTTTTTAGTGGAACTTAACAACATGCAGTCTCTGGGTAATCTCAAAGTTACATTTTAAGTGCATAGGCAGTTGTTTCTAGGCATGTCTTGGCTGCCTAAATAGGCAGCCAAGACATGCCTAGATACAACGGTAAAGTGACAGGATGTAAACTGTCGATGTGTGGCAAAAATGTAGTTAAGTCACTTCTGATGAATTAGACAAAAAACTATTATTAAAACAAGAAAGGGCAACACAAACCGTGTTCCAATGCCCCCGACATGCAAAAAAATTTCCAAGTCGAAAAAGAGTGAAAAAGGGTCATAACTCCAGAAAAAATGTATTGTTCCCCCATGATGCTCTATCATGACACTAAATATCATTCAAATCGGAGGAGCAGTGGCTGAGATACAAGGGAAAATATTGGAACCGACGGACGAACAGACGGATGAATGGATGGATGAAAAGATGGACGAACAGATGGACAGAGGCCTCCACTAGATACCCCTTCAACTTTTCAAGTCAGGTGGCATAACAAATCAAACTATAAGTTATGGCCTTTAAGTTGAGAACATTCCTGTATTTTGGAGACACCAGTTACTTGTGCGAGTTTGGTAGAAATTAATGGCCTGAAGCTTTTGTTCATTTTTTAAGGTCATGGATTAAAACAAGAGATGAATAAAATATACCTTACAATGTCTTAATCTAGTGAACATGCACTGCTTCAGAAAAGAGGCAAATATGTGTGAATATTGTCGGCAGATCACAGGATTAGAAAAACATAGGCAAGCAGTAAAATGTGCCTCTAGAATTAATTTAGCACCCACAGCTGATAACATGGTTCAGTTCAGCTGAGTAAGACAAATGTTTAGAAATATGACAAATAAATAATAACAGGGTGTTTTGTTCACTATTAACCCTTTACCTAACATGGAAAGCAGACGACACTTGCAAACAAAATTCTTGAACAACTAATTTTTTGTCTCAAAAACATAGGTTATGACCCCTCTTTGGAATGAGCTCAACAAGCTCGTTCCAAAAAGGGGTCATAACCTATGTTTTTGAGACAAAAATGAAAAAAAATTGGCAATTTTTGTGAATAGCACTGGCCAGTTTTGGCCATTACATTGGGTAAAGGGTTAATGAAATATTATTCTGCTGTGATTATAAAACCTAAGAGAGAAATTAAGACCAGATCAGTCTAGTGCAATGCCCTTTAATCTAGGAGGCATAGTAATGCTATTACAAAATATCAAATATTGTCTGGTGGATTGGAAGATCTTTGAAGAGTATTTCTCCTATTGCACTAAATTGAAATTTGGACCCACATATAGGGGGTGCCAAAACATGAATCCAGGGACTTGATTTGAACAAACTTGCACCTTCCTCCTCCCACAACACCCCAACGATGCTGTATACCAAATAACAAAAGATTTGACCTGTGGATGTTGAGAACAAGATTTTTAAAGAATATTCCTCATATTGCTTCATGTTGAAATTCAGGTTCTCACAGGGAGCTCAAATATTAACCCATGAACTTGATTTGAACAAATTTGAATCTGAATCTAATGCCCTTAAGGACTGTGAATATTAAAAGATTCTGAGTGGTGGATTTGAAGGAGTTTCCTGAAATATTGTCCTCATATTGCACCAAATAAAAAATTGGGTCAACATAAGGAGCCCTAATATGAACCCAGGGACTTCATTTGGCTAAAATTGAATTCACGAGCCCATAAGGATGCTGAATAAAAAGATATCAAAAGATTCTGACTATTGGACCTGACTAAGAAGATTTTAAAAGAATATTCTTCTAAAGCATTAAGTTAAAATTATGGCTATCTTAGGAAGCCCAAATATGACCTTCCATTCCCCCATCCCCCCCACCCCCTTAAGAAGGTTGCTGAACACCAATTATAACAAGATTCTTGTCAGGAGCTCCAAGGCATAAAGGCAAATCAAATAAATTCTACATTTATGGAGCTGTATCACTTCTTATTAGGTAATAGGGCACTCATCAGAATTATTAATTTGATATGGTTTGCTCTCTTTCTCGTTCATGGTTTGTATAATAGTGGTAACAAGAAGGAACAGAAAACAAGAGGCCCCAGGGGGCCTTAGGGCGCTCACCTGACATGGTAGTCTAAATATCAAACCAGGGACTTGACTTCAATAAGCTGCATATGCCCCTCCTAAAAAAAGCATATACCAACTAGATGAAGCGATTGTGCCCACACAATACACAGGATTTTCCTTCTATTTTCAGTTCCTGCACTTTTACATCCCAAAATTGAGATAAATGCATAAAAAACAGATTTTTTTTAATTTTTGTTTGGAAATTTTCGAAGGCCCAAACAAAATATTTTCAGACTAAAATTTTTTTTTCTTCTTCTTAAAATTGACCAAAACGCATAAAAAAACAAAAAACTAATTTCCGGATTTTGGTAAGTGGTTGGCTAAGTCCCACCCGGACCCCAAATTTTTTTCAGTGTAAAAAAAAAAAAAATTTTTGACTTAAAATTGACCAAAACGCATAAAAAAACCAAAAAGTTAAAAAATTTATGGTAATTTATATATTTTTTATACTTACCAATGACCCAGACTTAGCTGGTGCTAACTCTAAAATATTTAGGGCCAAACTCCAATTTTACCCCCCAATCCCCAAAATTTGCATCTAAACCGAAAATTACATGTCCTATATGGTCCTCCATACTTTTACTCCACTGCGCATGCGCAGTGTCAAGGAGGTCTCGAAATTGCCACCAAAAGTCATTCTTACAACCAGTGCCTGGTAAGCGTTATGTACTCAGCGGGGAGGAATAAGTTCCCAACTCATGGGAGGGCCATCCCCGTCTGGGTCATTGGCAAGTATAAAAAATATATAAATTACTATAAATTTTTTAACATTTTTATACTGTACCAATGACCCAGACTTAGCTGAATAGTAAAAAGGTTGGAGGGCCTAGGACATAAGGAAAATCCAATAGACTCAATTACCTATAACAGACCTATCCCCTTAAGGAGAAAAGGAGAGATAGTCTTACATGTATCTTTCTTATTTGTAACAAAAAAGAAAGACACAATACTATTCTGTAATTGAGCACAATAAATCAACGATCTCTATAAACATCTAGTATAACCCTTTATACTAATATTTTTTAAGGAAAGCTAATAAATACGGGAGTCTAGAGAAATTAGACTCTATAACTCATTTAAAAGTGTTCGAGGATGTATATTAACGCTCAATTTATCACGATATATACAAATGCTTCACACCAATCAACACTTAAAAAATATTACACAGATGAGTAAACATAGGCTTAACCCTAAAAACATCTCGAAACCGACACGGAATTACTAAGTCCAAGGGAGGTATTCCCTTGCTTTACACTATAAAACAGGTGACCTAAGGGAACACCCCCCCCCCCCCCACCCTTTCCCTTGCCCTGGATCAAATACTCCAGAGCAAAGAGGGCAGAAGGACAGAGTCACTGCCCGAACCGAAAGCCTATACACACATAGTTGCCACTGTTTAGTAGACGACATTCTGAGTAAAAAATAGCGGACCTAAACAATGTAAATCTGCAGAAAAGGACTCAGTATTCTCAGATACAAAATCGTGAAAATGGAGGGCTAACACTAATATGCAGCCCTCATTAAATCTGTAATAACAATATTAATAGCTTAAGCCCATGAAGTAGAAGAACTCTTACTTCATGAGCTTAAACTAAAACACAGACTGCTGAATAAAGATATAATCATAAGCAGAACTGACTGTAGATTGAATCCATCTGACCATAGAATGGACCGAAATGTGGAGGAAGCTTCCACGGCATGTCCCACAACAGACTCCTGAGTAAATTAGTCCACAGTCTTTGTGGAGCTAGAGAAGCTACCAACAGAATTTGCATTGAAATAATCACACTAGAGCAAAATCTGCTGAATTAACAGCACTGGAAGATACGCATATCTTATTATTCTGTCTAACAAGATCGATACAGCGTTTATTGCAAACGCTCGAAGATTCAAACATAATGACACATAAGTCTGCAACTGATTGTAGAGATGCGTCGCGAATAAGTCGATCATTGGCCGCTCACCTTGGTAGCAATCTGATTGAAAACTTGTTTGTTGAAAGCCGATTCTGGCAGCAACAAACGGCCCCTCCGCGAAGGGAGTCCGCTAATATGTTCGGACGACCCGGAATATGACGGACTGATAGAACTTGATGTTCTAGTAGCAACCGAAAGATTCATTCCATTAACATAAATAACAGGATGGAAAGAGTGCCTCCATAATTCCGAAAATACGCTAATACCGTCGAGTTGTCGGACAGAATTAGCATATGAACATTCTGAATTACGTTATCCAATAACGTAGCGCAAGCCAAAATGACATCGTTCTTGATGTTTGAGTGCTTGGTAAGGAACTACGGAATCAAAAGACCCTGGCACTTCAATCCGTTGGGCTCAATGAAAACGACCCAACCTGTATACTGGCATCCGTCAAGACTGTAAAACTCGGATCCGGCAGTTGCAGTGGAACTACCTGAGTTAAGCCTAGAAAACTTGCCCAAGTCCGAATCTTTTATTCACTTGATTTGACAAGACGATGTTCGTATTGAGTGAAAGAATCTTCACCCTCCAATACTGAATTAAAGAAATTTGGAGAGAACCAATGCGTAACCGCCCCATTGGAATAAAATCGCGGCAGTCCTGCGTAAAGGTATCAGACTCATAAGATCTCTCGCTGAGACTTTGTCTGAGCAAAGACAATAGTGAGCATAACAACTGAATAATTTAGTTCTGGGTAACGGCAGACAAACTAAAAAGTTGTGCGTTACGAAGCTCATCCCCCGGTGGGTGAATGGAACAATTTAGTCCTTTCGAAATCACCCCTTGAATCCAAGGGACTCTCGGAATACTCTGTCCTGCTATTTCAAAATATTCATTGAATTGATGAAAGGCAGATGTAGAGCATATTGCCGATAAGAAACCTGACCTGCCCATTTAGGTAGCAAGTTAAATAATATAGTGTCATTCAACAGATTAAATGTCCGTGAGACATATCTGGACTATGTCGGAAACTGAGGGATGATGTCCCTAAACCGATTAAGAATTCTGTGTCCAGTGGCGATATCAGTCTCTTATCCGGCAACGCAGCATTTTGGTCCGGAGGAACAACGTCAGATGATAATGCCGGATGCACTCTACGGCAATTATGTTGTTCCGAAAAGGGAAAATACAACTCATCCGTATCGCTTTCGCCATCCTGTCGGACCACTTGTAATTCTTGGTCGTCCGTGCCTGAATCTGCAGCGGAACATACCAATCCAGCTTCCTCGGATAATTCCTGATCCAACAGAGTTACTGTTGGTTGCTGGAATGCTGCAATAATTTGTGCTATCTGCGATAGCATGTCCGTAACAGAGGCCTGTGGAGCTGCGGTCTTATAGGATTTAGCCTCTGAAAGCTCCTTGGACGTTCACGCTTGCATACATCTAATATGTGAACGTCCAGAGTATGAAGGCCATGTATCCTTGGCTACCGGATGGCATGACCATAGAATCCCTGGTCGGCGATGTTGGTTGAATATCACAGGTCACGTAGCCAAGGTGCGGTCGCGTGTGCTGCCGTGAGGTTGAGGAAGCCGAAAGAGCAGTCTCTCCCGACTGTCTATATAACAGAGCGTCCCGAGCGGTGGACATATGCTCCGACTGAGCAACGTTTTGTACCACAACATCTGGGCCCAGATGTTGTAATACGAGAGAGGAACCTCTCTCGCTCGCAGCCCTATGGACCTGGACGAGCTAGGAACCGGACTAATAGGCTTCCTCCGTACCATCCTCATATCCGTCGTCACTGGGTGTGCATACTGTATTTTATAGTGCTCGCATCACACAAATCTCCTTCCTGGACCACAACGGATGAACCCGGGTGCTGAGCCATCCGGTGAATGGTCGCGAAACCGGGCGAGCTGGCGGACGACAACGCCGTCGATCCTACTTGGGTCCTCTTAGGCAATTGACGTATCTGCATGAGCACTTTACCACCAACTCTTCATTTGACTGTGACAACGGAACCACACTTACAAAGACTTCATGGTAACAATACCTAGTTCATGTTACCCTATGAGACCTGTGGAGCCGCGGTCCTACGTGAAATATCCGCTGGAAGCTCCCGGGACGTTCATTCCTACATTTATATAATATGCGAACGTCCCGACTGGAAAGGTCTCGTATCCTTGGCTATCAGATGGAGTGACCTGGTCGACGTGTATTCCTTGGTCGGCGAAGCAGGAGCACCAGGGACATTCAGTCCTGCATTTATATAATATGTGAACGTCCCCTGGAAATATGTGGTCACATAGCCAAGGTGCGGTCGTGTATGTTGACAAGGATGAGGAAGCCAATATAACAGCCGCGTCGGACTGTCATGCGACGGAGCATCCCGAGCAGGAGGAGTGGACGTAAGCTCCGACAAGCGAACAACATACAACAACATCGCGGCACAGATGTTGATGCAAGAGAGAGGGGGCCTCTCTCGCTCGCGGTCTGGGGGACCTGGACGAGCTAGCTACTGGACTGACAGACTACCTCCGTACTATCCTCGGATCCGTCTTTGCTGGGTGTGCACATCTGAAGTTTTATAGTGCTTGCATTACCCAATCTGCTTTCCTGGACCGCAACGGACTAATCCGGGCGCTGTACCATTCTTTCCTGGTGAATGGATGCGAAACCGGACGGACTAGCGGGCGACAATGCCTTCGATAGAACTAGCTAACTCCCAGCAATTGTCGTAATACCTTGAGCACTTCCCGCTAGCCCTACTATCGCAACGACGGAAACACATTTATTGAAGACATCACAGAAACATCACTCTGAATTCTGAAGAAGAAACTGATAATATATAGTGACCCTACGGAGAGAGGACCGTAATGGACCCCTCACCGCTAATAAAATACCGTGACACACGTCTCCAACGTTGTCATATCAATCAACACACACAGAGCAAGAATTAATGCAACTACACTGACTATAAGAAACACAATGAACTTGTGAATTAGAGGAAGATATCCTCGCATTACAGATGAAGAATATTTTTTCCACCAGAAAAAATATACACCGTCATATTACTTGCACTAACCCTTGAAATAAAAATACATAATATATTATAATTCATTATAGCATTTCAAAAGAAAATTTTCAAAAAAAAAAATTTTTGAAAAAATGTTCAATAGAGCCCAAGTTCCCAATCGAAACCTTGAGCCCAAAGGATCCCCAAAAAGCCTAAGTGTGGATAAAATTTTTTAATGATTTTGAAAAATTAATGTAACACTTACAGACAATATTAATGTATCTTGCTATGAACTAAATTAAGCAGAAGACAAGTAATCACTGTCAGAAGTAACAGTTGTCAACATAAGCAAACGTGTCAACAAACCGGAAACATGACTCCAGGCACTGAAACAAACATAGCCCGAAATCAGTTACCAATTTAAACACTATCTGATGCAAAACAGAGGCTTCCAGAGAAGAAACTGTGGAACATCAGATGGTAGATGCAGACCAAAATGCCTAAACACCCCTGGGATGAGGACGTAAACATGGGGAAAAAACAGAAAACAATTCTGTTACCAAGCCAAAACTCCCAAGAAATTTTAGTAATAAACATTACAAAAAATAAGCCAAAAGCATGGGAGAATAGCTAGGGGGGAATAAAGGAAAGGGAGAGAGGAAACACTGATTAAACAATGGAACATTCATAGCAAGAATGACCACAACAAGGTCATGCCTCGAAAATAGGTAACATGAATAATTTCGTAAAATAATTATAAGTTACAGCCCTGAACATTTGTTTCCACTGTTTTTTCCTCTCCACCTTCTATTTCCACAATATATCCACCATTTCTCTCATAATTATGCATCTGGCATCTTTAAAACTGAGATTTACAAGCACAAATAACAGTGAAGTGTAACTGTTTTGAGGGCCAAACAAAGAATGACTTTTGGCGGCAATTTCGAGACCTCCTTGACACTGCGCATGCGCAGTGGACTAAAAGTATGGAGGACCATATAGGACATGTAATTTTTGGTTTAGATGCAAATTTGGGGGATTGGGGGGTAAAATTTGCGTTTTGCCCAAAATATTTTAGAGTTAGCACCAGCTAAGTCTGGGTGATTGATACAGTATAAAAATACTAATTTCCGGATTTTGGTCCAAAATTTCAAAGTCCAGACCGGCACACCAAATTTTCAGCCCAAATATGAACCCAGGGATTTGGCTTGAACAAACTTGAATCTCACCTCCCTAAGCATGCTGCACACCAAATATCAAAAGATTCCTATTGGTAGATCTGAAATAGAACATTTTTAAAGAATATTCCTCATACTGCACTAATTTAAACATTTGGGCTCCCATAGAGAGCCCAAATATGGACCCAGGGAATTGATTTCAATAAACGTGTGAAACAATCTAGTTCCAAAAAAGTACCCCATTGTAAAACCGATAGCAATTTTTTTTTACCATTCCATTCTGTTTGTCCTAAGGAATCTTCACACCAAATAAGAATTCTCAGTGTCATGTAGTTTTGGAGATATAGGCGTTTAAATTTTTTTCTATTTTTAGCTCCTGGGGTTCCCATGGGGTGACAGGAAAAACAATTTGGGCATAAATTAAGTACTTATGACCCAATAAGCCCTCATATCAAATTTGGTTCAAATCTGCCTCTCGGTTTGGAAAATAGAAATTTTGGGCTTAGCGAAAATTCTTGCCCCTACCATAACGAAGGCAAATATAGCTCCTCGAACTTCTCTTGAACAACTCTGTGTCTACATCTCAAAAGGAAGCTGCACACCAAATATCAAGTCTCTGCTACTGCTGGTTCATGAGAAGAAGATTTTTTAAGATTTAAGCACACTTTTTGGGCGTGGCCCTACTGAGGGGCAGGTCAACTTGATTTGAACAAACTTGAATTGACATATGATAAGGTACATGCACAGCAAATTTTGTTGAATTTGGTCCAGTAGTTTGTTAGAAGTCGATAATGTAAAGTTAACGCCGGACGGACGACAAATGACGACGGACGACAGACGGAAAGTGATTAGTAAAGCTCCTCTTGAGCTGTGCTCAGGTGAGCTAAAAATATACAAAGGCAAAGCTGGGAAATCATAAATGAAGAAAGAACCCATTATTACCTGAATCATCTTCTTTATAAAGAAGACCAGACTCATCATCGAACTCTGGTAACTCAGCCTTGTCTACCACATTGGCAGCTTGCATCTGTATGTATTCCCACTTCTCTGGAGAGGAGGTTCTTTTGAAATTCTTCTGTTCGACAAAGTGTTCTGTGCTTGGAAGATCACCAAGGAGTGGGACTGTTGAAGGGCGATCAGGATTTCTGGCTTGAGTCTCATCATCTTTCAATTCTCCACCAGTTATATCTCTAGTTCTAACTGGGTTCAAATCTTTACCTGTCTCTTGATCAACATCCTGTAATGATAATGAAATTTAATTATTCACTTTCAAACAAGAGCTACTGCTGAACGCAATTCACACCCACAGTGCAGTGCTGTACTAGTGAAACAGTATTCGACTGTTAAGGCTCGGGCACCAAAATTCACATATATTTTAAGTTTAACTGGTTGGGTGCTACAAGCCACTATCATGGCTCTATTGAAAAGTGCTGAAAGCCATCATGGTGGTTTTACACTGTATGCATTAGCAAGATGTTTGCTCAGTATTAGAACAAAAAATATTTATATAAAGTTGTTTTGTTATGATTTATTGGAGAGTGCCAAATCAATTATGAACAAAATATTGGTAAACCAAAGCTCCCCTTGCTGGTAGCAATAGAATCTTTAAAAAAAATGCCAATAGGATCACGGATCCAATGTCGAGTTGTGACAGCACAAAAGTGGGTTTAATCATTATCAACTTATCGTCGGGAAACCAATTGTTTACGATTTACTATGTGAAGGGTCACTGTGACCTTCACCTTTAACTTACTGATTCCAAAATAAATACGATTCTTCCTCTCACCAAGGCCAACCTATATATGAAGTTTCACGTATGTGGGTTGAACCATTGTCAAGTTATCATCCGCAAACCAATTGTTTATGATTTAGTATGTTCAAGGTCACTGAGACCTTGACCTTTGACCTAGCGAATCCAATATACATAGGTTTCTTCCTCTCACCAAGGCCAACCAACCTATGAAGTTTCATGAATGTGGGTTGAACCATTGTCAACGGAAACCAATAGTTTATGATTTACTATATTCAAGGTCACTGTGACTTTCACCTTTAACCTAGCAAGTTCAATATATATAGGGTTCTTCCTCTCACCAAGGCCAACCTACCTATGAAGATTCATGATTGTGGGTTGAACCATTATCAAGTTATCGTGCAGAAACCAATTGTTTACGATTTACTATGTTCAGGGTCACTGTGACCTTGACCTTTGACCTAGCACATCATAGATAGGGTTCTTCCTCTCACCAAGGCCAACCTACCTATAAAGGTTCATGAATGTGGGTCAAACCATTATCAAGTTATTGTCCGGAAACCAATTGTTTTGATTACTATGTTCAGGGTCACTGTGACCTTGACCTTTCACCTAGCATGTCCAAAATAAATAGGGTTCTTCCTCTTACCAAGGCCAACCTACATATAAAGTTTCATGAATGTGGGTTCAACCATAGTTAAGTTATCATCTGGAAACAAATTGTTTATGATTTAGTATGTTCAAGGTCACTGTGACCTTAACCATTGACCTAGGGAGTCCTAAATATATAGGGTTCTTCCTCTCACCGAGGCCAACCTACCTATGAAGTTTCATGAATGTGGGTCAAACCATTATCAAGTTATCGTCCAGAAACCAATTGTTTACGAAAACCCGCCATTCAACAAACTATTAGTCAAGTTTGACTTCACCACAACTCGACTAAAAAAGGTCATGTTACAAATCACCTTGGAAAAATAATTCAGCACTGTACCACTCTGATGCTGCACACTTCAGAAAACTATCTTTCCAGGCATAATTCAGTGATGTAGCCAAGTAAGGGTAGGTGGGGGGGGTCTGGTTTTTAAGAGACTTGTCTTCCTCACTTTTACTAAAAACGTCAACCTTACATACATTCATACCTGAAAATGCTAAAACTGCTTCATGAACTATGACTCTGATACTTCTTGAGTCATTTTGCTATAGTAATGTCTTCACTTACTGGATACCTACATCTTAAAAATGTACTCCGGGTGCAGTTACCATAAAATGTTAATCTTTTAACTTCTGGGAAGAAATAAAACCTTCACCTCTTTGGGATACATACTCTTAACCCAGCACTAGGGCTGCAGGAAAATATTTTGTCCCTCCCCACCCAACCCCCCTTCCTTCTTTTTGCCTTCCTACCTGCCAGTATTGGTTACCAGATCCTAATACACCAATAAAACAAAAGTTCTTTACCACAGTAATCAAGCACTGATCCACTTCCCAGGGTGCCCACAGAAGGGATGTTAGCACTTGCATTCACTACCACAAGAACATTTCACAAACCTTCTGCCATATGATGGAAGAAATAATGTTAAAATGTTTGCCAAATAGTATGGTCTCTCCAGTTTATTTTTCACAAGAGTGTAATTTACAAAGGATACATTTCAGAACACTATTCTGGTTTATCTCATAATCACCATCAAACAGCTCATTACGGAAAATATCACAACATGCCTAATAAAGGAATGACATCAGAAGTCAAAGTTGTAACATTGTTGATGAGTTGGTATCCGAAGTAGAATTGAATTGATCTTCTCTTATTTTTCATTAACTGTCTACCTCATACAAATAGCAGACATCATTTGCAGAAAACATTTTCTAAATAACTAAATATTTTCATTTTTGTCTCGGAAACATAGCTCGACAGGCTCATTCCAGTGAGGGATCATAAGCTATGTCTTGGGGGGGGCAAAAATTGAAAAAAATAATAAAATTTGTCTTTTTTTATCTGTGGTGATTTTTGTGAACAGCATTAAGTCATTAGATAAAATGTTAAAACTACACATTATGTGATAAAAAGAATTTGTCAAGATTTGACCTGAAATTTCCAAACTTTGTTCATCAAAATTGATCAGAGCCTCAGTGAACCTGGGGTCAGATTGATTTTAGTGAGCTTGGCACAGAAATTTCATATGAAATCATGACTCATTAGAGATCCCCTTTTTCACTTGGTTTATAGTGGACATGTGTAGACATATCAAAATAACCAGGTTATCTCCGAGTAGTATGCCTTAGTACATAGCACCACCATGCCTCCACATGGGCAAATATGATTAAGTGCCTTGCCCAAGGACACAATGCAGTTACCGCTGGCAGGGATCAATAATGGACTTTTCGGTTTGAAGTGCAATGCTGTAACCACTGAGCCACCATACTCCCAGACAGAATAAAAATCTTGTGATCTATCAAGAGATTCACACTGACAACCACTGAGTTTCTCTTGTTTATAGGCCAATCAAGCCTCAATATACACAATATATAGAGGATATTCACGAAAATTTGATGAATACCGAAAATATCTCGTGAGTGGCTACAAAGAAATATGAGGATCTTCACGAGCGACGCAGTCGCGAGTGAAGATCCTCATATTTCTTGTAGCCACTCACGAGATATTTTCGGTACTCATCAAATTTTCATGAATTTTCTTTTTATTTAATGCTCTACGACTACAAACTCTCCAATTTGTGGCCTTTATTTGCCATTAAGGCGCAAAATTTATGTGCCGAACCGGCGTCCATACAAAAATTACAACAACCAAACTCCAACCATTGGAATGTGTGAATATCCGCACAAAAAGTAGTCCCGTCTTATTTCTCCCCTAACTTTACGATTTACCAAGGCTGGCGAATTGAAATAATCGCAATGTGTTTCGAAGAAATAGAACAATAACAAAAAACACCACTTTCTTATTTTCAATAACAAGACACGTCATTTTATTTTTTTTGAACTCAATGCACTGAAGACGTGTGAAGTTGAACTGAAGAAATTTGAAAGTGATTTCGGCTTTTCGCTGGAAGGTGAATGAGAAAGTCAAACTTTGAAACCGCTGATTTAATGAATTGATTTAGTCACTGTCACTATCAATTATTCGAATTCGTTTGTATTTGGGACTCTGGAATTCATTACTGATGTGCTGACTCGTTTAAAGTACATGTGATTCGTCATCCGAACCTACGATGAAATATCGATTTCTAAATATCATTTTGATATTTCGTTTTGCCGACCGACAGGGGAATATGACTTAATTTTTCAGCGTGAATTGATGCCTGAGCATTAAATAAAAGCATTTAATCTATTATATCTTATTTGACAGATCTCCAAGAGATCAGTCTAACAATATATACCACAATAAATGTTCAGTTTATCCCAAGAATACAACAAAATGATCAAATATATCCCTGTTAACTGAATACTACCATAAGGTCACAGAAAATAAATTAATTGATCCTCAGACGATTTTTTTTTCAAATCAGTGGAGGGAGGGATTTATTTTTAATTTTTTTCTTGCATATAATGAGTATGGATTGATAGGCTTTCCGCTGTCTTTTCACAAACAGAATATCCAGAAAGGGCATAATTATACAAATTAACTAATTTAATTTCAACCCTTAAGGGCCTAATTCTGACTACGATCACTTTTTATTGTAACAGAACAGTTACCCCAACATGCTGTCTCATAGAAAACATGCTGTCTCACAGAAAACTTGCACACATTCTAATCTTAGTTACACACCTCTAGAGGGTACTGAATACAAAATTCTAATTCTTCAGCTACATGGCCAATTCCGGCTCCCATAGGGAGGCCAAATATTAACCCAGTCTCTCGATTTAAGCAAACTTGAATCTGATCCCCCTAGAGATGTTGCATACCAAATATGAAAGCATTCTGACTAGTGGATCTGAAGAACAAGAATTTTAAAGAAATTTCCTCATATTGCACTAAGTTAAAATTCGGGCTACCATAGGGAGCCCAAATATTAACCCAGGGAACCAATTTGAACAAACTTGAATATGACTCCCCTAGAGATGTTGTATACCAAATATGAAAGCATTCTGACCGGTGGATCTGAAGAAGATTTTTAAAACTTATCCACCATATTGTACTAAGTTAAAATTTGGACTTCCATAGGAAGCCCAAATATTAACCTATGGACTTGGTTTGAACAATCTTGAATCAGCCCCTTGAAACAATGATGTATACCAAACATTAAAAGATTCTGACTGGTGGTTCTGAAGAAGATGATTTTTAAAGAATATTCCCCATATTGCCTTGTTAAAAATTTGGGCTTGTGTATTGATCATAAATATGAAACAATGGGCTTTACTTTAACATACTTGTATCTGATCCCCCTATGGATGCTGTATACTAAATATCAAAAGATTCTGACCAATGGTTCTGGAGAAAAGATTTTTTTAAATTTTTGCAAATATGCTGACTCAGCATTTTTTCGATTCCCTCTACATAACACCCTAACATAACCGATGGCAATTCGTTTTTACCACTCAATTCTACTGCCACATACCAAATTTCGTTCAAATTGGACCATCGGTTCAGAAAATAGAAATTTTGGGTGGAGCCAAAAATCTAACCCCTCCAATTACAAAGCCAAATATTACTTCACGAACTTTGTTTGAATAAATTTGAATCTACGCCTCAAAAGGAAGCTCCATAACAAATATCAAGTCATTATACCCACTGTTTCATGAGAAGAAGATTTTAAAAATATTTTGGAGCATTTTCCCTCACCCCATCCCTATGGGGCTGGGCAAGTTGAGTTGAACAAAAATGCAATGCCCCTTTGGGACCATCACTCACATATACTTTCACTTGAATTGGCCTAGTGGTTTTGGAGAAGAAGACCAAAACATGATGTTGACATATGACACACAGACGATGGACAGACGACGGATGGAGAGCAATGGGATTAGCTCAGCTTGACTTAGTCAAGGTGAGCTAAAAAATAATGAAAATTGAGTGGTGATTTTTGCAAACAGTGTTGGCCAGTTTTGGCCCTAGCATTGGGTAAATGGTTAATATGAAAGCTTCATTGAATGGTTAACATACATACCTTCATTGAAAGACTTGTTTTATTCCCATTAAAGGATAAAACTTTCACCTTTACCCTCTGACCTTTTGTAACTACTTCAGATACACTTGTCACTCTACCTTCTCTCCGCAACTAAAAAATATTGAAATATACCCATTATAGAAATTGTACTGGCAATTTATAACCTTTACAATACAGATGTTCAGCATAATTATACCTCTTTCTCCAACAGAACATGAAAATTACATTTGCAATATTTTCCTAAAATAATTATTTAATAATTTATTTATCCAAAACAAATTATTTTTTGGAGCTCATTTTGGAGACCACACTATTTTAAAATAACAAAATTTGAATGGCATCATTTGTTAATCCTTTTCGTAAGGAACAGGGTGCATACGTCTATGTAATTTATAATTTAAGCAGTTGAAAAAACAAGTTCTTCAAAACATTTCATCGAACTATATCACATAACCCCTTCATTAGAACAAGCTTGTCAGACTCATTCCGACGAGGGGTTACATATGATTTTGTTGAAAAATTTGGAAAAAATAATTAAAATAACAAATTTTAATTATTTGAAATGGATGAGTGGAAACGCAATAAATATTTTAATTTCCTCTATCCATGCTGCATGGACACAGAGGAAGGTGATGATGAATCAATACACTCTTAGTGCAGACAATAGTCAAAAAGGCATATCAAATCTTATTTGACTAAGTAAACACTGGGTACATTTCCGTGGGCCATTCGACAATACTAGTGTTATTCTGGACATGTGCAGATAAGGCAGAATGTGATTCGTGTCGTTTTGTTCAACTGGATGTATTCTGGAATACCATTTGGAATGTGCATTCTGTTAATCCAACTCATGAGGAGGAATAACGTTATTCTAGACATGCGCACTGCTTTAAAAAGTTTTGCACACCCCAAATCTTCGGGCCGAAATTTGTTTTCAACAGTGGCATATTAGTGCCAACCAGTCTCCAGTTATTTGTCTGTTACAGCAGTTATACAGTAACAGATAATTAGGCCTTATCTTTTTCAACCAATTAATGGTCTGTTATAGCAATCTTTTAAAACCAACTAATGGGGAGGTCGGTGGCTCATTGACTGGCGTGTCGGACTTATGAACAAAAGGTCGACAGTTCGAAAGTGGTCCATGCCACTTGCGATGTGACCCTGAGCAAGTCACTTAATCCTAACTGCTCACAGAGGGCACGCGTGCATTCAACCAATGCTCATCTGGCTTGTGTCTGGTATGTTGGAGAGTCTAGTAGTTACTTGTCGCCGTGCGGTGGTTCTCTGTGGGTACTCCGGCTTCCTCCATTCATAAAACTGCTCGGCACGACGTGACCCTGACCTTCAAAAGTGTCATAACACTCAATAAACAGACAAATAATCTGCTGTAACAGTTTAGTAATCTGATTGATTGCGTTTTATTGTAGGAAAGTGGTAGAACCGAAAGATTTCTTCTTATACGGAATCGCTATTACAGAAGTCATGTAATTGGGGAGGGAGGGGGAGGGGGGATGAGGATCTTGTCAAAGAGCTCTTCTTATCTGAAAATGTTATAGCAGAAATTTTCAGAATGGTGTTTTCATGGTCCGTACAAGCCAAAATATGCCCCCCCCCCCTCACTCCCGCACACACACATACGAAAAATGGCATACATGTATGCCTGGGTGCAAATAAAGGTGGCTTGGGGGTATTTTGTCTGACTCCTACCCGCTTCATGTTACACTTGTGCAATTTAAGAAAAGGATTTACAAGTTCCATCATCTGTGCAACCATCATCCTTTTGTACGCGATTGTGCAAATAAAACCTTCATGGCTATAGGATATGGTATTAGAATGGGATTTCAAGGCTTATGTGACTGGGTACAGACCTTGACTAGTAGTAGAGCGGTATGTTTTGGTACGGCATAGGGCTAGGAGCCGTGTACCCCCCATGCCTATGGTAAGTGTCTCTGAAAAAGGTCCATGGCCACTGGAAACGTTATTTACAGCAAGAAATCCGTTGGATTTTCCAAGATGCCGTCTATCGGTTAGTGGGGCGTTAACTATGTTGGGGCTTATGGATATTTCCAATACAGCTCAACCCTAGTGTAGTGACCCTATATGCTTTTAGCGAAGCTATTGCACAACGGCTTCTTTCCATAGCCTGTTTTACCCTATATAACACTGTAACCTCCCCCCCCCCCCACACACACACACACACACACACAGACAGACAGACCTCCGTTGTCACAATGACTGGAGCATTATCCGCATACAGCCGTCCTCTCGTCCTGACAGACGCTCGTGCACATGGCTCTTTTGCGACGTCACTCCAATATAATGCCTCTTTGACTAAACCGTGGCTACAGAATTGTGCACCACTCAAATGGGCATTATCATTCGTTTTAATACGCAAGGACTCAGGGCAAACCCCATGCAGTTCTACCAACTTTATACACCGGCCCAAACATCTCTAGTGACAGCCACCTGGTCATCTAGTCGAGCCAGTCAACTTTTTGAGACTGGTGTCCAAACACGCGCCACTTACCTTCGTTTCTTCTTGTGATTTTTATCATATGGGAATCTTTCGGACTCTTAAATTTCCCCTGTTCTACGGCACAACCCAGTCACCTGCATCAAATTTTCATCCAGTAGGTGATTAAATTATGCAACTTGCCACTTTTGACCAGAACTCCTCCACCCCATCATGCCCCCGAATGCACACGGCACCACTGACCTTTTTAGAAGCCGTAACCCTGACTCCTGTTGGCCCCACATATATATGCGGTCCAAGTTTCAATTTGTATCAGCCACATCTCACTCTACCATAAAATAAAACATTGTTGAAGGTTATTGCAAGGTTCAAAAGCTTCTAAAAGTTTTGCACATTGCAGCAGCATTTAGTGTCGAATCTACTTTCATTCACAGGCACTGCACATATTATCAGATGTTATCAATTTCAACCCTTTACCCAACGTAACGGCCAAAAGTGGCCAGCGCTATTCCAAAAAATCGACAATTAATTTTCATTATTTTTTCATTTTGTGTCTCAAAAACATAGGTTATTATTAATATTACCTCGTTGGAAAGAGCTCGTCGAGCTCATTCCAATCAGGGGTCATAACCCATGTTTTTGAGACAAAAAATGAAAAAAAATAGTTAGTGAAGATTTTTTTTTGCAAGTGTCGTCTGCTTTTCATATTAGGTAAAGGGTTAATGAATTGTATATGATATTATCAATACTCAGTTTGTTTAGTATTGATAATGTAATATATATTTTATTAAAAATGATAAAATCTGATAATTCGTCAAGAGCCTGTGCACAGAATAATTCATGTTAGCTGCCAATAACGCAGCCAACTTTTTCTGTGTTGTTTAATTCTTCAACGAGAAGCACAATCATGAACAACATGGATTATTCTGAATAACCTGTAACATCAAATGAACGTTTTTTTGAGAATAACAATCTGTAATTGAACTGCGCATGACACACTAGTCTGGTGAATTCTGAATATATTCGGAATGGCCCACATTGTTAGGTTAACCTTTTACCCAACGCAGACAATATCAAAATTTATTATTTTAAAAAACATTTTTTAAATTTTTTCAAAAAATTTTAACAAAACCATATCATGATATGGTTTTGTTGAAATTTTTTGAAAAATGTTAAAAAGTTAAAAAATTTATAGTAATTTCTATATTTTTTATACTTACCAATGACCCAGACATAGCTGGTGCTAACTCTTAAAATATAGGGCCAAACACAAATTTTGCCCCCCAATCCCCAAAATTTGCATCTAAAACCAAAGAAAACATGTCCTGAATGGCCCTCCACACTTCACCTCTACTGCGCATGCGCAGTGTCAAGGACGTTCCGAAATTGGCGCCATTAATCATTCTAATAACCAGTGCCTGGTAAGCGCTATGTACTCAGCGGGGAGGCAAGAGTTCCCAACTCCTGGGAGGGCCATCCCTGTCTGGGTCATTGGTAAGTATAAAAAATATAGAAATTACTATAAATTTTTTAACATTTTTATACTGTACCAATGACCCAGACATAGCTGAATAGTAAAAAGGCTGGAGGGCCAAGGACATAGAGCAAGATGGAATACGCTCAATAATATAAAATAGAGTCATCCCCTCTAGGGAAAAAGAAGTAATAGGCCTTACATGTATCTTTCTTATTTATGATAAATTAGAAAGATACAACACCTTCCAAAATTGAGCATCATACATCCATGTACTCTATTAATATCCAATATAATCCTTATACTAATAATTTTTAAAGTAAGCCAATAAATAAAGTAAGTCTAGAGAATAGAGACTCTTATACTCCTTAAAAGTGTCTGAGGATTGCATAATCATGTCCGTTGACACGTGCTATATTCAAAAGCTATACTTTAAAAACTAAGACTTGAATGAATTTTTAAAACATAAACTTCTCACTAAACAACCATCCCAATAACAGCTCAGAATTACTAACTCCGGAGGAGGTATCCCCTTGTTTTCATAGTAAAACAGGTGACCCAAGGGAACACCCTCCCCCCCCCCCCTTTTTCTTGCCCTGGGTCAAATAGCCCAGAGCGAAGAGGGCAGCAGAACGGAGTCACTGCCGAAACAGACAGCCTACCTAGCTATAGTAGCAACTGTTAAGTGAATGACATTCTGAGCAGTAGATAATAGACCTAACAATAGAGGCCTCCAGAAATGGACTCGATATTTCTGAGATAAAAATTCATGAATGTGGATGGCTGAGCGCAATGAGCAGCCTTCAAAAATCTATAATAGCGACACTATTAATGTAAGCCCAGGATGTAGAAGAACTCTTACTTCATGAGCCGAAATCTTAAGCACAACTGCTGAGTCATGAATTGAATCCATTAGCAATAGAATGAAGCGTAACGTCCTTCTATTAGGCATCAAAGACAGAAGAAGCTTACGCCCGTAGTAATAAACAGATATCTGTTTATAAATACATAAACTCAAACCGGACAGAGTAAAGGCCTATGCCCGTACGGAGACGGAAGGACCTTAATAACAATAGGATCCGGATATTAGGAGCCTAACTCTTATGCAAAAATCCAACCTAAATAGTAAAGGAAGTAGTGATTCCGAAACTACGAAAGTGAAAATCATCCATTGATAGTGCATGAAACTCACTGACTCTTCAGTAAAAGAGAAGCCAACAGAATTACTGCCTAAAAGGTCAGAATTTGAAAACTACTGTTTCCAGAGGCTCAAATGATTACTTAGCTAAATAAGAACCGAAGTTAAATTCCATATAGGAATTTAATCTAAAGATTCTAAGTCTATTTATCAAAAAGTTACTAACTGACTTAGATAAAGAGACATAAGACTCAATTGTAAACTATCATAGAGTGCATAGGTATGAGGTAACATAAACCTATAACCTTAATAATAACAGGCTGCAGTAGATCTTGTCAAACAAGTATACTAAAAAGTTGCAATGAGTAGTATGGAGGGATCAACAATATGAACATAGTGATCCCCACACCAAGGATGGAAGAGCTTCCACTTTAGCCGCATAGAATAGCGAAGAAGAGGATCTCCTATAGTAAGAAATCGCGTCCAAAGCCCGTCCAGTACAATGCCTACAATGCAATACGGACCACACAACGGAATACGTGAAGGTTGCGACCTTGCGGGTTGTGATAAAGATGACACGATTTACCCAGCGAAAAAGATCCTCTCATTGAGGAAGATTTCGCGTTAAGTCCCACAGTAGACATCAGAGTAAATTACCCACGGTCTCTGTGAAGACAGAGATGCTATCAACAGAAATGTATTGTGGTTGTTTATCTTAGCAATACCTGCTGAAACAGCAGCGCCGGAGGATACGCGTATCCTATCATTCCGTCCTATTAGATCAATAGAACGTTAACAACATTAGCTCAGAGATCTGGACAAGCCAACACATACGTCTGCAACTGATTAGCAAGCTGTGTCGTAAATAAATTATCATTGGGCGCTCCCATAGATAGCAAATCTGATTGAATACTTGTTTGTTGAGAGTCCATTCTGATGGCAACAAGCGACCCCTAAGTGAACGGGAGTCCGGTAAAACAATCAGACGACCCGGAATATGACGGACCAAAACAGAACTTGGTGTACTATAACCAACAGACGGATTCTTTCCATTAAATTGAATAACGGAAACGAATGAGTGCCTCCCTGGTTCCGGAGATACGCCACTACTGTCGAATTAACGGACAGGATTTGGACATGCGTTTCTGAATAATGTTCATGCAATGACATAAAGCAAGCCTAAAAAACATTATTCCGCGGAAGATAATTGCTTGCTTAGAGACTGCGGAACCCAAAGACCCTGGCACTTCGAATCCGTTGGGATCAATATTATATCCCAATCTGTTTGACCGGCAACCGTCATAACTATAACACTCGGATCCGGCAACTGCAGTGGCACTCTCTGAGTCAACCACCGAATGTTTGCCCCAGTCTGAATCTCTTGTAACACTAGAAAGACAAGAGAACGTGTAAATCGAGCAATTCGTGGATTGCTGAAAAGTTGCCGTCGAAGAGAGGCTTCTCCGAGAACGAAGCGACTCTGAGAGAGTTCTTCACCTTACTATCCACGCGCGTGGATGTAACTAGGGCTGCGTCACGTCTAACCAACTCCAATCAGCCACTGAAGGGCGGAGTTATACGTGAACAAACTACTGCCCTCAAAAGAAATCACATTGAGAATAATATCCCGTAAATCTTTTCTTGAAGACATAATGATAATGCCTCAGTAAGGTGGATTACGTATGATAAAGCATCTAAGTTAAGTCTACTAGACATCATTGTCGTTTCCAACATTGTGGTTGGAAAAGACATAGACAGCGAAAAAGAATATTTCCAGTCTTTAACCATGCCGTCTAGACGCATATGAACTCTTGGTATGCCCTGCTCTGCCAAAATAAATTATTTGTATAAATGATAAAATGGCAGAAATGAGCATTGCGGACAAGAAACTAAACTATCATGCTTGGTAGCAGGCTTATATGCATATATAGCGTCGAAAAATAAAACACATGTTGTAATGACATTATTGGACTGTGTCGTTAAGGCAGGGACAATGTCCCTGAACCGATCCAAAATTCCGTGTCCAATGACGCTATAAGTCTCTTATCCAACATCGCAGCAATGTAGTCCGAAATAACAATCACTGGAAGATAATGCCAGAAGATATGAATGGCAGCTTCTGATGCTACGAAAGGGAAAACTCGAAATCTTTCGAATCCCTTTCGCCATCCTGTCGGACCCTATAAAGCGATCGGTCGTCCGTACCTGATGCAACCACGGACCGCACCGACCCAGCGCCGTCAGATAATTCCTGATTCGAGTAAGAAACTGTCGATTGCTGGGATGCTGCGAAACAACTGTGCTAACTCGGATAGCACGTCCGTCACTGAGGCCTGAGGAGAAGCGGTCCTACAATGCATTGCCGCTGGAAGCTCCGTGATCGTTACCCCGTGCATACTACCAATATGCGAGCGGACGGAGCGTATAGGCCTCGTGTCCCTTGGCTACCGGATGGCGTGACCTATTCGCCGTGGAATCACTGAATGACGAAACTGATCGGATACTCGAGGTCATGTAGCCAATATGCGGTCGTGTGCCCTGCTGTGAGGTTGAGGAAGCATTATCGACAGTCTCTCGGACTGTCAATATAACGGAGCGTCCCGACCGACAGACATATGCTCCGAATGTAAAATATCTGAACCACAACATGCGGTCCCCTATGTTGTTGGACGAGAGAGGGACCTCTCTCGCTCACAGCCCGGACGGACCTGGACAAGCCAGGAACCGGACTAACAGGCTTCCTCCGATCTGTCCTCAATCCGCCGTCACTGGGTGAGTACTAAAGTAATTATAGTGCTCGCATCACCCAAATCTCCTTCCTAGACCGCAACGGACGAACCCGGCAGCCGAACCATTCGATGAATGTACGCTACACCGGGTGAGCTAGCGAATGTCACTCCGTCGATCCTACAAGGGATCTCTTAGGCGATAGACATATTCCATGAGCACTTATTGCCGCTAGCTCTTCATTAACTATGACGACAGAGGCACACTTTTGAAAGACATCTCCGTAACTTTGCGAACAAGAAACCAGAAATGCTTGGATATAGCAAGCATATAATACTAATATATATAGCGTCGTTCAATAATTCGAAAGTTTGTGTGACATTATTGGACTATGTCGGAACTGAGGGACGATGTCCCTGAACCGAACCAAAAAATTTCTAAGTCCACCGACGCTATCAGTTTCTTATCCGGCATCGCAGCATTCTGGTCCGACGAAAGAAGCTGTAGAAGATCAAGTCAGATGACATACACAACAGCATATATTGTTCCGAAAGGGAAAGCTCGAAATCCTCCAAATCCCTTTCGGTATCCCGTCGGACCGGATGAAATTTTCGGACGTCCGTATCCGCTTCCGCGGAGCGTCCCGACCCAGCATCGTCGGATAAAAAATATGCGACAGATTCAGTTGATGCTGGGATGCTGCGATAAGCTGTGCTATTTAGGAAAGCACGTCCGTTCCCGAGGCCTGTGCAGTAGCGGTCTTACGATGCATTGCCGCCGGAAGCTCCGTGTACGTTGACTCCCGCACACTTTCCTATGCGAACGTCCGGAGTCTGCAGGCCTCGTGTCCCTGGCTACCGGATGGTGTGACCTGGTCGCCGATGATTCTCTGACTGGCGAAGCTGACTGGATATCCGAGGTCACGTAGCCAAGAGCGGTCGTGTGCGCTACCATGAGAATGAGGAAGCCTTATTGACAGTCTACTCCGGACTGACTATATGTCGGAGCGTCCCGAGCGACGGACGTATGCTCCGAATGCGAAACATTTTGTACCACAACATCTGGGGCCAGATGTTGTTGTACGAGAGAGGGGCCTCTCTCGCTCGCCGTCCGGATGGACCAGAACGAGCTATGAACCGGACTAAAAGGCTTCCTCCGTTCTCCCACTAATCCGCCGTCACTGGGTGTGCATTTGGTTGATTTATAGTGCTCGCATCACCCCAAAACTCCTTCTAGAACGCAACGGACGAACCCGGCTGCCGAACCATTCGATGAATGGACGCTACACTGGGCGAGCTAGCGGACGTCAAAGGCCGTCGTACCTACTAGGGTCCTCTTAGGCAATTGACGTATACATGAGCACTTTTCCGCTAGCTCTTCATTAATTGTGACGACGGAGGCACACTTTTGGAAGACGTCACGGATACATCACCCTATTCTTGATCGTCTGAAATAGAGATTGATAAAGAGTAGAGTGACCCTGCGGGGAAAGGACCGGAATGGCCAATTCCCCACTAACATAACATGACATGCGCTTCCCATGTTGTCATCGAAATTAACACATACAGAACAGGAGTTAGTGCGAGTACACTGACTACATATACAATGATTATGAAAGTCAGAGGAAGATTTCCTCTTATTACAATTGAACAATATCCTTTCATTGTGAAAAGAAAACAAAGTCCTAGTACTCGCACCAACCCCTGACAATCAAAATAATAATAATATGATCCATTAATATAGAAAAAAAAATTGCAATCAAAAAATTTTGAAAAAGTTAAAAAATTTATAGTAATTTATATATTTTTTATACTTACCAATGACCCAGACTTAGCTGGTGCTAACTCCAACAAAACCAGGGCCAAACACAAATTTTGCCCCCCAATCCCCAAAATTTGCATCCAAAACAAAAAGAAATCATGTCCTAAAGGACCTCCATAGTACGCCTCTACTGCGCATGCGCAGTGACGCAGTCGTCCCGAAATTGGCGCCAATTATCATTCTTACTGGCAGTACCTGGTCAGCGCTATGTACTCAGCGGGGAGGCAAGAGTTCCCAACTCCAGGGAGGGCCATCCCCGTCTGGGTCATTGGTAAGTATAAAAAATATATAAATTACTATAAATTTTTTAACATTTTTATACTGTACCAATGACCCAGACTTAGCTGAATAGTAAACAGGCTGGAGGGCCTAGGACATAGAGGAAAATCCAATAAGCTCAACTATATAGTAAAGAGGTAACCCCTTAAGGAGAAAAGGAGTATTAGGCTTTACATGTATCTTTCTTATTTAATATTAAATTAGAAAGATACACTACCCTTAATAATTGAGCACAATAACATTCATGTTCTCTATTAACATCCAGTATAACCCTTATACTAATTATTTTTAAAGCAGGCCAATAAATAAAGTAGTCCAGAGAATTGAGACTCTTTATAATCATTTAAAAGTGTCCGAGTATTGTATATTAAAGCCCGTTTGACACTTGACATATACAAATGCTTCACACCGAGCTACACTTTAAAAATAAGACATGAATGAAATTAAACATTAATATTACACTTTAAAACCATCCCGGAAGCGACTCAGAAATACTGACTTGGAGGAGGCATTCCCTTGCTTTTCACTATAAAGCAGGTGACCTAAGGGAACACCCGCCCCCCCCCCCCCCCCCCCTTCCCCTTGCCCTGGCTCAAATAGCCCAGAGCAAAGAGGGCAGCCGGACGGAGTCACTGCCGGAACAGAAAGCCTGCATAACTATAGTTGCAACTGTTTAGTGGACGACATTCTGAGCAACAGATAACGGACCTAAACAATGCAGGTCTCCAGAAATGGACTCAATATTTCTGAGATAAAAATTCGTAAATGTGGATGGCTGAGACCAATAAGCAGCCTTCATTAAATCTGTAATAGCAACACTATTAGCATAAGCCCAGGAAGTAGAAAGAGCTCTTACTTCATGAGCAGAAATCTTAAGCACAGACTGCTGAGAAGAAGATAAATCTTCATAAGCAGTACGGATAGTTAACTGAATCCATCTAGCAATAGAATGGACTGAAATGTCCTTTCTATTAGGCATCAAAGACAGAAAGAAACGTTTCCATCCCTTTCTGATAAACTGAGATCTCTGTTTATAGATACGTAGTGCTCTAACAGGACAGAGTAAAGACCTACGCCCGTCTGAAGACGGAAGAGCCTTAATAACAATAGGTTCCGGATATTTATTAGGAGCCTGATTCTTAGCTAAAAAACCCACATTAGTAGTGAAGGTGATAGTGTTCCCAACACTACGATAATGAGAATCATCCACCGATAGTGCATGAAGCTCACTGACTCTTCTGGCAGAAGAGAAAGCTAAGAGAAAAGCTGTCTTATAAGATAAGAATTTGAAATCTACTGTCCCAAGAGGTTCAAATGGCTTTTCCTTCAATTTAAGGAGAACCCAAGCTAAATTCCACTTAGGAATTAATCTAAGAGTTCTGGGTCTATTTATCGAAAAGTTTCTAACCAATTTCGATAAAGAGACATTAGATCCAATTTGTAAACTATCATGATGTGCATAGGTATCAGATAACATAGATCTATAACCCTTTATAGTAACAGGCTGCAGTTTGATTTCGTCAAACAAGTATACTAGAAAGTTTGCAATGTCTGGTATAGAGGGATCAAATATATCTACAGAATGATCCCTACACCAACGACGAAAAACCTTCCACTTAGCCGCATAGTTTAGCGAAGAGGAGGTCCTCCTACAGTTAGAAATCGCGTCCACTGCTCGTCCTGTAAAGTGCTTGCCATGCAAGAAGGACCGCACAACGGAAAAACGTGAAGGTTGAGACCTTGCGGGTTGTGATGGAGTTGGCGCGATTTCCCCTGCGAAAGAAGATCCTCTCGTGGAGGAAGCTTCCGCGGTAGGTCCCACAACAGACACCTGAGTAGATTTATCCACGGTCTCTGTGGCGACAGAGATGCTACCAACAGAATCTTGCATTGAGATTGTTTTATCTTTAGCAATACTTGTTGAATTAACGGCGCTGGAGGATACGCATATCCTATCATACCGTCCCAAGGGATCGACAGAGCGTCTACTGCAAATGCTCTTGGATCCGGACACGGGGACACATACGTCTGCAACTGATTGTTGAGATGTGTCGCAAATAAGTCTATCATTGGCCGTTCCCATTGGTAGCAAATCTGATTGAATACTTGTTTGTTGAGAGTCCACTCCGACGGCAACAAGCGACCCTTTCGTGAAAGGGAGTCTGCTAGCACATTCAGACGGCCCAGTATGTGACAGACAGAAAGAAGAACGTGATGTTCTAACGCAAACAGAAGGATTCTTTCCGTTAGATTGAACAACGGAACTGAATGAGTGCCTCCCTGATTCCGTATATACGCCACTACTGTCGTATTGTCGGATAGGATTTGGACATGAGCATCGTGAATAATGTCCATCCAGTGACGTAACGCAAGCCAAATTGACATCATTTCCTTGATGTTTATGTGCTTGCACAGGAATTGCGGATCCCAAAGACCGTGGCATCTCGAATCTGTTGGGATTAATGATGCACCCCAACCTGTTTGACTGGCATCCGTCATAACGGTAAAACTCGGATCCGGCAACTGCAGCGGAACTCCTTGAGTTAACCACTGAATGTTTGCCCAAGTCTGAATCTCTTGTTTCACTTGATCTGACAAGAGAACGTCTACATCGAGCGAATGAATTTTCACACTCCAATTCTGAGTCAGGAAAATTTGAAGAGGACGTGTGCGTAGCCGCCCCATCGGAATGAGATCCGCGGCGGCTCCGCACAGACCTATCAGTCTCATAAATTCTCTCGCCGTGACTTTGTCTGCGTGCAGACAATAGCGAGCGTAACAACTGACTAATTTCGCTCCGGTTAACGGCAGACGAACAAGATTGTTGTGCGTCTCGAAGCTCATTCCCAGATGAGTGAATGACTTGGACGGCACCAGATCCGACTTCTCCTCGTTTACTATGAAACCGAGACGTCGGAGCAATAGAAGAAGATTCTGAACATCGTTCTGAAGCGTTAACTCGTTGCCGTACCTCTGAAGAATGTCGTCCAGGTAGGCCGACGTTACCGCAGACGAATGAGCTCGGAAGTAGATCATTACCGAGTTCATTACCCGAGTGAAAGCCCAGGGTGCTAGATTCAATCCGAAGCACATGGCCCGGAACTGATACACCACTCCTAGGACTGCGAAGCATAGATACTTTCGGAATGTCGGATGTACCATGACGTGAAAGTACGCATCTTTGAGATCTATGCTCGTTGCATAATCGTTCACCCGAATACTCGCTCTGACCGATCGAATCGTCTCCATATAAAACTTCGGAGCGACGATCAGCTTGTTTATCCAGTTCAAATCTATGACTGGACGGAACGAGCCGTCTGGTTTCGGAACCAGAAACAGATGGCTGTAGAATCCCAGAGATTCCTGGTTTTCTACGACCTCTACCGCGTTCTTCATTAAAAGAGACTGCACCTCTGATAACAGAGCGTCTCTTTTCTGTGGATTTGACGGAAGATGAGTCCACTTTGGACTTCGAGTTAATGGAGGCTTTCGTTTGAAGGATATCTTTAGACCTTCCGAAGTCACTCCTCTCACCCAAGGGTCGTCCGTAATCGACGCCCACTCTTGTGAAAAACTCGACAACCTTCCGCCAACCAGAACGCGATAGAGGTTTAAGCCATCACCTCCTGGACCTGCGAGGCCTGCGGTAGGAGAAACCACGTCTTCCACGACCCGCACCTTGCCTCGTCGACCTCGGGGCGTCCGACCGATTATCCCGGCCTGAAGGACGTCCCGAACGAGAGTCGCTATCCTGACGGTCTCTCGAATAAGACCAAGAGGACGCACCGGAACCTCTATAGGAACCTCTCTTGGGTGCATTAGACCCAGAAGTGCCTGTCTTATTCGTGTCTGCTGTATCCGACTTTTTAGGAGCGGATCTGAACAACAGAGAATCATTAGCTTTCTTTTTAATTTTATCATAAATAGCGGAAAGCTTGCCGTCAAAGAGAAGTTCTCCTGAAACCGAAGCGACTCTAAGAGAGTTCTTCACCTTAGAATCCACTAGTGTGGATGTAGCTAGGGCTGCGTCACGTCTAACCAACTCCAGATTTGCCACTGAAAGGGCGGAGTTACACGTGGAATAAGCTACTGCCCTTGAAAGAAGTCTTAAAGAGGATTGTATATCCTGAAACTCTTCCCCTTGAAGGCGCAGTGATAACGCCTTAGTAAGGTGATCTGCGTAAGATAAGGCATCTAAATTGGCTCTGTTAGACGCAATAGCTGTTTCCAACACCGCGGTTGGAATAGAAGCTGACGACGGTAATGATAGCTCTAAGTCTTCCGCCTCGTCGTCCATACACAGAGGAACTCTCGGTATACCCTGTCCTGCCGTATCGAATTTATTCCTTGCATTAATGAAAGGCAGGTTAAGGGTATTAGCGGACAAGAAACCTGCTTTCCCCGTCCTGGAAGCAAGTTTAAATATAGCGTCGTTCAATAATTCAAATGTTCTTGCAACATTATTGGACTGCGACGGAAACTCGGGAGCGATGTCCCTGAACCGCTCAAAAAATTCAGAGTCCAATGACGCTATAATTCTCTTGTCCGGAAGCGCAGCAGTCTGGCCCGACGGAACAACTTGAGGGAGAAAGTGCCGGATGAAGTCCACGGCAGCTTTATGTTGTTCCGAAAGGGATAGCTCCAATTCATCCGTATCCCTTTCACCATCCGGTCGGACCTCCCGATGTTCCCGGTCGTCCGCCCCCGATGCTTCGGCGGAGCGTACCGACCCAGTGCCGTCGGATAATTCTCGATCCGACACCGTTTCTGTCGGCTGCTGGGATGCTGCGATAAGCTGTGCTATCTGCACAAGAATGTCCGACGTCGAGACCTGCGGAGACGCAGTCTTTCGCTGCTTCGCCGAGGGCAGCTCCGCATCAGATGGCTCCCGCATACTTTTCCTATGCGAACGTCCGGAGTCCATCGGTCTCGAATCCCTGGCTGCCGGATGGTGTGACCTGGTCGCCGAAGAATCCTTCATCGGCGAAGCTGGTAAAATATCGGAGGTCACGCAGCCAAGGTGCGGTCGTGTGCGCTGACGAGAAGAGGAAGCCTTAACAGTCTCTGCGGACTGCTTATACAACGGAGCGTCCCGAGCGACGGACGTATGCTCCGCTAAAGACACATTTTGTACCACAACATCTGGTCCCAGATGTTGTTGTACGAGAGAGGGACCTCTCTCGCTCGCGGCCCGGCTGGACCTGGACGAGCTAGGAACCGGACTAAAAGGCTTCCTCCGTTCTCGTTTACTATCCGCCGTCACTGGGTGTGCATCTATTATGTTTATAGTGCTCGCATCACCCAAAATTTCCTCTTGGACCGCATCGGACGAACCCGGCTGCCGAACCATTCGGTGAATGGACGCTACACCGGGCGAGCTAGCGGACGACATTTGTCTAATCTCCATGAGCACTTTTGCCGCTAGCTCTGAATTCATTTGTGACGACGGACGCACACTTGAAGAAGATAACATGGAAACATCACCCTGTTCTGGTTCCTCTGAAATAGAAACTGAGAGAGTAGAGTGACCTTGTGGAGAAAGAGCCGGCATCGCTCTTTCTCCAGAAACAACATATCGTGACACACGTTTCCAATGTTTCTCATCCCAATGTTCACATATAGGACAGGGATTAATGCGAGAACACTGACTACAATTAATACAATGATCATGAAAGTCAGAGGAAGATTTCTTCCTATTACAATTTGAACAATGTCCCTTCATTGTGAAAGAACAACAATAAGTCCTAGTTACTCGCAAAAACCCCTGACACAAAGATACATAATAACATGATCCATTAATAAATGAAAAAACAATTGCAAAACAAAATAATTTTGAAAAAATATTTTTTCAGAGAAGCCCAAGTTGCTGAAAAGTAACGTTGAGCCCCAATGGATCCGATGGCAAAGTGTGGTCAAAAATTTTAAATTTATATAAAATAATTAATGAGACACTTTCGGATAATATAAATGTATCTTATAATGAGATAAACTACCACAAAGGCAAACAGCCCCCTCAAAAAAGGCTGTTGCCAATGAAAACAAACAGTGTAAACACACTAGAAAACATGACTCCAGGCACTGAAAAAACTGGCCCGGAATCAGTCATCAATTACACTCTATCTGATGCAAAACAGAGACTCCCAGGGGAGAATCTGTAGAACATCAGATGGAAGATGCAGAACACAAACGTTATACACCCATGGGTGAAAACGTAACTATGGGGAAAATAACAGAAAACATTCTGTAACCAAGCAACTCTCCCAGGAAATTTTAGAAATGAAACTTCTCAAAAATATGCCAAAAGCATGGGAGAATTGCCAGGGGGGACTTTAGAAGGCTAGGGGAGAGGAAACACTGAATAAGCAGTGCAACAATTAGCAAGAATGACAACAAGAGGCCCATGCCTCGAAAATAGGCAACTTAACATAATTTCATCAAAAAATTTTAAGTACAGCCCTGATTATTTTTTGCCACTTCTTTTTCCTCTCCTCCTTCTATCCTCCTTAGAATCACATTTTCTCCAAAAATTACGTGTCTGGCATCCTTTAAACTGAGATTTACAAGCACAAAGATCAGTGAGATGTTGACTGATGAAGGGCCAAACAGAGAATGATAATTGGCGCCAATTTCGGGACGACTGCGTCACTGCGCATGTGCAGTAGAGGCGTACTATGGAGGTCCTTTAGGACATGATTTCTTTTTGTTTTGGATGCAAATTTTGGGGATTGGGGGGCAAAATTTGTGTTTGGCCCTGGTTTTGTTGGAGTTAGCACCAGCTAAGTCTGGGTCATTGGTACAGTATAAAAATATATTTTTTCAGAACAGCCCAAGTTTCTGAAAAGTAACGTTGAGCCCTAATCGATCCCAAGCCTAAGTGTGGACAAAAATTCTAAAAATATTTTAAACAATTTATGCAACACTTACGAACAATAATAATGTATCTAGTTATGATTAAATTAACATCCAGATATTATTTTCAAGAAATCCCCCCTCACACAGAGGGCTGTTGTAAATGTAAACAATAAGTGTAAAAACACTAGAACAAGACTCCAGGCACCCTGGCCTGAAATCAGTTACCAATAATACACTATCTGATACAAAACAGAGACTTCCAGGGAAGAAACTGCAGAACATCAGATGGTAGATGCAGAACACTACGCCTAACCACCCATAGGTGAAGACGTAAACATGGGGAAAAGAACAGAATTCATTCTGTTATCCAGCTAAAACTCCCAAGAAATTTTAGTAATAAAATTACAGAAAATATGACAAAAGCATGGGAGAATAGCAAGAGGGGACTTAAAGGAAAGGGAGAGAGGAAAACACTGAACAAGCAGTGTAATTTGATAACAAGAATGACCACAACAGGCTGTTGCCTCGAAAATAGGTAACTTAATATAATTTCATTAAAAAATTTTAAGTTACAGCCCTGATAATTTTCTGTCACTCATTTTTCCTCTCCTCCTTCTATATCCTCCTTAGAATCACCATTTCTCTAATATTTATGTGTCTGGCATCATTTAAACTGAGATTTACAAGCACAAAGATCAGTCAGATGTTAACTGATGAAGGGCCAAACAAAGAATGATTAATGGCGCCAATTTCGGGACGTCCTTGACACTGCGCATGCGCAGTAGAGGTGAAGTGTGGAGGGCCATTCAGGACAAGTTTTCTTTGGTTTTACATGCAAATTTTGGGGATTGGGGGGCAAAATTTGTGTTTGGCCCTATATTTTTAAGAGTTAGCACCAGCTAAGTCTGGGTCATTGGTACAGTATAAAAATAGTATTTTTTCAGCTGCTGAATTTGCATATTATGTGGGCGGATGTGGCCGATTCGTTGGGTAAAGGGTTAAATAGAGGTGCAGGGAAAAATTTCAAGCCATCCAGACATTGCTTTTTTGACAATACTCCAATCAAATCGCTAAGATTTGAAATTTTCATTCACTGAATGCAGCTTTGATTTTGGATATTACCAGGCGAGTGTACAACACCAGTGGCAGTTATCCCATCATGGAGGAGGAGGCAGACCTCCCTGCCAACTCTGCTTGAAACCTTAATGAATATATAAAGACATATAATTGCAATCTTATGGGTAAACCCTTCACCTAACACGAAAGGTAGACAACACTTGCAAACAAATTTCTAAAATAACTAAAAACTTTTTCTGTTTTTGCATCAAAAACATAGCTTATTACAGCACATCCAGAGAGGTAACCCAACAGAAGATTAGACAAGGATATCTGACGACAGTGACATATTATATAATGTTTTTTTTTCATTCTGAATATTTTTTCTCACTTCTGCCACAAAAATGTTTCACAAGATCGAATAATCGTTCAAGGTCTGATTACTTTCTGTTTGAAGATCAACCAGAAAATACATTGTGTTTCCCCAGGAAGTGAAACAGTGCTTGTTTACTGTGGTAATCAAACTCTGTCTTACTGGTAGAATAGGACATAGTCACCTGTGTTTGGGATTGAAGTCCTCTAAAATAGGAAACGCAGAAACCAACTGATAAATAAAATAAATAAATAAATAAATAAATAAATAAATAAATAAATAAATAAATAAATAATATTTGTTCTGGTACTTGTACGGTCAAAGATAAATTTGAAACAGAATAGAGACACCCACAGAGCATGGTTGGCAATTTCACAAATCTACAAAAATGCAATTTAACCCTTGGTCCTCAGGCAGCCACAAACTGCCCCTTTTATATTGCACTGAAAAAGTTCCTCCAAGGGTATTCTGTGGTGGGGGGGGGGGGGGGGGGGGTGCATTTATCATGACATTGTTTTAACATCATTGTTGGCTGCCTATATAGGCCACCAACAATGAGGTAGATTCACTGTTAAGTCATCTGTGTACAAGTAGATACGTTAACTATTATCATAAAATTAATCTTGATGATTTAGGGGTTAAATCAAACTATGGTGCAAACTTTTCACAATTAAGAGTCGGTGTGATGAACTGGCAAAAAACTTAGTTTGAATTCTTCTCAAAAACACCAAAAAGAAACCCAGGCCTGTAAATTTGGGGGTGAACAATTGTTTCATTCTTCCAATAATCATGTCAAGAGCATTGTACTGTATTGACCATCTAAGTAAATTTTAAAAAATAATTTACATCATACTACATGTAGTATAGCTCATAAACTTGCAAATTTACTTGGCAATATTTTCACTGTGTCAAATATTGTTAAACATAATTCACTATGAAGACATACAAAAATTAAAATTTTTTAGTAAATTTTGTTTCTTAACATACCTACCACAATTGTGTACAATTGGCTGTAACGTAAGTGAAAGCCCTACTTTGAAACTAACTCAGGCTTTATAAACTTTTCCAAACAAGTTGGAAAAGTACTAGAGTGCAAAAGCACGAAAAAGATCGAAAAAAACGGTCGAGCGAGACTGGCGCTCGACATTACAGGTACTCTCTCTGCACACCTCTTGTGTTTACCGAGCGCATACGCAACAACCGTGACGTCAATTCCGTATTTCCGCCAACGAGAAGTTTGTGATTTAGCGGGGAGGCATTGATATCTCCAACGAGGGTGAGCCTCCGGTAAACAGTTGTGGTAGGTATGTTAAGAAACAAAATTTACTAAAAAATTTTAATTTCTTCTCAACCTACTCACAATTATTTACAATTGGCTGAATAAACAATAGGAGGAGGTGAATCACATAACCAATACCAACAAGAGCAGCAGAAAGAAAAGCAAGGTGGGCAGAGAATAGCGAAACCTGTAATGAAGAAAGAGAGAAGGCACCTGAAAAGAACAAGGCTGAGCAGAGCACAAACCCGATAAAAACAAAGTTAACGAGGAGGCACGTCAGACTGAGCAACAACGAGAGGGCCTAAAGAAAAAGGTCATCAGATTGCTGCTGCAGGTGGCGGAGATAAAAGGAGGAGAAGGTGGAAGCATTCCTCCAGTAAGCCGCATTCATAATATCCCGGAGCGAAACAGAATTGGTGAACGCCCAGGATGCAGAAATGGCACAAATCTCATGAGCATTCAACTGTTTCAAAACAAGATCCGAAGCAGACAAGCTAGAATAAGCCAGCTTGATTGCAAGACAGATCCATCTGGAAATAGAATGGGAAGAGACAGACTGCCTCCTAGGAATGAGAGACAGAAAGAATCTCTTCCGACCCCTCCAAATGAACTGAGTGTGATTAATGTAATTCTTGATCGCACGAACAGGACAAAGAAGAGGCCTCCGACCATCGACAGCAGGGAGAGCCCGAATGCAGATGGGAGGAAGTACCGAATCAGGAAGTTGATTCTTGGCCAGAAAAGAGCAATCAGTAGTGAAGGTGACACTGTTAGCCTCATTTCTGAAGAAAGCAGAACCAACAGATAGCGCATGAAGCTCACTGACACGTCTGGCAGAAGCAAACGCTAGAAGGAAAGCCGTCTTATAGGTGAGAAAATGCATATCGGTCTCAGATAAAGGCTTGAATGGAGCCCCCTCCTAACAATGCAACACCCATGCCAAGTTCCACTTGGGTGTAAGACGCAAAACTTGAGGCCTCTTCAAAGAAAAGTTCCGAATGAGTTTGGAGAGAAAAAGATTATGACCGATGCACCGCTTTCCCACATAAGAGAAAGTATCAGACAGCCTAGACCGATAGCCCTTTATCGTAATAGGCTGGAGGCCCTTGGAGTTAAAAAGGTATACCAGAAAATCCACAATTTGAGCGATTGACGGATTACGGTAATCAACATTTTGAGCTGTACACCAGCGGCAGAAAACCTTCCACACAGCAGCATAAGTCATGCCAGTGGAATGTCGCCACAATGCAGAAATGCACTTCACTGTTCGTCTCGAAAAACCTCTACGTCGGAGACAGGACCTGATAAAAGACAGGCGTGAAGGGACAGGCTCGCCAGGTTGTTGTGATACTTCCTGGGATGACCCTGGGAAAGAAGATCGAGACATAGAGGTAGACGTATCGGCCGATCTGCCAACAGAGGCTGCAGCAGATTGATCCACACCCTCTACGGAGATAGAGGTGCGATCAGAATGATCCTGCAAATGCAAGCACGAATCTTTGCCAATACTTGAGGAACAATCGGTGCAGGAGGGAAAGCATAACTGATCCAACCTGTCCAGTCCAGAGACAGAGCGTCTACCGCAAAGGCCAGTGGATCTGGACAAGGAGAGACAAAGGTCTCTACCTGATGATCCCAGCAAGTGGCGAAAAGGTCGACCAGAGGATGCCACCACCGCTCGCAAATCGCCTGAAACACCGACCGATGCAGCATCCATTCGGTTGGAAGGACACTGTCGCGTCAGGACAGGGAGTCTGCTAGGACGTTGAGATGCTCGGGAATGTGCCGAATGGTCACCCTAGCGTTTACATCCCGCGCCAACAGTAGAAGATCCCGAGATAGCCGATACATGGGAATCGAATGGGTGCCTCCTTGATTCTGTATGTAAGCCACCACCATCGAATTGTCCGAAAGAAGTAGGACAATGTGGACCGACAGGTGAGAGATCCAAAGCCGAAAACAGAAGAGCAAGGAGCTCCTTCTGGTTGATATGAAGGCCCACCTGTTCGCTGTCCCACTCGCCATGAGTGGACAGATCGAGAGGATCCAACGCTGCACCCCAGCCCCAATCGCTGGCATCCACAGTAAGGATGCGATCGGCCAACGGAAGATCCAATGGGACACCCTGTGTTAACCAGGGAACATCGGCACAAGGGTGGAGGTGACGAAGCAGGGACCGAGGAATAGGAAGTTCCAGGACCAGAGGATCTACATTCGGATGCCAAAGATCCAACAGAAAGTTTTGGAGAGGTCGGACAAACAAGCGACCGAGCAGAATGAGATCTGTCACCGAACCACAAAGGCCCAGCATCCGAAGGAAAGTCCTGGCCGAGACTGAGGAAGATTGGAGCAAGTTCCGAGTCAAGGTGGAAAGAATCGTCGTCCGAGCATTGGGAACCGACACCACATTGTGAAGGGTGTAGAAATCCATTCCCAAATGACAAAATTGCTGAGAAGGAAGGAAATCCGACTTCTCGCGATTGACTCTGAAACCCAGCGACGCTAGTAGGCCAAGCAACCGGCGGACATCAGTCTCCAGAACAGCAGCATTGTGGTGCCGTTGGAGGATGTCGTCCAGGTAGGCTGACAAAGTCACAGCCGACTGAGTACAGTGAAAAGCAAGCACATGTGACATCAGTCGGGTGAAGGCCCAAGGAGCCAGGTTCAAGCCGAATGGGAGAGCTTTGAATTGATAGACTCGAGCCTGAAATGAGAACCGGTATTTCCGTGACGCCAGATGAATGGGTACATGGAAGTAGGCATTCTTCAGGTCGATACTGGACGCAAAGTCGCCCTGATGAACTGAACGTCAAACCAACCGGAAAGTCTCCATACTGAAACGAGGTGCTATAATGGACTCGTTCAGGATACTCAGATCGATGACAGGACGACACTGGCCGTTTTTCTTCGGTGAAAGGGTGTTCCTGACCACTTTGATCGCCCCTTTGGAGAGGAGATTGTCGATCTCCTACACCAGAAGGTCCCGACGCTGAGAATCGGAAGGGACCTGAGTCGGGAGGGGCACCTGAGATACAAAGAGGTGCTGACGGAAGGACAGTCGCAGACCGGATTGGATGACGTCGAGGACCCAAGTGTCCGACGTTATCTCTGTCCAACGGTTGAAAAACAGCGACAGCCTTTCCCCGAATCGAGGTGAGGACCTTCATTTGCGGCCTCGACAAGGCCCCGAGAGGAGAAACCACCCTCTCGGGAAGCAACAGAGTCCTGAGACTTTCCTCCCTGAGGCTGCAAGCGAGCCTGGCCATGTCGGCGCTTCTTCTGAGCAGAAGGAGCGGACAGAACCGAAGGCGTGGCAGATGCAGCGGGACGCTTGGAAGGCCTGGAACAACCACCACCCGCAGCAGCAGGTTGGTCCAGCTGTTGTAGCTGCAGCTGGTCCTTCGAATGACGAATAACCTCAACACGGACAGCTTCCACGGAACCATGGAACAGCGGAGGTCCAACCAAAGAAGCAGACCTCAGAACAGCACCCTGCTCAGATCCCGGCGTGCCAGCTCCAAATTAGCCGTGTTACAGGCGTGAGCATGTGTCAAGTTCATAAGAGCCTGTGACAAAACGCGAAAAGGCACCTGAGCGTCATGAAACTCCCCTGGTGGAAAATATGCAGCCAGGGTAGCGACGACATGGTCCGCGAGAGATAACATACCCAGCATCTCACGGGACAGGCCCACCATAGACTCAATGACCGACATCGGGAGAACTGCCGACTTAGGCTTAGTCAACCCGAGAGAAGAAGAATCTTCGTCCACAGTAGTCATCCCTTGGAAGACTGGTGGACAGATCGAATCGAATACACGAAACCGCGACGGAGGCAGAAAAGCATCAGCTCGTGAGAAGAAAGAACCCTTGAGGGCCTTAGAACGCATTTTGGTGTCTAAGCCCTGGAAGGACTCAACAACCTGAGCCGATTGCAGAGGACGCAAAACCCCAGAGCTAGAATTCTCAACAGGGTTACGGCGCTCCACAGAGGACCGCAGCCAGGCGGTCACTGATGGCTGGTCTGAAGGCTGAATGTCTGGCAATAAGCCAAAGACAAAATCTAAAGCCTGTCCCAAGACTGACGAGGGGGGCCCGTCACCTTCAAGAAAATCGTCATCCTCTGTAGCAGAAGAGTAACAACTTCCTCAGCCCAACTCGGGCTGACCAGCAGGAACCTCCTGTGAATACTGAACAGTATCCAAAGGGCCAGACGAGGAATCTTGGCGACCTTCCAAAGGAGGTTGTGCCTCAGAAGGCACAGGGAAGCCAACTTAAGGGTTGCTAGAAAGCAACCGGGTGAGCGCCAAAACGGCCTAACGCAGCTCACCCTGAGAATCTGTCGTAGCAGCATTGCCCGACAGAATGTCTTCACAATGTACCCTTCTAGCAGAAGAACCCAAATCCTCAGAAGGGACCAACGACGAACGTCGATCAGCAGACAGAATAGGGAGATGGTGAGAAGACACCGGAGGATAGTCCCAAGAGTGATGCCCAGGGGCAATCACTGACCTCTGCGGAACAGAAGGCCCTGCCTGCAAATCCTCTAGAGAGACCGACATGCCAATGCCCCAGCCCCATTCTGCTAGTCGGCACACCAGCAGGGGAAGGCGGAACAACAAACGATTCACTCAAGGGACGAGGAATCGCTGCCGAAGCGACCAAACGGCGCGACCGACCTGGAGCAAATCTAGCCAGATGAGACGGAGCAGACAGCAAACCCGCACAGCTTCGCCCCGAAGCCAGGGGAGGCTGAGAGCTCAGAGACACACCAGTAGATACAGTCTTGGACCCCCAAGGCTGTACACCATCCCCAGAAGAAATGGAAGAGCCACCATCATACAGGATAGGATCAGTAGTAACAACTTCCTCAGCAACTGTCGATGGCGCAGGAGGCAAATCGGAGAGTTTCACCGAGCTGACCTCGGAGAAGCTCTTGACAAAAACAGCCACCTCAAGAGTAACATCAGAAGCCAAAGAGACCACGGTCTCCACTTCAGGCATTGCATCACCGGCACCGTCAACAGTTGCAGAGGAACTCGCCACAGAAAGAGACTGATCAACATCCTGTGTGACAGAGTCACCACGTGTGCTCCCAAAAAATGTCTGATGAGGCACGGCTACCCTTACCCTGAGAACGAGGGGTTCTACCTCTGGAAAGAACCACTTTGTTCATGGATTCCCAGAATTTTGAGGACCAAACCCCACAAATACCACAGGAATGGGCCTGTGTACAATTGTTGCAAGTGACACATGTAGAATGAGAGTCGTCCACATGTTTCACCTGCAAACAAGAGGTACAAGGAATTGTTTTAGGCATAATATGAATATGATCAATGAAATCAAGCTTCCCGCCGACGGAAAACAGAACAACAATGGTTGCATTAACACGCGGGGGAAAAACAAGACTATGTATGAGAAAACAAGCAAAAATGATCAAAAATATCATTAAATAGTAATCAATTTAGAGCTTGAAAAGGATACAGTCCACTTGCACATAAACAGACAAGAAGCACCATACAAATATAAGTTGTTCACGAAGATAACAGCTAAATAATAGCACGAGTCACAATATTTCCGACGATCACAATGGCGTAAATAAAAGGAATTGACGTCACGGTTGTTGCGCATGCACTCGGTAAACACAAGAGGTGTGCAGAGATAGTACCTGTAAAGTCGAGCACAGGTCTCGCTCGACCCTTTTTTCGATATTTTTTTGGCACTCTATTACTTTTCCAACTTGTTTGGAAAAGTTTATTAAGCTTGAGTTAGTTCCGAAGTAGGGCTTGCACTTACGTTACAGCCAGTTGTAAACAATTGTGAGTAGGTTGAGAAGAAACAAAAATGTTTTCATAGACTGATCCCTAACCTGTTTTATCACACTTCAGACATTAACAATTTACCTAGCGTAAACATAAGCGCCATATCCAGCAAGAGCTATTCACAAAAATAGCCATTTCACTATTCCTTAAATTGTTACCAAAACATAAATTATGACATTTCATCAGAAGCGAACTCGTTCCAATAAAGGTATGTAAAGTATGTTTTTAGGCAAAAATTGAAATGTTTTGTTATTCAAGAAATGTTTTGCAAGTGCTGACCTCTTGCTGTGTTAAGTGACGATAACTGAATTTTCGGCTTTAAAAATCAATTGCTTTTGCCAAAGCTTGGAAACTTTCGACATTTTCTCCTGGTATTTGAGAGCTTCCATACTGAATTAAAAGTGATTTTTCCATTTAAATATATATATATGCTTCTAAGGCCAAAAAGTCTTGCTTCTTAGGTAAACCTTCATTGATATTGAACCCCCTCGTTTGACATTTTTATTCGTCTTGAAGTATCTTCCTACCAATATTACTACAAAAACCGGGTGATTCAGAAACTAAGACTGATATTTAGAAGTAGTGGCTCTGAAAGTGAAATCTGAAGAGCATAACATAAACATGTTTTTTCCCTTTTTACATAAAAAGTCGCCTGGCCTGTATTACTAGCTGGGTAATACACATAACCACTTTGGTTGAGATCAAATAATCCAAACTGGAGTTATGGGCCATAACTCATGTAAAAATAATTGGATGGAACGGATATTCGAACTTGGCCTGTATTTCTAACTGGGTAATACACATAGCAACTTTGGTTAATATCCAATAATCAAAATGGGTGTTATCCACCAGAACCAAAAATGTTAATAGATGGGTGAATTCTAAGTCAAAAAAGTCGTAACCCATGTAAAAAAAAATTGGACAGATCCCATATTCGAACTTGGCCTGTATTATTGGCCAGGTAATACACATACCAACTTTGGTTGAGATTAAATAACGCAAATTGGAGTTATCTGTCAGAAACCAAAAATGTTAATGGATGGACAGACTGATGGACAGACTGATGGACAGATGGATGGACAGACTGATTACATATTACAAACGTTTTTCAAACAGATGTATAAAAATCTGATCACTGTCTAACGATTCCCCCGCTATGTATTTAACAGTGTTGCAAATTTTAGTCCACTAGGGACTCCTACAGAACATTAAGAAATTGGTTAAATTTATTTTAGAATAAGAATCTGAAAATAAGGGAAACATTATAGAACAAACTTTTCTTACAATTGACAAAAACATTTCTGAAAGAATGCATGGTTATTAAGTATCAGAGAGGAAATTTATTATATTCTGCAAATAAACTTTTTCTCCTGCAAATAAATTAACTTCCTTATTTCCTATCACTGGAAAAAAAGAAATTTATTATATTCTGCCCGAAAATATACCTGTGAGATGTGAACTAATCCTTCCCATCGTTTTCTTAAGCCTTCAAGCTGTACAAAACAGCCAAACTGCATTAAACTTGATACCTTCCCAGAGAAAATCTGAAAAAAGCAAAGGTATAAATACAATACATGTACTTACTCAAGGATAAGCCTAAGGTACTGAAAAATATATATAATTTTTTTTTCGTGTGGGGGTGGGGTGTTGGTCTGAAATTATGTCACACAATGAGTGAATGGTGTCAGACATCTCAGAGTGGTGCCTAACATTCCAGAATGATGTTAATAAGATACCATGTAATGTTTTTCATGATGCACCATAGTATTGTCAGTACAAAAGTGGACAGAGAATTCTGACAGATTTCCTACCCACAATGCTGAAGAAATTCACGTCGAAAAAGTCACGCAAAAACTTTGCATCTCAAGATGGAAATTTTATTTGTTTTTTTTGGTTCAGTCTGGAATATTTTATTCATGAAATCTCAATTCACTGGATTAAATGTTTAACCTGTGATTGGTCCAAGAAAGGGACGACTTTTGTAATCACAGTACAAAGCCTGCAAATAAGCAGCCTGTCATGCTCACCAACAGGCTCAACTTGCATGTTTTCCCAGTACCAATTCCCTCAAGTCTGACACAATGATCAGCACAAATTCTTGGAAATGAATATAAGCCTGCAATTTAAAAACAAGTCCAATATCTATATCAAATTACTGACTTATTATCATTTATTGGAGGGCTCTCTCAATGAGAGCTCTCCAATAAATGATAACAAGACAAGATTATATAATAAACTTAATGATAATATTGTACATATAATATTATAAAATTTACATGCTACAGAATTCATCCTTGGAATTTAGGAAGAGAAAGTGATAAGAATTTGACAGACATTATAAGTTATTGTGATGAATTGATGGTAACACGATCTGAGGTTTGTGGCTCAAAGCTAATGTTCAACCGAAACACGGAGCGTCTCGGTTGAATATAAGCTCCAACAAGACCCTATGAAATGAACAAGACAACTTTTAACAATAACAAGTTCAGTAAATAAACCTCTGGTGTAGCCACAACATAATTGGACAAATAACTACTAAATCAGATAAAGCTTGAGGTCAATCCATCTTAGTGGAATTTGTTAACTAATTTGTAATTTGAACAAAACTTTATTCGGAACATTATCTGTTGCACATGTAAAAAATCCAGAAAAATGAAGTGGTTTGCAAATCACTCAATTGATGAAATATTTGAGAAACAGGCAACCTCAATTCAAATATTTCATGTGGTGAGGTTAACATATGCTACTGAAGCCATAAACGTAGACAAGAGGCCCCATGGGGCCTGAAGTGCCCACCTGACCAAAGTTGTTTAATGAAGGATTTAATTAGCATTTATGGCTAGTTAACACTACAGAGGAATAAAGTTATTTAATTATTTATAACTCTGTTGTCCATGCCAAATGATTTTTTTCTAGTACTAGGATGCTACCATAGAAATAATTCCCAGATTTCCAGTAATGCAAAACTAGGGAGTCTAAATATCAACCTAGGTACTTAAATTGAACAAACTTGAATATGACCCCTTCCCCTCCACAACCAGGATATACCAAATATCAATAGATTCTGAATGGTGAGTTTGAAGGAGCTTTTTTTAAAGATTATTTGTCACATTACACTAAGTTGAAATTTGGGCTCCAATAGGGAGCCCAAATATGAATTTAGGGATGTAATTTGAACAAACTACACCCAGAGCCTGGCTAGGGTGTTGTATACCAAGTACCAAAACATTCTGAATGGTGGTTCTCAAGGAGAGTTCAAAGAATATTCCTCTTTTGCACCAAGTTAAAATTAGGGCCATGGGGAGCCCAAATATTAACCCAGGGAAATTATTTGAAAAAACTTGAAATTGCACTCCCCACCCCCCTCCAATATCCAATATATGTACCAAATATCAAAAGATTCTGACTGGTGACACCGGAGAAGAAGATTTTCAGAATATTAACAATTTAAAACTATGTTAAAATTTGCTTCTCCTCCCCTTAATCCCCTCCCCCCCCCCCCAAAAAAAAAAAAAAAATAATAGGGAACACATATATCAATCCAGTGACTTTTTTTTTTAATAAATTGAATCCTCTAAGGATCTAATGATGCTGCATACCAAATATCAAAAGATTCTGACTGTATCTCAAGAAGCAGATTTTTAAAGATTATTCCTTTAATATATTGGACTAAGTTAAAATTTAGACTCCCCAAAAAAGCCCCAAAATTAACACAGGGTCTTTCTTTGAACAAACTTGAATCTGACTCCCCTAAGGGTGGTGTATACCATGATTGGAGGTTCATGAGAAGAATTGTTTTAAAGAATATTCCTCATGTTGTACCAAATGAAAAAATTGGGCATCAATAGGGAGTCCAGCTATTAATCAAAGGGCTTGATTTAAATCTGCCCCCCCCCCCCCATTCCAAGGGTGTTGAATACCATATAACAAAAAATTCTCACTATTGATTCTGGAGAAGATTTTTAAAGAATATTCCTCATATGGGACTAAGTTAACATTTTGGGCCCCAATTGGGAGCCCAAACATTAAGTCCGGGACTTGATCTTCCCAAACTTGAATCTAACTACTCTGAGGAAGGTGTATAATATATCTTTCTATACTATATTTTAGAATGTCTGTATGTCTGTCTGTCTGCTATAGAAATGAAAATGGGGCCACCCCGAGTGTCCAAAATGGGACTCCTAGGAGTACTTTTTTATGGCGGAGGTCATCGTCACATTTAAAAAAGTGTGTGGGGTGGGGGTGGGGGTATAGGGGGGCACCAAAAGTTACGACCAAATTTTTTTTTACCGATATATGTCTTCAAAGGGGTCTACTAGGGGCAAGTTTTTATCAGGAATCTAATGGTGAGGTTTAAAAAAGTATCGGGGTGGGGGTGTAGAGGGGCACCAAAAGTTATGACCAACATTTTTTTCACTGATATAGGTCTTCAAAGGGGTCTACTAGGGGTAATTTTTTACCAGGAATCTAATGGTGAGGTTTAAAAAATTGTGGGGTGGGGGTGGGGGTGTAGAGGGGCACCAACAGTTATGACCAAAATTTTTCTCACCAACATAGGTCTTCAAAGGGGTCTACTAGGGGTAATTTTAATACTCTCCTCAGCCCGTGCAATGCCGGGTAACCCTGCTAGTATAATATATATATATATATACATATAAAGAATTCTGATTAGGGGTTTATGAGAAGAACATTTTTAAAGAATATTCCTCATATTGTACCAACAAAAAATCCAGGCTCTAATAGGGAGCCCCCACCCCCAACCCCTACAGAACACCCTGACACAACCAATGGCAATTTTTTTTATTCTACTGGTCCTAAAGATGCTTCACACCAAATAACATATCTCTGTTCTGAACGGTTTGCAAAATATGGGCATTTGAAAGTATTTCTATTTTTAGCTCCAGGGCTTCCCACAGGGACACTGGAATTTTTGTTGTGCATGAATCAAGTACTTATGGCTAAATAATACCACATACCAAATTTGGTTCACATCGGATCATCGGTTAAAATGAAAGTGTCAATGACACTGTAGCTTAACTTGACTCTGTGTTGTGTTTGATGAAAAGGATAATGTTCAATGTTTATGAAAGGATTATGAAATACAAGAATTTGGATAATTGAGAATATGTTACTTTCTGTTCCCAGTATGCTATGTTTTCAATAAAAAATAATTTGAGGTGCAGACTGTACTAAAGAATTGAGGGGTGGGTTAATATGGCCCTCACAGTTAATGAATGTCAACCAAGTTACCAAGTTACAGTGACATTACTCCAAAATGAGTCATCCTATCAAGTTACAATGAAATCCCTTCATAAATATGGCCTGTAGACTGTGCTAAAGATTTTTGGGCTTCGGGCCTGTGTAGTCATCATGGTTGACCCATCGCAACCAAAAGGGGACGTCTTCATCTAGACATTATACTGAGTCGTCCTACAAAGTTAGAATGAAATCCCTTCATAAATACGACTTGCAAACTGTGCTAAAGGTTTTCGGGTTTTGGGCTCGGGCAGCAGTCACGGTTGACACTTCACAACCAAATGGGGAAGTTCTCAGCTAGACATGACCTCAAACCTGCATATGAAATTCCATGACAATCGGACAAGAACTACTGGGTGCAGCCTATGCTAAAGGAAAATATGAACAGATTGACAGACTAACAGACTAACAGACTTCTGCACGCATGATGGCAATAGCTTACCTTGACTTTGTCAAGTTAAGCTAAAAACTATATTCGTACTGAAGTAAAAGGCAGAAAGTAATCAGTAATGTAATCAATTACTTTTTCAAAGTAATTGTAATCATAATCATTACTTTTCAAAAATGGAGTAATTGTAATCATGAAAATTTAAAGTAATTGTAATCATAATCATTACATTTTCTGAGTGATCACCCCTGCAGGCCTGCTCTCCAACAAACTTCTTTCCTTGGATAATCCATCTTTCGAGGTCTGAGATCTGTATTGAGTAATCAACATCCTTACTTCCTCTCTCCATCCTGTATATATATTAATCCTTATTCGATTCCAAAATATTTTGAATGTGTATTGCATTTGTAAAGTTTAGGGTGCATGGTAGTCACATGTATTCAATGGGCCAGTAATTTAATGTTTCCTATGTAAACAGACATGGCCGATGATTAAAGTGACAGTTAAAAATTTCTTGTCTAGCTTTAATTTATTGGTGTTTAAGGTCAAATACTTATGCACAATGGTTAATCGTGACCATGATAGCTTTACAGGTGGAGGAAGCCGGAGTACCCGGAGCTCAACATTCTAACTCTGTTCAAGCTCCGCTCAAGCAGGGTTACAGCGGTTGAAGACATGTGCACCATCGACATGCAGTACGCCTTAGTACACGGCATCATCGTGCCCCCATGTAGGCAAGCAGGATGAAGTGCCTTGCCCAAGGACACAACGCAGGTCGTCCCAGATGGGGATCGAACTCGGGACCTCTAGCATAGAAATCCAACAGTCTACCACTGAGCTACCACACTCCCCAACCCTTTGCTTAACAAGGAAATGTATAAATTATTCAGTTCAATGCTTTTAATCCTCTCAAGACTTCAATGTGGGTTCCAAAGATTTTTTTTCATGCAATGTGAGAATAATGATGATAACCCTTTCCATACTCAGAATACTGCTCTAAACATCATTCAAATAAGTGGCAGAGCCAATGAAAGTGTCAATGACACTGTAGCTTAACTTGTCTGTGTGTTGTGTTTGATGAAAAGGATAATGTTCAATGTTTATGAAAGGATTATGAAATAAGACAAGAATTGTGATAATTGGGAATATGTTAATTTCTGTTCCCTGTATGCTATGTTTTTAATAAAAATAATATGAGGTGTACACTGTACTAAAGGGCGGAGGGGTGGGTTAATATGACCTCACAGTTAATGTATGTGGCCCTCACAATTAACGTATGTTAACGAAAGTTACCAAGTTACAGTGAAATTATTCCAAAACGAGTCATCCTATCAAGTTACATTGAAATCCCTTCATAAATATGGCCTGTAGACTGTGCTAAAGTTTTTCGGGCTTGAGGCCTGTGGAGCCATGACGGTTGACCAATTACTACTAAAAGAGGACGTCCTCATCTCGACATTATACTGAGTCATTCTACTAAGTTACAATGAAATCCTTCACAAATACAACCTTTAGTCTGTACTAAAGTTTTTCGGGTTTGGGCTCGGGAAGCCATCATGGTTGAATGATCACAACCAGAAGGGGTTGTTGTCATCTGGGCATCATCTGGAGTGATCCTAAGAAGTTACAATGAAATCCCTTCATAAATATGACCTGTAGACTGTGCTCAAGGTTTTCGGGCTTTGGGCCCCTGTAGCCGTCACAGTTGACCAATCACGACCAAAAGGGGATGTCATCACCTAGGCATTATATGGAGTCAACCTAACAAGTTACAATGAAATTCAACCATAAATTCGACCTGTACACTACTCTAAAGGTTTTTGGGCTTGGGCAGCCATAAAGGCTGAATGATCGCGACCAAAAGGGGACGTTCTCATCTAGACATTATTTGGAGTCATCCTACCAAGTTACAATAAAATCCCTTCATAAATATGACATGTAGACTGTGCTAAAGGTTTTTGGGCTTCGGGCCCCTGTAGCCGTCACAGTTGCCCAATCACATCCAAAAGGGGACGTTCTCATCTAGACATTATATGAAGTCAACCTATCAAGTTACAATGAAATCCCTCCATAAATATGACCTGTAGACTGTGCTAAAGGTTTTCGGGCTTCGGGCTCGGGCAGCCATCATGGTTGAATGATCGCAACCAAAAGGTGAATTCTCTCAGCCAGACATCATCCAGAGTCATCCTACCAAGTTACAAAGAAAACCGTCCATCCATATTAAATATGACCTGCAGACTGTGCTAAAAGTTTTTGGGTTACGGGCTTGGGCAGCCATCACGGTTGACAGATCATGACCAAAAGGGGACATTTTCATCTAGGCATTATACACAGGCATCCTACCAAGTTACAATGACATCCCTTCATAAATATGACATGTAGACTGTGCTAATGGTTTTCGGGTTTTGGGCTCGGGAAACCATACCGGTTGACCGATCACGACCAAAAGGGGACATTCTCATCTAGACATAACCCCAAACCTGCATATGAAATTTCGTGATTATCAGACAAGAACTACGGGGTGTAGCCTGTGCTAAAGGAAAATGTGAACAGACTCACAGACTAACAGACTTCCGCAAGCGTGATGGCAATAGCTTATCTTGACTTTGTCAGGTTAAGCTAAAAATAGACATTTTTGGCATGGCCAAAAATCTTGCCCCTCTCATTACAAGGGCAAATATTGTTCTACAAACTTCGTTTGAAATAACTTGATACTACACTTCAAAAGGAAGCTCTATACCAAATATCAAGTCACTGTACCCATAGGTTTTTGAGAAGATTTTTAAAATGATTTGAAGCATTTTGCCTCACCCCTTCCCTATGGGGCTGGATTTGAACAAAAACAAAATGCGATGTTAGAACAAGCAATCACCCCAAATTTAACTTAAATTGTTTCAGCGGTTTTGGAAGAGAAGGTGCAAGCACCATGTTCACGGATGACAGGCGATGGACAGATAGACGGTGAGTGCTCACTTTCAGTCAGCTGAGCAAAAAAAAACTATTCAAGCACTTGTCCAATCAGATGGCAAGGATTTTAGTCTTATTGGAACATAAACTATTTTTTACCTCTCATAATGACAGATTGACCTTTAATAAATATTTCTAGACTTGAATGCCATAATCAAAATCTTTTTATAGGGAGCACTGCCCAATAGAGTAACACTGCTTCATACATGTACGCAGATAAAAGTGAAAGAAAACTTTCATATATTTATACTAAAACCAATGGTCCAGACTTAGCTGGTGCAAACTCATTAATTTCCAGGGCCAAACACAAATTTTGAACACCAAATCCCCCAAATTTGCATACAAAACCGAAAATGAAAAGTGCAAACTGGTCCTCTATACTTTTGCTTACTGCACATGCATAGTAACCAGGAAGTGACTGAAACTGGTGCGAACATCATTCTTCTGTTTGGCCCAAAGTCAGCAACAACTGAACTGACATCTGTGCTTCAAATACTCTTTTCTGAAGATGCCAGACACAAATCAAACATGATTATGGTGGATTTAAGGAACTGAAAAGATGCTGGAAGTGAACTATGGAGGTTTTGGATGTTCAGGGCTGTAACTTTTAAATAATTATGTAAAATTATTCATGTTTCCCATTTTCGGGACATGGGCCTGAATCATTCTTACTAGTGAAAAACCTTCTGTTTGTTAAATGTTCCTGCCCTCTCTTCCCTTGAACCCTCCCTCCTGTTAAACTTCCAAGCTCTATTGGCTTTTTATTGAACTTTTTTTATTATATTTCTTGGGAGTTTAACGTGATCTACGGAATGTTTATTCCATTTATCCCCATGGTTACGTCCTCATCCTGGGGGTGTTAGGACGTATATAGTCTTGCATCTTCTACCAGATGCATTGTTTTTTCTTCTCAGGAAGATCTGGCTTCGCATCGGGTAGTAATTGATCGGTTTCTGACTTTGGGCTTATTGTATAGCCTGTTGTTTAATTTCCTTTTTTTCTGTTGACGTTGTTTTCACTTGGACAACGCTTTAAATTATTGTATTATTATATATTAGTATAGCACAGTTATCATATTTATAGTAGGATACATGTATAAAATTATGCCGGAAGTGTAGCTTTAATTTTTTGGTGTTTGTCCACACTTAGGCTCTATCGCGACGTCCCTGGGCTCATGAGGTTCCCTTTGGGACCTTAGGCTTTTTAAAAAAAAATTTCGGAAATTTTTTTTTCAATTTTGATTTTTTTTTTCGAAACGATTTTGATTGCCGTATATTCTGTATCCTTAATATGTATAACTTATTTGGTTGTTTACGAGTGCAGTGGACTTGGTCTTTGGCTTAAATATTATTATGCAATCTCTTTTGCTCTAAGTGTAAGGCGAGGAAATCTGCCTCAGATTTACAAGCTTGCTGTCTTGCTTGTAGTCGCTGCACTCCTTCTGATACACGTGTTACTTGTGTCGTTTGGGATGCCAAACGTTGGAGGCGGGTGTCGCGTCATGTGTGCGGCGAAGTTCCGATGCCGGAACTGTCACCGCAGGCTAATTCAAGTTTTTCAGTCTCTTTTTCAGAGGAACAAGAATATGGTGATGGTTCAGTGACACCCAACCAAAATATGCTGCCATCGTCGCGCTCAGATGACCAAACAGAGCTAGCTGCAAAGGTACTCATGAATATCAAACAAGGAGAAGGCCTCTTATTCCATTAAAAGCACCTAGCTAGACCGGTGAAGCGGTAACCCCGCCAGTGGGGGCCGTAACACCGGATAAGTCCATAGCGATCGAGGAGAGTGTGGATTTGGGTACAGCGAGCACCTCAATATCAAAAGCTCACCCAGCGACGATGGCAAAGGGGAAGAAGCCAGCAAGTTTCTCAACAAGATGCTTGGATAGATCTGGGGTCAGACCGTGAGCTGGAGAGCCTTCTCCATCCCGTCAACAGTCGGGGCCGACTGTTGCGATTGCGAGAAACTTTACTGAGTCGGGAGATAGCATTCTCTTTGGCCAATTGAGGCCCTCCATCCACATTGCAGTCAGGGTCTGCAGCAGTTATGGCTTCTTCTACATCAAGTACCAAGCACATTAGACCACTCACTAGCTATTCGACTTCAGACATTCAAGCTATTCTGCGAAGATGCTCCCAGTCTTCACCTCTTATGTCGGGTCATCTGGTAGCTAGTACTTCGAGGCATGATTATGCGGAACATTAGGGACGTCCGGCGAAAAGATCTGAGGACAGATCGCTATCCCGTGAACATCATGCGGCAAAGAGACATAAGACCGTTGCTCCGCAAGCCTCAGTAATGGACTTGCTGTCGCAGATTGCATAGCCTATCGCAGCTTCCCAGCCAATGCAGGTGTGACCATCAACAGACTCCGGGAGTGAGCTGTCAGACAGTGCTGGGTCGGTGTGGTCATCCGTTCATTTGGAGGAAGCCAACCGAAATTCACAGCCTGACCAAGCAGATGACGAAAGGGAGGTGGAGAGAAAGATACTCCAACCTATATGGAACAACATACGGAAACAATGAAATTTATTCATCAGTTTTTTCTTGAGCTTGTTCCTCCTGGTCAGCAAGCTGCATCAGCTAGGCCGAGATTGCTATTATCCCTTTCTTATCGACATCTTCCATTCGCATACCGTTTCCTGGACCTAGCAAATTAAAATAGGTTGGAGAAGATGTTCAGAGAGCTCCTCTGTGTTTGGATGATCAGGCTTTAGATATGGATATCATGCTACCCGCATCATTCAATGTCCGCGCAGATGTGATCAAATCTACAATTGATTCTAGTCGGGCAGTTTTGGATGCTATGTCCTACGCAGATCATATCACCACTGACCAGGGCTTTGGACCATCGTCTTGTTGGGAAAGAATTTGATGATATTAATGTGTCTCTCAGAGTTCTTTCAAGGGCAGTTATGTATGCCACACATCATTCCGCCCTTACAGTGGCTAATATGGAACTGATAAGATGTGATGGAGCCTTGGCATCGTCTTCCTTGATGGACGATCGGGTGAAGAGCTCTCTTAGAGTTGCTCTGGTTTCTGGACATACATTGTTTGACAAGTTGTCCTTTGTGTACGAAGAAGCTACCAAGAAAGCAACCAGCACTCTTTTGCTGAGATCAGCTTCCCAGCAGCAGTCATATGCTAGACGTGGTAGGCAAGGGGTGCTCCAGCTCGTATTCAGCGAAGAGAAGCTCCTCACGGGGTTCTAACAAACCCTCGTACAACTATTCAGGGAACGTCAGTAAAGCAACTCGGGGAAGGGGCATAAGTCTTACAGAAACTTTAAGTCAGATGCCCCTAAGCCGTCAGCACGAGGTGGTTCTCGGGGGAGGACATGGTTTCTCCTCCTGAAGGCCTCGCAGGCCATGCAGGTCATGGTCTAAACCTCTATTGCTCTCTAGCAGGCAGAAAATTATCAAACTTTGAGAGAAACTGGATGGATATAACGGAAGATCAGTGGGTCAGAAATGTAGACAGAAAGGTTCTTCGGCTATCATCCTGGTCAAAGCCCCCACTTACAAGAAGTCCACGTTGGACAGTTCTTCCAGCAAATCCTTCAAAAAAGGAGTCTCTTCTTGCAGGAATTCAATCTCTCCTACTAAAAGAAGCAATAGAGGTCGTAGAAAATCCCAACTCACCGGGATTTTACAGTCACCTGTTCCTTGTGCCAAAACCAGACGGCTCATTTCGATCGGTCATAGACTTGAGCTGGGTAAACAAACTGATTATCGCTCCAAAGTTCTGTATGGAAACCATTTGGTCAGTAAAAGCGAGCATTCGAGTGAACGACTTTGCGGCAAGCACAGATCTAAAGGACGTGTACTTTCACGTTATGGTTCATCCGGAGCGACGTGCTTCAGTCTGAACCTGGCACCTTGGGCATTCACTTGGATAATGAACTCAGTAATGTCATACTTCTGAGCTCATTCAGTCGTGGTAATGTCAGCTTATCTGGACAACATTCTTCACAGATACGGCGACAAAGATGCACTTCAGAACAATGTGCAGAGTCTGCTTCAATTATTCCGACGTGTAGGTTTCATAGTAAATGAAAAGAAGTCGGATTTAGCTTTGTCCAAGTCCTTCATTCACTTGGGGATGAGCTTCGAGACTCAATGCAATCTGGTTCGCCTTCCGATAACCTGAGCGAAGTTAGTCAGTTGCTATGCTCGCTTTTGTCTAAACTCTCTCACAGTATCGGTGAGGGAGTTCATGCGACTAATGGGTCTGTGTGGGGCAGTGGCAGACTTGATTCCGCTGGGTCGCTTTCGCACACTTCCTCTCCATATATTCTTTACTCAGAACTGGAGTGTCAAGACGCATTCGCTAGAAGGCCAGATTGTTTTAACAGATCTGATACTATTCTTTACTATTATGACAGCTGCGAGTCTGACAGGTTGGGGTGCGTCCCTGATTCCTGCAGACCTGAAGTGCCAGGGTCTTTGGGACTCTTCGTTCCTGGAAAAGCACATAAACATCAAAGAGATAATGTCTATTTGGCTTGCACTGGATTGCTCACATAGCCAATGGCCATGTGCAGATTCTGTCGGACAATTCGACAGTAGTGGCTTATCTCAGGAACCAGGTCGGCACTCATTCAATTCCTCTGTATGAATTAACGGAGAAAATTCTCCTATTTACTCTGAGTCATCAGGTTCATCTCTCAGTCCATCATATTCCGGGTTGTCTGAACGTAGTAGCAGACTCGCTCTCCAGGAAAGGTTGCCTGTTGTCATCGGAGTGAACTCTCAATAAACAAATATTCCGGCAGATTTGCTACCAGTGGGACCGTCCCATGATAGATCTCTTTGCCATGAACCTAAACAATCAGCTTCCGACGTTCATGTCACCTTGTCCGGATCATCGAGCGTATGCATTAGATGCTCTGTCGATCTCATGGAACGGAATAATATGATATGCATATCCTCCAACTCCTTTGATTCAGCAGACTCTGTTCAAAATCAAACAGTCTCACTGCAAACTCTTGCTGGTAGCACCTCCGTCATCTCAGAAACCCTGTATCAACCTGCTCAGGTGTCTGTTATGGGACATTCCCTAGAAGCTTCCTCCTCTCAGAGACCTTCTGTTTCAGGGGAAGTCCCACACACTGCATCACAACCCGGAAGGTCTCAACCTTCACATATTTCCATTGTGCGGTCTTTCTTGCATGGGAAGCAGTTTACAGGACGAGCAATGGACACAATTTCTAACTGTAGGAGGACCTCCTCTTTACTGAATTACACAGCGAAGTAAAGAGTTTTCTTTCGTTGGTGTACAGACCAGTCAGTGGATATCTATAATCCATCTATTCCTCAGATTGCCAATTTTCTGTTCTACCTATTTAACGTACTCAAACTGCAGCCTGTTACCATTAAGGCCTATAGGTCTATATTATCAGACACATATTCTCATCATGATAACTTGAGTATTGGATTAGATCCTTCTTTATCCAAGCTAGTTAGAAATTTCTCTATCAATAGACCTAGAACCCTCAGATTAATTCCTAAATGGAATTTGGCTTGGGTTCTCTTAAAGTTTCAAGAAGCTCCTTTGAGCCGTTAGATGATGTGGAATTTAAATTCCTGATGTATAAAACGGCTTTTCTCTTAGCCTTCGCTTCTGCCAGAAGAGTTAGTGAACTCCATGCTTTATCTGTCGAAGATTCCCATTATCATAGTGTGGGTAATACTATTACTCTTACTACGGAAGTGGGATTCTTGGCTAAGAATCAGATTACGGATAATCGACCGGAGCCTATAGTCATTAAGGCCTTACCATCCTTGGAAAACCGTAGACTGCTGTTGTGTCCCGTGAGAGTGATCCGCTTATATAAACGTTGATCTAGCTTCTTTAGAAAAGGAAGAAAGAGGTTTTTCCTTTCACTTATACCTAACAGAAAGGATATTTCTGTTCTTTCAGTTGCTAGATGAATTCAATTGGCAGTAAGAATCGCTTACGAGAATCTATCGGCAGATCAACGTTCTGTCAATAAGATTTCAGCACATGAAGTTAGGGCACTGTCTTCTTCTTGGGCTTATTCTAATAGTATTGCTATTACATGTCCTGATGATGGCAGCTTACTGGATGCAACCGTCTTCATTCACTAAGTTCTATCTTAGAGATTTAGAGTCTATCTCCGATGACCTTAGATCCTTGGGGGTCCTCTTTTTGTCGCACAGAATGTCGTCCATTAATAACACATCTCAGTGATGTCTTACGCAGTCTGCTCGAGCACTGACGTCATTCCGCTGCCCTCTTCATTCTGAGGAATTTTCCTTTAGAACAATGGGAGTGGGGGGGGGGGGGGGGGGGGGGGGCCCTTAAATATCATCTGGCTTTATAGTGAAACGCAAGGAAATACCTCCTCCACTGTCAGTAGTCCAGCGTCAGCGCTGGGTGGTTTTAATGTGTAGCTCGGTGTGAAGCAACAATTATGCCTCATTTATGTATTGTTTTTAAAGTGTAGCTCAGTGTGAAGCATTTGTATATCTTATGTGTCATACGAGCATTAATATACAATCCTCAGACACTTTTAAATGAGTATAAGGCATCTCATTCTCTGAACTTCCTTATAATTGGTTTCCTTCACCGAATTAGCATAAATGGTTATGCTGGCATTAAATGGAGAAATTATTGTGTATTACTCCAATAGATGTTGGGTGTTATGTCATTCTCTTTTTTAACTGGGAGAAAGAGAAAGACATATGTAATGCCTATGTCTTCTCCTATTCTGCTGTAGGAGCCATTCTTTATTATGGAGTAATTGAGATATTACAGTCATCCAAGTCCTAGGCCCTCCAGCCTTTTTACAATTCAGCTAAGTCTGGGCTATTGGTTTTTAGTTTAAAAAATATGATAAATTTAATGTAATTTGTATATTTTTTATCCTTACTAATGGCCCAGATGGGGATGGCCCTCCCACGAGTGGGCACTCATACCTCCCCGCTGACATATATGTATAACATTTAGCAGGCATAACTAGAAAGAATGATGTTGGCGCCAGTTTCGGTCACTTCCTGGTTACTGTGCATGCGCAGTAAGCAAAAGTATGGAGGACCAGTTAGGAGTTTTCATTTTCGGTTTTGTATGCAAATTTTGGGGATTGGGGGTGGTTCAAAATTTGTGTTTGGTCCTGGAAATTAATGAGTTTGCACCAGCTAAGTCAGGCCAGAGACCAGCCTAGAGGCTAAATTTATGGAGAAGTCACCTCTCCCTCCCAAGGTTTTAAGGAGAAGTGAGGTGAAAATAGGGAGAAGTGAGCAAAACATATTATTTCTCAAAAAGCTATGTCAAGTAAAGGGTTAAATTCAGTTTATCAAATTTACTTTTGCCAACCAAATGTTATTTCTCAAAAAGCTGCTTTAGGTAAAGGGTTAAATTCCATTTAGCAAATTATTTTTTTTGTCAACCAAATATTATTCTCAAAAAAACTGTGTTAGGTAAAGGGTTAAATTCAATTTAGCAAATTATATTTGCCAATCAAATTTTCTCAAAAAGCTGTGTTAGGTAAAGGGTTACATTCAGCTTAGCAAATTGTTTTTGCTAACCAAATATTATTTCACAAAAGCTGTTTAGGTAAGGGTTCAATTCAGTTTAAAAGCTATTAGTGGGGGGTTAAATTCAGTTTAGTGAATTATTTTTGCCAAACAAATATCATTTCAATTCAGTTTGGAGAATCATTTCTTCCAGGCAAATGTTCTGTTATCAAGGAAGATAATTGAATTTGTCAGTTTGCTTTTTACACCATTTATTTTTGTAACTTACTACTTGTTTGGTAATTTAGTAGGACCCTTATTGTGACCGCCACAAATGGAACACACCCAACAATAATTTTTAAAAATCACATGCTTCAAACTCACAAGTGCAAACTAAACAAGAGGCCCCACGTGGCCTTAATCGCTCACCTGACAAAGTGACTCTAAGAAGTATTTTAGGTCACCTTCACCATGTCATGCCTCATCAACATTAACTGGTTGAGTGATAGATTTTGTTTGAAGTTCAACATTTGTTACCTAAAATTAGTTTTATTTAAAATCATTGGTGTGTGGCCAATCTCCAATGATTTTTAATAAAGCAAATTTATCTCTGCAGACAAACTGGTTTAGCATGAAGCACAAACAAGGAATGTGAAGAGATAGCCTTGGACATCTCTCCCCAACTGTGGATATCTTCCATGTGCTACATGTATATATTTGCATGCAAGAAAACAAAAATTTTCACAAATTTTATTTTTTTTTATCATCATTGGAACAAGCTCAAACAGCTTATTCCAATAGGGGTATGGGAAGATCAGGTATATTTTTGAGACAGAAATGTGAATATATAAATAATGGTGTTTTTTTGTGAATGATGCTGGAGAATTTTGCGTAAAGATATGGTAAATGGTTTGTTCTAGATACAGAATGATGCAAAAGTATTTAAATTTGATTAGGCAAGTTGTTCCTATAATGCATTTAAAAATTGAAGTAACTGTTTTTTTGCTGACGAACTTTTAGATGTGTGTGTCTGTGTTTGTGTGTGTGTGTGTGTGTTTGTGTGTGTGTGTTTGTGGGGGGGGGGGGGGGGGGGGGGTAAGAGTGTTCTTGCAAACAAAATTCCTGAATAAATGGAAAATTTTATTTTTTGTGTGAAAGACATAGTGCGTGAATGTTGATTGGAACAAGCTTAGAGAGCTCATTTTAATGTGAAGTCATAAAGCTGTGTTTTACGTACGAAATTCTGGAATAACTAAAAAAATTGCTTTTTTGACTCAAAAAGCATGGTGTGCGACCTCTCATTGGAATGAGCTCAAAAAGCTCATTCCAATGGGGTATTTACAAGCGATAAGTACATGTATGTTTAAGAGACAAAAATTAAAATTTGAATAGCGATTTTTGCGAAGAATGCTGACAAGTTTTGGCAGTTATGCTGGTAAAAAGGTAAGATATGCAAAGTGGTTGTTTTTTAGAGGCGACATTTAATTAAGGGGAATTAACCCTTATTTACTGAGGTAACTTCTAAAAGTACTGAAATTTCATGAAGCAATGTGAATAACAGACAACAGTTGCCTAAAAATTTCATGAATAACTAAAATTGTTATTCCTTTGTCTCGAAAACATGGCATATGACCTTTGTTGGAATGAGCTGAATGCGTGTGTTCCAATGAGGGGTCATAAAATTTGAACGAAGATTTGTGTGAATAATGCATTAGTACTGCTAGATTTGGGTAAACGGTTCACCCTGGATACCACCCCTTCTATAGTAGATCTTTTCTGCAAATTTTGTCTAAGATTCTATCAACTTTACAAATAAATACGTTCATGAATCACAATCAGATCCACCCTACAATGTTGCATACCAAATATCAAAAGATTCTGCCTGCTGGATCTGGAGAAGAAGATTTTTTAAGAAATATGCCTGAAACGCACTAAGTTAAAATTTGGGCTCCTATACGGAGCCCAAATATAAACCCAGGGGGCCGATTTGAACAAACTTGAATCAGATCCACCCCACAATGTTGCTTACCAAATATGAAAAGATTCTGAAGCTGGATCTGGAGAAGAAGATTTTTTAAGAAATTTGCCTGAAATGCACTAAGTTCGAATTCGAGCTTCTATAGTGAGCCCAAATATGAAACTAGGAAGCCGATTTGAACAAACTTGAATCAGATCCACCCCACAATGTTGCATACCAAATATCAAAAGATTCTGCCTGCTGGATCTGGAGAAGAAGATTTTTTAATAAATTTGCCCGAAATGCACTAAGTGCGAATTCGGGCTTCTATATTAAGCCCAAATATGAATCCAGGGGGCCGATTTGAACAAACTTGAATCAGATCCACCCCGCAATGTTGCATACCAAATATCAAAAGATTCTGCCTGCTGGATCTGGAGAAGAAGATTTTTGAAGAAATTTGCCTGAAATGCACTAAGTGCGAATTCGGGCTTCTATATTAAGCCCAAATATGAAGCCAGGGGGCCGATTTGAACAAACTTGAATCAGATCCACTCCGCAATGTTGCATACCAAATATCAAAAGATTCTGCCTGCTGGATCTGGAGAAGAAGATTTTTGAAGAAATTTGCCCGAAATGCACTAAGTTTGAATTCGAGCTTCTATAGTGAGCCCAAATATGAATCCAGGGGGCTGATTTGAATAAACTTGAATCAGATCCACCCCGCAATGTTGCATACCAAATATCAAAAGATTCTGCTTGCTGGATCTGGAGAAGATGATTTTTTAAGAAATTTGCCTGAAATGCACTAAGTTCGAATTCGAGCTTCTATAGTGAGCCCAAATATGAATCTAGGAAGCCGATTTGAACAAACTTGAATCAGATCCACCCCACAATGTTGCATACCAAATATCAAAAGATTCTGCCTGCTGGATCTGGAGAAGAAGATTTTTTAATAAATTTGCTTGAAATGCACTAAGTTCAAATTTGGGCTCCTATACTGAGCCCAAATATAAACCCAGGGGGCCAATTTGAACAAACTTGAATCAGATCCACCCCACAATGTTGCTTACCCAATATGAAAAGATTCTGCCTGCTGGATCTGGAGAAGAAGATTTTTTAAGAAATTTGCATGAAATGCACTAAGTTCAAATTCGAGCTTCTATAGTGAGCCCAAATATGAATCTAGGAAGCCGATTTGAACAAACTTGAATCAGATCCACCCCACAATGTTGCATACCAAATATCAAAAGATTCTGCCTTCTGGATCTGGAGAAGAAGATTTTTTAAGAAATTTGTCTAAATGCACTAAGTTCGAAATCGGGCTCCTATACTGAGCCCAAATATGAACCCAGGGGGCCGATTTGAACAAACTTGAATCAGATCCACCCTACAATGTTGCATACCAAATATCAAAAGATTCTGCCTGCTGGATCTGGAGAAGAAGATTTTTTAAGAAATTTGCCTGAAATGCACTAAGTTCGAAATCGGGCTCCTATACTGAGCCCAAATATTAACCCAGGGGACGATTTGAACAATCTTGAATCAGATCCACCCCACAATGTTGCTTACCAAATATGAAAAGATTCTGCCTGCTGGATCTGGAGAAGAAGATTTTTTAAGAAATTTGCCTGAAATGCACTAAGTTCGAATTCGGGCTTCTATAGTAAGCCCAAATATGTATCCAGGGGGCCGATTTGAACAAACTTGAATCAGATCTACCCCGCAACATTGCATACCAAATATCAAAAGATTCTGCCTGCTGGATCTGGAGAAGAAGATTTTTGAAGAAATTTGCCTGAAATGCACTAAGTTCGAATTCGGGCTTCTATAGTAAGCCCAAATATGTATCCAGGGGGCCGATTTGAACAAACTTGAATCAGATCTACCCCGCAACATTGCATACCAAATATCAAAAGATTCTGCCTGCTGGATCTGGAGAAGAAGATTTTTGAAGAAATTTGCCTGAAATGCACTAAATTCGAATTCGAACTCCTATAGTGAGCCCAAATATGAATCTAGGGAGCCGATTTGAACAAACTTGAATCAGATCTACCCTACAATGTTGCATACCAAATATCAAAAGATTCTGCCTGCTGGATCTGGAGAAGAAGATTTTCAAAGAAATTTGCCTGAAATGCAGTAAGTTCAAATTTGGGCTCCTATACTGAACCCAAATATAAACCCAGGGGGCCGATTTGAACAAACTTGAATCAGATCCACCCCACAATGTTGCATACCAAATATCAAAAGATTCTGCCTGCTGGATCTGGAGAAGAAGATTTTTTAAGAAATTTGCCTGAAATGCACTAAGTTCGAAATCGGGCTCCTATACTGAGCCCAAATATGAACCCAGGGGGCCGATTTGAACAAACTTGAATCAGATCCACCCTACAATGTTGCATACCAAATATCAAAAGATTCTGCCTGCTGGATCTGGAGAAGAAGATTTTTTAATGTTTTTCCCATTGCCTACAGTGTTAAAAAGTGCTGACTCAGCACTTTTTCAAAGTCCCGAAACTGTACCCTATGATAAAACCGATGGCAATTTTTTTTTACCAATCCTTTCTGTTGGTCCTAAGGAAGCTGCACACCAAATAAAAATTCTCAGTGCCGTGCAGTTTTTGAGATATGGGCGTTTTAAATTTTTTCTATTTTTAGCTCCTGCGGTTCCCACGGGGCTGCGGGAAAATTTTTTTTTGCATAAATCAAGTACTCATGACCCAATAAGCCCTCACATAAAATTTGGTTCAAATCAGCCTCTCGAACAAATCTGAGTCTACACCTCAAAAGGAAGCTGCACACCAAATATCAAGTCTCTGCTACTGCTGGTTCATGAGAAGAAGATTTACAAAGATTTTGGTGCCCCTTGGGGGTGTGGCACCACCCAGGAGGAGGGGCAACTTCATTTGAACAAATCTGAATTGGCATTAGGTAATAAACATTTAGCCAACATTTGAATAAAATTGGGCTAGTGGTTTAGGAGGAGAAGTCGATAATGTAAAGTTAACGCCGGACGGACGACGACGGACGACGGACGACGGACGGACGACGGACAGAAAGTGATTAGTTAAGCTCCCCTTGAGCTTCGCTCAGGTGAGCTAAAAATAAACATTTTTATCATTACCAAAAATGTTGTTTTTAAATAAATACCCTGTATAGCAAAGTTTGATGGTGGAAATCACTTTTGAAATGAAACATTAAAAAAGAACTTGAGCACTTTTCGTCTTGTCATCTAACTTCACTCTAGTGAAAACTTGAATTGTCATAACGAAATCTTGCCGTGGTTGGTATTATTTTGGGGTTTTATGTGAAGTAAAATCAATATATTTAGTAATTCTTTAACCTGCCCAATTATTTGCTTTCACTACACTTATTTTTTTTAATATTTTTTCCAAGCGAAGTTAGCGACGGAATCGCCGGAAATAACTTTTCTCAGCGACTTTTCAAAACTGTAAGGCGACTTCAACTTCGCGCAGAGAAAGAAATTGGGCGAAGACCTGGTGTTAAGGGCGAAGATATCACCTACTTCGCCTTGTAGGCTGGTCCCTGAGTCAGGCCATTGGTAAGTATATAAAATATACAAATTACTTTAAATTCATCATATCTTTGTTCAAACAGTTCATTATTTTTAAACTAGCTTACTCAATGTGACAGACAAACTTGGCACACTGCTCAAAATTATTTCCTAAAATAGTATGAATTTCATCTGATTCCAACCCATATTCCAACATATCCAACCTGTGGTGAAACTTATCAGAATTTAGTATTTAAACAGTCAGAAATCAGACTAACCTACAATAACCATACCTAAAATAACATAATGGTAATATCTACATAGCGCTATTCATAACTAGATTGATGTCACGCATACAGCCAGACTGTCCCAGCAATGGCAATGCTTAGACACAAAATAGTCTGAGCCATTTTTTGTTAACCATTTACCTAACGAATCTGCCATATTTGCACTCGTGATATACAAAAATTGCTATTCAAATTTTATTTTTTCATTTCTCTACCTCAAAACATACCTCATGACCTATTAATGGAACAAGCTTGATGAGCTTGTTCCAATAAGGACTAATAAGCAAAGGTTAGAAGTCAAAAATGAAACTATCTGATGTTTCAGAAAAATAATTTGTACTGTTGGCTTCAACTTGTGTTAGGTAAAGGGTTAAAGATGCAGTACATAAAACATTGTTGGGCTATAGAAGACAATTTTTTTTTTTTTGCATTTAATAACTCCCAATCCTTCAAAATGCATTTTGGGAATAATTGCCTAAACTGGAGTTATTGGTCGGAAACCAATTGTTGACAGACGGATGGATGGACAGACAGATGGATGGATGGACAGACAGACAGACCATTTACATAATATGACCCTTTTTACAAACGGGCGTATAAAAAAGTAATATCAAATTTGAAGAGAATCATACAATTAGAACAGGATTTATCTTCTGGATAACATGGGGAGGAGGGAGGAATGGATTGATTCCACCCATCTCCCCCGAAGTTTTGGAGACAGCATCAAACTCCCTCACTCCAATTGTCTTCCAATCTGTATTACTTTTGTAAAACAACAGAAGTATGCTACAGAGGGCATTTCTTTATATTTCTAAACTGTGAAGCTCGGGTAATGAGGAAAAAAGCTGCATACAAGTAAAAGGAATCAGGTCTGTAAATGCAATTATTAAAAGTTGTATATATGGGTTTATAAGAGTAAAAATAAATTCGGCATGCAGTCACTCTAAATCCTTCAAAATGCATTTTGGACCAGAGAAAAAATGTTGCTTAAATGGCCCTGGGGGAGGAGGAGTGGGGTAGGGGTAGGGGAGAGATGGGGGGGGGGGGGGTTATAGGAGTCAATTTCTGTTCTGCATGCAGTCAGGGGGGGGGGGGGGTGTTGGAGAGGGGTAGGGGTATGGAGTTAAAAAAAACATTCTGCATGTTGTCACTCTAAATACTTCAAATGCATTTTGGAGCAAAGAAAAAAAAAAGCCTAATTGGCAAGGGGTGGGGGAGGGGGAAGGAGCAGGGCAATAACTTCAACATTGGATAATGGTGGTCATCGAACTTGACATAGATATTACTGCTGTAGAGACATATACTGAAAAGAATTGAAATCTGTGAACTATTGTTCGAGTTATGCCATTAAGAAAGTTTGGACAGATGGATGGACAGACAGACTTGACAGACAGATGAACAGATGGAGCTCTATGTCATATCCTTCCTTTGTGGGGGGATAAAAAGTAACAAAGTATGTGGTAGAAGCCTAATTTGAAATTTAGAGAAACAAAGTTCGAAAACAGTTTTGAAAAGGGTTAAATTAATGCCAATATTATTTGAAACCACTTTATATAGGTTCAGTAGACCTTGCCCCAAATGAAAAACAATAACACAGCGTTTGAAGAATGAAAGGTACAACCTTGAAAAGCAAAACTGTAATCCAAAACTTTAAGCTGGGAATATTAAGTAAAACTGACTGCCAAAAAGGGTTAAATATTTCCTAAAACCGATAAAAGAAATCATTGATGTAAATGCAATCATTAAGTTGTATTGACTATGCAAGAATTAAAGTTAAAAAGTATGTGGCAAAGCCTAATTTCCAATACAAAGAAACTAAGTCTGAAGACATGTTTAAAAGGGGTTAAAATCCTGCCAATATTAATGAAAATCACTGGAGTAAGGTTCTGTAGACAGTAGACATTGTCCCAAATGAGAAACAGCGACATTGCACTAAACTGTTTGAAGAATTAAAGGTGTAACTTTGTAAACAAATAAACTTTAACCAAAAACTTTAATCTTGAAGTTGTAAGTTAAATTTCCATACAAAAAAGGGTTAAATATTTCCCAAAATAACATAACATAATGAGAATGATACAATCAATAGTAATTAATATTAATTAAAAAGAAAAAAAAACATTAACCTTCACTAAATGAAAGTGTCAATGACACTGTAGCTCAACTTGATAAACTTGAACTTGGTAAGTTATAAATGAAATGGCAAAATTGAAGATCATTGATACCAATGTTGTTTGATGAAATTTCAACATAACAGCATTGTGTGTGCACAACGTCAAAGTAATCCATACATTTTTAAATGTAAACTGTAAGACTAGCTGAAGGAAGAATATTGATACACAAATGCAGTATGTTCAGAGGTTATTGTAAATGGCAACTTTTTTCACAGAAATGAATGCTAATCAACAGCTCTTAATCTAGAGTTCTTGACTAATGAGCACACCAAGTTCAAAAACAATCCTATGATAAATGTGGCCTGCAGGCCATGTCAAAGAATGCTGATGCACAAATGCAATAAATTCAAAGATTGTTGCTAACAGCAACAGTTTTTAATGGAAATGAAAAGAAAGTTAAAAAATTTATAGTAATTTATATATTTTTTATACTTACCAATGACCCAGACTTAGCTGGTGCTAACTCTAACAAAACCAGGGCCAAACACAAATTTTGCCCCCCAATCCCCAAAATTTGCATCCAAAACAAAAAGAAATCATGTCCTAAAGGACCTCCATACTACGCCTCTACTGCGCATGCGCAGTGACGCAGTCGTCCCGAAATTGGCGCCAATTATCATTCTTACTGGCAGTGCCTGGTCAGCGCTATGTACTCAGCGGGGAGGCAAGAGTTCCCAACTCCAGGGAGGGCCATCCCCGTCTGGGTCATTGGTAAGTATAAAAAATATATAAATTACTATAAATTTTTTAACATTTTTATACTGTACCAATGACCCAGACTTAGCTGAATAGTAAACAGGCTGGAGGGCCTAGGACATAGAGGAAAATCCAATAAGCTCAACTATATAGTAAAGAGGTAACCCCTTAAGGAGAAAAGGAGTATTAGGCTTTACATGTATCTTTCTTATTTAATATTAAATTAGAAAGATACACTACCCTTAATAATTGAGCACAATAACATTCATGTTCTCTATTAACATCCAGTATAACCCTTATACTAATTATTTTTAAAGCAAGCCAATAAATAAAGTAGTCCAGAGAATTGAGACTCTTTATAGTCATTTAAAAGTGTTCGAGTATTGTATATTAAAGCCCGTTTGACACTTGACATATACAAATGCTTCACACCGAGCTACACTTTAAAAATAAGACATGAATGAATTTAAACATTAATATTACACTTTAAAACCATCCCGGAAGCGACTCAGAAATACTGACTTGGAGGAGGCATTCCCTTGCTTTTCACTATAAAGCAGGTGACCTAAGGGAACACCCGCCCCCCGCCCACCCCCCCCACCCCCCCCCCCCCCCCCCCCTTCCCCTTGCCCTGGGTCAAATAGCCCAGAGTGAAGAGGGCAGCCGGACGGAGTCACTGCCGGAACAGAAAGCCTGCATAACTATAGTTGCAACTGTTTAGTGGACGACATTCTGAGCAACAGATAACGGACCTAAACAATGCAGGTCTCCAGAAATGGACTCAATATTTCTGAGATAAAAATTCGTAAATGTGGATGGCTGAGACCAATAAGCAGCCTTCATTAAATCTGTAATAGCAACACTATTAGCATAAGCCCAGGAAGTAGAAAGAGCTCTTACTTCATGAGCAGAAATCTTAAGCACAGACTGCTGAGAAGAAGATAAATCTTCATAAGCAGTATGGATAGTTAACTGAATCCATCTAGCAATAGAATGGACTGAAATGTCCTTTCTATTAGGCATCAAAGACAGAAAGAAACGTTTCCGTCCCTTTCAAATAAACTGAGATCTCTGTTTATAGATACGTAGTGCTCTAACAGGACAGAGTAAAGGCCTACGCCCGTCTGAAGACGGAAGAGCCTTAATAACAATAGGTTCCGGATATTTATTAGGAGCCTGATTCTTAGCTAAAAAACCCACATTAGTAGTGAAGGTGATAGTGTTCCCAACACTACGATAATGAGAATCATCCACCGATAGTGCATGAAGCTCACTGACTCTTCTGGCAGAAGAGAAAGCTAAGAGAAAAGCTGTCTTATAAGATAAGAATTTGAAATCTACTGTCCCAAGAGGTTCAAATGGCTTTTCCTTCATTTAAGGAGAACCCAAGCTAAATTCCACTTAGGAATTAATCTAAGAGTTCTGGGTCTATTTATCGAAAAGTTTCTAACCAACTTCGATAAAGAGACATTAGATCCAATTTGTAAACTATCATGATGTGCATAGGTATCAGATAACATAGATCTATAACCCTTTATAGTAACAGGCTGCAGTTTGATTTCGTCAAACAAGTATACTAGAAAGTTTGCAATGTCTGGTATAGAGGGATCAAATATATCTACAGAATGATCCCTACACCAACGACGAAAAACCTTCCACTTAGCCACATAGTTTAGCAAAGAGGAGGTCCTCCTACAGATAGAAATCGCGTCCACTGCTCGTCCTGTAAAGTGCTTGCCATGCAAGAAGGACCGCACAACGGAAAAACGTGAAGGTTGAGACCTTGCGGGTTGTGATGGAGTTGGCGCGATTTCCCCTGCGAAAGAAGATCCTCTCGTGGAGGAAGCTTCCGCGGTAGGTCCCACAACAGACACCTGAGTAGATTTATCCACGGTCTCTGTGGCGACAGAGATGCTACCAACAGAATCTTGCATTGAGATTGTTTTATCTTTAGCAATACTTGTTGAATTAACGGCGCTGGAGGATACGCATATCCTATCATTCCGTCCCAAGGGATAGGCAGAGCGTCTACTGCAAATGCTCTTGGATCCGGACACGGAGACACATACGTCTGCAACTGATTGTTGAGATGTGTCGCAAATAAGTCTATCATTGGCCGTTCCCATTGGTAGCAAATCTGATTGAATACTTGTTTGTTGAGAGTCCACTCCGACGGCAACAAACGACCCTTTCGTGAAAGGGAGTCTGCTAGCACATTCAGACGACCCGGTATGTGACGGAGCGAAAGAAGAACGTGATGTTCTAACGCAAACAGAAGGATTCTTTCCGTTAGATTGAACAACGGAACTGAATGAGTGCCTCCCTGATTCCGTATATACGCCACTACTGTCGTATTGTCGGATAGGATTTGGACATGAGCATTGTGAATAATGTCCATCCAGTGACGTAACGCAAGCCACATTGACATCATTTCCTTGATGTTTATGTGCTTGCACAGGAATTGCGGATCCCAAAGACCCTGGCATCTCGAATCCGTTGGGATTAATGATGCACCCCAACCTGTTTGACTGGCATCTGTCATAACGGTAAAACTCGGATCCGGCAACTGCAGCGGAACTCCTTGAGTTAACCACTGAATGTTTGCCCAAGTCTGAATCTCTTGTTTCACTTGATCTGACAAGAGAACGTCTACATCGAGCGAATGAATTTTCACACTCCAATTCTGAGTCAGGAAAATTTGAAGAGGATGTGTGCGTAACCGCCCCATCGGAATGAGATCCGCGGCGGCTCCGCACAGACCTATCAGTCTCATAAATTCTCTCGCCGTGACTTTGTCTGCGTGCAGACAATAGCGAGCGTAACAACTGACTAATTTCGCTCTGGTTAACGGCAGACGAACGAGATTGTTGTGCGTCTCGAAGCTCATTCCCAGATGAGTGAATGACTTGGACGGCACCAGATCCGACTTCTCCTCGTTTACTATAAAACCGAGACGTCGGAGCAATAGAAGAAGATTCTGAACATCGTTCTGAAGCGTTAACTCGTTGCCGTACCTCTGAAGAATGTCGTCCAGGTAGGCCGACGTTACCGCAGACGAATGAGCTCGGAAGTAGATCATTACCGAGCCCAGGGTGCTAGATTCAATCCGAAGCACATCGCCCGGAATTGATACACCACTCCAAGGACTGCGAAGCGTAGATACTTTCGGAATGTCGGATGTACCATGACGTGAAAGTACGCATCTTTGAGATCTATGCTCGTTGCATAATCGTTCACCCGAATACTCGCTCTGACCGATCGAATCGTCTCCATATAAAACTTCGGAGCGACGATCAGCTTGTTTATCCAGCTCAAATCTATGACTGGACGGAACGAGCCGTCTGGTTTCGGAACCAGAAACAGATGGCTGTAGAATCCCAGAGATTCCTGGTTTTCTACGACCTCTACCGCGTTCTTCATTAAAAGAGACTGCACCTCTGATAACAGAGCGTCTCTTTTCTGTGGATTTGACGGAAGATGAGTCCACTTTGGACTTCGAGTTAATGGAGGCCTTCGTTTGAAGGATATCTTCAGACCTTCCGAAGTCACTCCTCTCACCCAAGGGTCGTCCGTAATCGACGCCCATTCTTGTGAAAAACTCGACAACCTTCCGCCAACCGGAACGCGATAGAGGTTTAAGCCATCACCTCCTGGACCTGCGAGGCCTGCGGTAGGAGAAACCACGTCTTCCACGACACGCACCTCGCCTCGTCGACCTCGGGGCGTCCGACCGATTGTCCCGGCCTGAAGGACGTCCCGAACGAGAGTCGCTATCCTGACGGTCTCTCGAATAAGACCAAGAGGACGCACCGGAACCTCTATAGGAACCTCTCTTGGGCGCATTAGACCCAGAAGCGTGTCTGCTGTATCCGACTTCTTAGGAGCCGATCTGAACAACAGAGAATCATTAGCTTTCTTTTTAATTTTATCATAAATAGCGGAAAGCTTGCCGTCAAAGAGAAGTTCTCCTGAGACCGAAGCGACTCTAAGAGAGTTCTTCACCTTAGAATCCACTAGTGTGGATGTAGCTAGGGCTGCGTCACGACTAACCAACTCCAGATTTGCCACTGAAAGGGCGGAGTTACACGTGGAATAAGCTACTGCCCTTGAAAGAAGTCTTAAAGAGGATTGTATATCCTGAAACTCTTCCCCTTGAAGGCGCAGTGATAACGCCTTAGTAAGGTGATCTGCGTAAGATAAGGCATCTAAATTGGCTCTGTTAGACGCAATAGCTGTTTCCAACACCGCGGTTGGAATAGAAGCTGACGACGGTAATGATAGCTCTAAGTCTTCCGCCTCGTCGTCCATACGCAGACGAACTCTCGGTATACCCTGTCCTGCCGTATCGAATTTATTCCTTGCATTAATGAAAGGCAGGTTGAGAGTATTAGCGGACAAGAAACCTGATTTCCCCGTCCTGGAAGCAAGTTTAAATATAGCGTCGTTCAATAATTCAAATGTTCTAGCAACATTATTGGACTGCGACGGAAACTCGGGAGCGATGTCCCTGAACCGCTCAAAAAATTCAGAGTCCAATGACGCTATAATTCTTTTGTCCGGAAGCGCAGCAGTCTGGCCCGACGGAACAACTTGAGGGAGAAAGTGTCAGATGAAGTCCACGGCAGCTTTATGTTGTTCCGAAAGGGATAACTCCAAGTCAGCCGTATCCCTTTCACCATCCGGTCGGACCCCATGATGTTCCCGGTCGTCCGCCCCCGATGCTTCGGCGGAGCGTACCGACCCAGCGCCGTCGGATAATTCTCGATCCGACACCGTTTCTGTCGGCTGCTGGGATGCTGCGATAAGCTGTGCTATCTGCACAAGAATGTCCGGCATCGAGACCTGCGGAGGCGCAGTCTTTCGCTGCTTCGCCGAGGGCAGCTCCGCATCAGATGGCTCCCGCATACTTTTCCTATGCGAACATCCAGAGTCCATCGGTCTCGAATCCCTGGCTGCCGGATGGTGTGACCTGGTCGCCGAAGAATCCTTCATCGGCGAAGCTGGTAATATATCGGCGGTCACGCAGCCAAGGTGCGGTCGTGTGCGCTGACGAGAAGAGGAAGCCTTAACAGTCTCTGCGGACTGCTTATACAACGGAGCGTCCCGAGCGACGGACGTATGCTCCGCTAAAGACACATTTTGTACCACAACATCTGGTCCCAGATGTTGTTGTACGAGAGAGGGACCTCTCTCGCTCGCGGCCCGGCTGGACCTGGACGAGCTAGGAACCGGACTAAAAGGCTTCCTCCGTTCTCGCTTACTATCCGCCGTCACTGGGTGTGCATCTATTATGTTTATAGTGCTCGCATCACCCAAAATTTCCTCTTGGACCACATCGGACGAACCCGGCTGCCGAACCATTCGGTGAATGGACGCTACACCGGGCGAGCTAGCGGACGACATTTGTCTAATCTCCATGAGCACTTTTGCCGCTAGCTCTGAATTCATTTGTGACGACGGACGCACACTTGAAGAAGATAACATGGAAACATCACCCTGTTCTGGTTCCTCTGAAATAGAAACTGAGAGAGTAGAGTGACCTTGCGGAGAAAGAGCCGGCATCGCTCTTTCTCCAGAAACAACATATTGTGACACACGTTTCCAATGTTTCTCATCCCAATGTTCACATATAGGACAGGGATTAATGCGAGAACACTGACTACAATTAATACAATGATCATGAAAGTCAGAGGAAGATTTCTTCCTATTACAATTTGAACAACGTCCCTTCATTGTGAAAGAACAACAATAAGTCCTAGTTACTCGCAAAAACCCCTGACACAAAGATACATAATAACATGATCCATTAATAAATGAAAAAACAATTGCAAAACAAAATAATTTTGAAAAAATATTTTTTCAGCGAAGCCCAAGTTGCTGAAAAGTAACGTTGAGCCCCGATGGATCCGATGGCAAAGTGTGGTCAAAAATTTTAAATTTATATAAAATAATTAATGAGACACTTTCGGATAATATAAATGTATCTTATAATGAGATAAACTACAGCAAAGGCAAACAGCCCCCCTCAAAAAAGGCTGTTGCCAATGAAAACAAACAGTGTAAAAACACCAGAAAACATGACTCCAGGCACTGAAAAAACTGGCCCGGAATCAGTCATCAATTACACTCTATCTGATGCAAAACAGAGACTCCCAGGGGAGAATCTGTAGAACATCAGATGGAAGATGCAGAACACAAACGTTATACACCCATGGGTGAAAACGTAACTATGGGGAAAATAACAGAAAACATTCTGTAACCAAGCAACTCTCCCAGGAAATTTTAGAAATGAAATTTCTCAAAAATATGCCAAAAGCATGGGAGAATTGCAAGGGGGGACTTTAGAAGGCTAGGGGAGAGGAAACACTGAATAAGCAGTGCAACAATTAGCAAGAATGACAACAAGAGGCCCATGCCTCGAAAATAGGCAACTTAACATAATTTCATCAAAAAATTTTAAGTACAGCCCTGATTATTTTTTGTCACTTCTTTTTCCTCTCCTCCTTCTATCCTCCTTAGAATCACATTTTCTCCAAAAGTTAAAAAATTTATAGTAATTTATATATTTTTTATACTTACCAATGACCCAGACATAGCTGGTGCTAACTCTTAAAATATAGGGCCAAACACAAATTTTGCCCCCCAATCCCCAAAATTTGCATCTAAAACTAAAGAAAACATGTCCTGAAAGGCCCTCCACACTTCGCCCCTACTGCGCATGCGCAGTGTCAAGGACGTTCCGAAATTGGCACCATTTATCATTCTAATAACCAGTGCCTGGTAAGCGCTATGTACTCAGCGGGGAGGCAAGAGTTCCCAACTCCTGGGAGGGCCATCCCCGTCTGGGTCATTGGTAAGTATAAAAAATATATAAATTACTATAAATTTTTTAACATTTTTATACTGTACCAATGACCCAGACATAGCTGAATAGTAAAAAGGCTGGAGGGCCAAGGACATAGAGCAAAATGGAATACGCTCAATAAAATAAAATAGAGTCATCCCCTGTAGGGAAAAGAAGTAATAGGCCTTACATGTATCTTTCTTATTTATGATAAATTAGAAAGATACAACACCTTCCAAAATTGAGCTTCATACATCCATGTACTCTATTAATATCCAATATAATCCTTATAGTAATAATTTTTAAAGTAAGCCAATAATAAAGTAAGTCTAGAGAATAGAGACTCTTATACTCCTAAAAGTGTCTGAGAATTGCATAATCATGTCCGTTGACATATGCAATATTCAAAAGCTATACTTTAAAAACTAAGACTTGAATGAATTTTATAAACTTAAACTTCTCACTAAACAACCATCCCAATAACAGCTCAGAATTACTAACTCCGGAGGAGGTATCCCCTTGTTTTCATAGTAAAACAGGTGACCCAAGGGAACACCCTCCCCCCCCCCCTTTTCCTTGCCCTGGGTCAAATAGCCCAGAGCGAAGAGGGCAGCCGAACGGAGAAACTGCCGAAACAGACAGCCTACCTAGCTATAGTAGCAACTGTTAAGTGAATGACATTCTGAGCAGTAGATAATAGACCTAACAAAAGAGGCCTCAAGAAATTGACTCGATATTTCTAAGATAAAATTCATGAATGTGGATGGCTGAGCGCAATGAGCGGCCTTCAAAAATCTATAATAGCGACACTATTAATGTAAGCCCAAGAAGTAGAAGAACTCTTACTTCATGAGCCGAAATCTTAAGCACAACTGCTAAGTCAATGATATACCATAAGCAGTACCGATAGTTAATAGAATCCATTAACAATAAAATGGAGCGTAACGTCCTTCTACTAGACATCAAAGACAGAAGAAGCTTACGCCCTTGTAATAAACAGATATCTGTTTATAAATACATAAACTGTACCCGGAAAGAGTAAAGGCCTATGCCCATACGAAGACGGAAGGACCTTAAAATAATAGGTTCCGGATAATAGGAGCCTAACTCTTATGCAACAATCCAACCTAAATAGTAACGGAAGTATTGATTCCGAAACTATGAAAGTGAAAATCATCCATCGATAGTGCATGAAACTCACTGACTCTACAGTAAAAGAGAAACCAACAGAATTACTGTCTAAAAGGTCAGAATTTGAAAACTACTGTTTCCAGAGGCTCAAATGATTACTTAGCTAAATAAGAACCGAAGTTAAAATCCGTATAGGAATTTAATCTAAAGATTCTAAGTCTATTTATCAAAAAGTTACTAACTGACTTAGATAAAGAGACAAAAGACTCAATTGTAAACTATCGTAGAGTGCATAGGTATGAGGTAACATAAACCTATAACCTAAATAATAATAGGCTGCAGTAGATCTTGTGAAACAAGTATACTAAAAAATAGCAATGAGTAGTATGGAGGGATCAACAATATGAACATAATGATCCCTACACCACGACGGAAGAGCCTCCACTTTAGTCGCATAGAATAGCGAAGAAGAGGATCTCCTATAGTAAGAAATCGCGTCCAAAGCTCGTCCAGTACAGTGCTTACAATGTAATACGGACCACACAACGGAATACATGAAGGTTGCGACCTTGCTGGTTGTGATAAAGATGACACGATTTACCCAGTGAAAAAAGATCCTCACATAGAGGAAGATTTCACGTTAAGACCCACAGTAGACAAGAGAGTAAATTACTCATGATCTCTGTGAAGATAGAGATGCTATCAACAGAAATGTATTGTTGTTGTTTATCTTAGCAATACCTGCTAAAACAACAGCGCCGGAGGATACGCGTATCCTATCATTCCGTCCTATAGATCAATAGTGCGTTAACACTATTAGCTCAGAGATCTGGACAAGCCAACACATACGTCTGCAATTGATTAGCAAGCTGTGTCATAAATAAATCATCATTGGGCGCTCCCATAGATAGCAAATCTGATTGAATACTTGTTTGTTGAGAGTCCATTCTGACAGCAACAAGCGACCCGTAAGAGAACGGGAGTCCGATAAAACAATCAGACGACCCGGAATATGACGGACCAAAACTGAACTTGGTGTACTATAACCAACAGACGGATTTTTTCCATTAAATTGAATAACGGAAACGAAAGAGTGCCTCCCTGGTTCCGGAGATACGCCACTACTGTCGAATTAAAGGACAGGAATTTGGGCATGCGTATCTGAATAATGTTCATGCAATGACATAAAGCAAGCCTAAAAAACATTATTCCGCGGAAGTTAAACTGATAGCTAAAAGACTGCGGAACCCAAAGACCCTGGCACTTCGAATCCGTAGGGATCAGTATATATCCCAATCTGATTGACTGGCAACCGTCATAACAGCCACACTCGGGTCCGGCAACTGCGGCGGCACTCTCTGAGTCAACCACCGAATGTTTGCCCCAGTCTGAATCTCTTGTAACACTAGATAGACAAGAGAACGTATAAATCGAGCAATTCATGGATTGCCGGAAAGTTGCCGTCGAAGAGAAGCTCCTCCGAGAACGAAGCGACTCTGAGAGAGTTCTTAACCTTACTAACCACGCGTGTGGATGTAGCTAGGGCTGCGTCACGTCTAACCAACTCCAATCAGCCACTGAAGGGCGGAGTTATACGTGAACAAACTACTGCCCTCAAAAGAAATTACATTGAGAATAATATCCCGTAAATCTTTTCTTGAAGACGTAATGATAACGCCTCAGTAAGGCGGATTACGTATAATAAAGCGTCTAAGTTAAGTCTACTATACATAATGTCGTTCCCAACATTGAAATTGGAAAAGACATAAACGGCGAAAAAGAATATATGCAGTCTTCAATCACACCGTCTAGACGCATATGAACTCTCGGTATGCCCTGCTCTGCCAAAATAAACTATTTGTAAAAATGATAAAATGGCAGAAATGAGCAACGCGGACAAGAAACTAAACTATCATGCTTAGTAGCAGGCTTGTATATATATATATATAGCGTCGAAAAATAAAACACATGTTGTAATGACAATATTGGACTGCGTCGGTAAGTCAGGGACAATGTCCCTGTACCGATCGAAAAATCCAAGTCCAATGACGCTATAAGTCTCTTATCCAAGATCGCTGCAATGAAGTCCGAAATAATAATCACTGGAAGAAATGCCAGAAGATATGAAAGGCATCTTCCGATACTACTAAAGGGAAAACTCGAAATCTTTCGAATCCCTTTCGCCATCCTGTCGGACCCTATAAAGCGTTCGGTCGTCCGTAGCTGATGCAACCGCGGACCGCACCGACCCAGCGCCGTCGGATAATTCCTGATTCGACCAAGAAACTGTCAATTGCTGGGATGCTGCGAAACAACTGTGCTAACTCGGATAGCACGTCCGTCACTGAGGCCTGAGGAGAAGCGGTCTTACGATGCATTGCCGCTGGAAGCTCCGTGATCGTTACCCCGTGCATACTTCCAATATGCGAGCGAACGGAGTGTATAGGCCTCGTGTCCCTTGGCTACCGGATGGCGCGACCTATTTGCCGTGGAATCACTGAATGCCGAAACTGATCGGATACTCGAGGTCACGTAGCCAATGTGCGGTCGTGTGCCCTGCTGTGAGGATGAGGAAGCATTAAAGACAGTCTCTCGGACTGTCAATATAACGGAGCGTCCCGAGCAACGGACATATGCTCCGAATGTAAAATATCTGAACCACAACATGCGGTCCCCTATGTCACAGCCCAGACGGACCTGGACAAGCCAGGAACCGGACTAACAGGCTTCCTCCGATCTGTCCTCAATCTGTCGTCACTGGGTGAGTACTAAAGTAATTAAAGTGCTCGATCACCCAAATCTCCTTCCTAGACCGCAACGGACGAACCCGGCAGCCGAACCATTCGATGAATGTACGCTACACCGGGTGAGCTAGCGAATGTCACTCCGTAAGCGATAGACATATTCCATGAGCACTTATTGCCGCTAACTCTTCATTAACTATGACGACAGAGGCACACTTTTGAAAGACATCTCCATAACTCTTCGAACAAGAAACCAGAAATGCTTGGATAGCAAGCATAAAATAATAATATATATAGCGTCGTTCAATAATTCGAAAGTTTGTGTGACATTATTGGACTATGTCGGAACTGAGGGACGATGTCCCTGAACCGAACCAAAAAAATTTTTAAGTCCACCGACGCTATCAGTTTCTTATCCGGCATCGCAGCATATGTTGTTCCGAAAGGGAAAGCTTGAAATCCTCCGAATCCCTTTCGGTATCCCGTCGGACCGGATGAAACTTTCGGACGTCCGTACCCGCTTCCGCGGAGCGTCCCGACCCAGCATCGTCGGATAAAATATATGCGACAGATTCAGTTGATGCTGGGATGCTGCGATAAACTGTGCTATTAAAGAAAGCACGTCCGTTCCCGAGGCCTGTGCAGTAGCGGACTTACGATGCATTGCCGCCGGAAGCTCCGTGTACGTTGACTCCCGCACACTTCCTATGCGAACGTCCGGAGTCTGCAGGCCTCGAGTCCCCGGCTACCGACCCAGCGCTGTCGGATAATTCTCGATCCGACACCGTTTCTGTCGGCTGCTGGGATGCTGCGATAAGCTGTGCTATGTGCACAAGAATGTCCGGCGTCGAGACCTGCGGAGGCGCAGTCTATCGCTGCTTCGCCGAGGGCAGCTCCGCATCAGATGGCTCCCGCATACTTTTCCTATGCGAACGTCCGGAGTCCATCGGTCTCGAATCCCTGGCTGCCGGATGGTGTGACCTGGTCGCCGAAGAATCCTTGATCGGCGAAGCTGGTAATATATCGGCGGTCACGCAGCCAAGGTGCGGTCGTGTGCGCTGACGAGAAGAGGAAGCCTTAGCAGTCTCAGCGGACTGCCTATACAACGGAGCGTCCCGAGCGACGGACGTATGCTCCGCTAGCGACACATTTTGTACCACAACATCTGGGGCCAGATGTTGTTGAACGAGAGAGGGGCCTCTCTCGCTTGCCGTCCGGATGGACCGGAACGAGCTATGAACCGGACTAAAAGGCTTCCTCCGTTCTCCCTCCGATCCGCCATCACTGGGTGTGCATTAAGTTAATTTTATAGTGCTCGCATCACCCCAAAATTCCTTCTAGACCGCAACGGACGAACCCGGCTGCCGAACCATTCGGTGAATGGACGCTACACCGGGCGAGCTAGCGGACGTCAAAGGCCGTCGAACCTACTAGGGTCCTCTTAGGCAATTGGCGTATTACATGAGCACTTTTCCGCTAGCCCTTCATTAATTGTGACGACGGAGGCACACTGTTGGAAGACATCACAGATACATCACCCTAATCTTGATCGTCTGAAATAGAAATTGATAAAGTAGAGTGACCCTGCGGGGAAAGGACCGGAGTGTCCAAATCCCCAACAACATACCGTGACATACGCTTCCCATATTGTCATCGAAATCATACGATACAGAACAGGAGTTAATGCGAGTACACTGACCACATATAGAAAGATAATAAAGTCAGAGGAAGACTTCCTCTTAAAACAATTGATCAATATCCTTTCAATGTGAAAAGAAAACAAGTCCTAGTACTCGCACTAACCCCTGGCAATCAAAATACATAATAATAATATGATCCATTAATATAGAAAAAATAATTGAAATCAAAATATTTTGAAAAAATATTTTTTTCAGAACAGCCCAAGTTTCTGAAAAGTAACGTTGAGCCCCAATGGATCCCAAGCCTAAGTGTGGACAAAAATTTTAAAAATATTTTAAACAATTTATTCAACACTTACGAACAATAATAATGTATCTAGTTATGATTAAAATAACATAAAGATATTATTTTTTAGAAATCCCCCCCTCACACAGAGGGCTGTTGTAAATGTAAACAATGAGTGTAAAAACACTAAAATAAGACTCCAGGCACCCAGGCCCGAAATCAGTTACCAAAAATACACTATCTGATGCAAAACAGAGACTTCCAGGGAAGAAACTGCAGAACATCAGATGGTAGATGCAGAACACAACGCCTAACCACCCGTAGGTGAAGACGTAAACATGGGGAAAGAACAGAATTCATTCTGTTATTCAGCTAAAACTCCCAAGAAATTTTAGTAATAATAATTACAGAAACTATGCCAAAAGCATGGGAGAATAGCAAGGGGGAACTTAAAGGACAGGGAGAGAGGAAAACACTTGAAAAAACAGTGTAACTAAATAATCAGAATGACAACAAAATGGCTGCTGCCTTGAAAATAGGTAACTTAACATAATTTCATTAAAAAATTTTAAGTTACAGCCCTGATAATATTCTGTCACACATTCTTTTCCTCTCCTCCTTCTCTATCCTCCTTAGAATCACCATTTCACTAATATTTATGTGTCTGGCATCATTTAAACTGAGATTTAAAAGCACAAAGATCAGTCAGATGTTAACTGATGAAGGGCCAAACTTAGAATGATAAATGGCGCCAATTTCGGAACGTCCTTGACACTGCGCATGCGCAGTAGGGGCGAAGTGTGGAGGGCCTTTCAGGACATGTTTTCTTTAGTTTTAGATGCAAATTTTGGGGATTGGGGGGCAAAATTTGTGTTTGGCCCTATATTTTAAGAGTTAGCACCAGCTATGTCTGGGTCATTGGTGCAGTATAAAAATATTACGTGTCTGGCATCCTTTAAACTGAGATTTACAAGCACAAAGATCAGTGAGATGTTGACTGATGGAGGGCCAAACAGAGAATGATAATTGGCGCCAATTTCGGGACGACTGCGTCACTGCGCATGCGCAGTAGAGGCGTAGTATGGAGGTCCTTTAGGACATGATTTCTTTTTGTTTTGGATGCAAATTTTGGGGATTGGGGGGCAAAATTTGTGTTTGGCCCTGGTTTTGTTAGAGTTAGCACCAGCTAAGTCTGGGTCATTGGTACAGTATAAAAATATCAATAGCTCCTATCTTTGTCACCCTGCATAAGCATACAAAGTTTCAAAACAACCTGATAATGAATGTTCCCTCTAAGGCATGCCAAAGGAAGATGTTAATGCACAAATGCACTAAGTAGAAGGTCATTGCTTTCTGGCAATGGTTTTTTGGGGGTTGTTTTATGGAAAATCATAAATATACCCTACAGAGAGTGCAAAAGGGATAAGTTGATGCACAAATGCAGTAAGTTCAAAGGCTGGTGATAATGACAATAACTTTTTATGGAAATTAAAAAATAGCTCACATCTAGAGGTCACCCCAAACACACATACCAAGTTTCAAAGCAATCCGAACATAAATGTGCCCTGAAGGGTGTGCCAAAGGGAAATATTGAGGTCTGACTAAACTAAGTTCTAAGAATGTTGGCCACGGCAACATTTTTCGACGGAAATGGAAGAAAATCGATACCTCCCATCTAGAGGTCTCCCCAAACAAGCATACCAGGTTTCAAAGCAATACGATCATAAATGTGCCCTGCAGGGTGTGCCAAAGGGAAATATTGAAGTCTGACTAAACTAAGTTCTAAGAACGTTGGCCGCGGCAACATTGTTCGACGAAAATGGAAAAAAATTGATAGCTCCCATCTAAAGGTCACCCCAAACAAGCATACCAGGTATCAAAGCAATACAATCATAAATGTGCCCTGTAAGGTGTGCCAAAGGGAAAGATTGTGGTCCGACTAAACTAAATTCTAAGAACGTTGGCCGCGGCAACATTTTTTGACAGAAATTGCAGAAAATCGATAGCTCCCATCTAGAGGTCACTCTAAACAAGCATGCCAGGTTTCAAAGCAATCCAATCATAAATATGCCCTGTGGGGTGTGCCAAAGGGAAATATTAAGGTCTGACTAAACTAAGTTCTAAGAACGTTGGCCGTGGCAACATGTTTTGACGGAAATGGAAGAAAATTGATACCTCCCATCTAGAGGTCACCCCAAATAAGCATGCCAGGTTTCAAAACAATCCGATCATAAATGTGCCCTGTAGGGTGTGCCAAAGGGAAATATTGAGGTCTTCTGACTAAACTAAGTTCTAAGAACATTGGCCGCGGCAACATTTTTTGACGGAAATGGAAAAAAATCAATAGCTCCCATCTTGAGGTCACTTCAAACAAGCATACCAGGTTTCAAAGCAATCCAATCATAAATGTGACCTGTAGGGTGTGCCAAAGGGAAATATTGTGGTCTGACTAAACTAAGTTCTAAGAATGTTGGTCACGGGAACATTTTTTGATGGAAATAGAAGAAAATCGATAGCTCCCATCTAGAGGTCATCCCAAACAAGCATACCAGGTTTCAAAGCAATACGATCATAAATGTGCCCTGTAGCGTGTGCCAAAGGGAAATATTGAGGTCTGACTAAACTAAGTTCTAAGAACGTTGGCCGTGGCAACATTTTTTGACGGAAATGGAAGAAAATCGATACCTCCCATCTAGAGGTCACCCCAAATAAGCATGCCAGGTTTCAAAACAATCCGATCATAAATGTGCCATGTAGGGTGTGCCAAAGGGAAATATTGAGGTCTTCTGACTAAACTAAGTTCTAAGAACATTGGCCACGGCAACATTTTTTGACGGAAATGGAAAAAAATCAATAGCTCCCATCTTGAGGTCACTTCAAACAAGCATACCAGGTTTCAAAGCAATCCAATCATAAATGTGCCCTGTAGGGTGTGCCAAAGGGAAATATTGTGGTCTTCTGACTAAACTAAGTTCTAAGAATGTTGGTCACGGGAACATTTTTTGATGGAAATTGAAGAAAATCGATAGCTCCCATCTAGAGGTCACTCTAAACAAGCATGCAAGGTTTTAAAGCAACCCAATCATAAATGTGCCCTGTAGCGTGTGCCAAAGGGAAATATTGAGGTCTGACTAAACTAAGTTCTAAGAACATTGGCCGCGGCAACATTTTTTGATGGAAATTGAAGAAAATCGATAGCTCCCATCTAGAGGTCATCCCAAACAAGCATACCAAGTTTCAAAGCGATCTGATCATAAATGCGACCTGTGAGGTTTGCCAAAGGAAATTGTGGACGTACTTAATAGTGTACGTACAACCGTACATACGCTGACGGATGGGAAGTGATGGCAATAGCTCAGCTTGACTTTGTCAAGTTGAGCTAAAAACTTGAACCAAAACTCTAAATGTTATCAGATGGACAGACGGATGAAAGTCATGACTATACCCCTGACTGTAAACAGTCGGGCTAAAAATCAACAATAAAATAAATTTATAATTTTTTCTATTTCTCTCCACAAAAGAAAATGTTCAGTTATTCCTGGTTATTCAAGAAAATATTTTTGCAGGTTTTGTCTGATGGTCGTGTTGGGTAAACAGTTAAACCTGAGAAACTTCCAATAAAGATACTTGGGAATGGTACTTTCGTAAGCTTCACAAACATTTTTTGTGACTATTCAACTATTTTCTCAGAGAACAAGAAAATATTCAGGAAGCCCAAAAATTATCACAAACTAGTGTAAATTTTTTTTATACAAACCTGGCCAACAACTGGTTCCAAGGGGAAATCATCCTGTTTAATTTTCTTATCCTTTTTACCTTCTCTATCTTTTCTTTTTCTATCTCTCTCTGGACTATAATTTGATCTGTGCTTTTCCCTTTCCCAAGATCTATCTCGCTCATGTGTGTAATCTCTTTCCCACTTTTTTTCCTTTTTCATTTGTCTTGATCTGGACCTGCTCCTTGATCGGTACCTGTCCCGAGATCGGCTTCTTGACCTGTGCCTCCCTCGAGATCGACTTCTTGATCTATGTCGCCTACCACGGGATCTACTTCTAGATTTCCTTCTGTAATTAAGAAAAAATGTATAAATAAATAAGGCCATTAAAAAATAGTCTTGTTTCTCAGGCACCTCTCTTATTGAAAATCTGCCTCACTTTTTTTACCAATAAATCTCTTGAATGAAGGTATTTTGCACTTGTAGGACTAAGGTTATCAGAGCTCTGTCATAAAGATATAGTTCATTAAATTTGTAAGAGCATTATGGGAAATCTTTAAGGCTGAAAACATTGATTTTTCCACATAATAAATACTGCGAAGAGTTACATTTCTAATTCATTTTCAGGAGTGTTTTGTGCATTACCAACAGAAAAAATAGGGAAAAAAATCTCACTCCCTGACCATAAAATTATGAAAAAGTTGCCTGAGAGGCAAGAAATTTGTTTGAATGTTTGAAGGCTTTGGAAAATTATATCAATTTGTTTGCAAAGTATTCTTTGATAATCCTTAACCCTCTGCACATTGCCAGTGCAGTAGATTTTCAAGTATCAGTAGTTTTTACAATCAAGGGGCCACAGACGAATCTACTATGTGGTCCATGAATAGTACTCATTCATTTATCAGTGTATAACTCTTTGCATGCTGCTGACAGATATTCCTGCCTAGGAGAGGAAATCTCTTGCTATTACAATAAGAAAAATTTAAGGATATTTAACCAAAGTTGAATAGACTTTTTTAATCAATGACTTGTTATGACAAATTCTAATGAATTTTTCATCAAATCTAGTCATGGCTGCTTGATAGCAGCCATGACTAAATTTGTCAAAAAATATTTTAAAACTGCTCAGCGGGTTAAGAGTTAAGGCCACTTGTAGAATCTGAGACCGTATACAACATCCATATTAAGTCAAGTTTAGCAAATCCTTTATACCATTCAATGTTACATGATACAATACAGATATTGAGAAATTCTGTAGATACACCACGCATGGAATCTGGATTATGCATAAGAATGTCATGTAAGAATGCATCTGATTGGATGTTACGTGTCTGAGTGACGTTACAATGTGAATGAAATGCTTCAACACAAAACAAAGTCAAGCAAGAAAGTTATCCGAGTGATGAAGGTGATATTTTAAATGAATCAGGGTATAATTAAAATTAAGAGCAGTTGTTTGCAAAATACGAAAGCATTCTGACTGGTGGAGCTGAAGAAGCAGATTTTTAAAGAAATTTGACTGAAAAGAAAATTGCACTAAATTCAAATTTGGGCTCCCGTAGGGAACCCAAATATGAACCCGGTTACTCAGTTTGAATAAACTTGAATCTGATTTTCAAATTCAAGGCTTTTCAAGGTTTTTCAAGGCCCACAGGAACCCTGCTTTTGGTACTAACTCCCTGTGCGCGTGGCAACTTTATTTGAACAAACTTGAATTGACATGCGATAAGGAACATGCATATCAAATTTGGTTCAATTTGGGCCAGTGAGTTATGAGGAGAATTTGATAATGTAAAGTTTATGCTGGACAGATGGATGACAGACAGAAAGTGATCACTAACACTCCCCCTGACTTTCAGTCAGGTGAGCTAAAAAGTTTCAAAATATTAAATGTAAATATATGAAAGACAAATTACTGAATTAGAAAAATCGTCTAAAAATCAAAAATACTTACCTCTTTCTGTCTCTCTCTCTACTTCTGCTTCTGTGTTTCTTTCTATCAGACTTTTTGTTCTCTTTTCCAACACTATATTGAAGAAAAAAATAATTTAATCTCCAAACATACTTAATGTATAAAATTAAATCTACAAACATGGTTAATATATACATGTACATGTAGTCAGTATTATAGTCATAATACACCAACAAAATGAGACACACATTTCCCCCCAAAATGTGAATTTCAGTTCCCAATGCGTTAGGGCCATGCAAAGTTTTGAGATTCAATTTGCTTTCAAATCATTGATATTCAGTTTGATTTAAAATTGGCCGCCCGGTTAGTTTCCTCTCGAATCTTTTTCATAGGAATATAGCTTGGTATCAGTCATCTTCATCATCTCACAAAATGTAGAGTTCAGATGGAAATCATACAGAGATAATGTTGAAATAAAAGACTGAGTGTAACTTTCACCACATTAAAATATGATAAATAACATCTTCACTCAAACACCAGCCATGCTAATTCCAATATCACAAGTCCCTCTGTTAAATGCAAATGTAAAGTTTCCAAGCAAAGTCGATGATGAACAATAATCCTTTTAGGGTAGTATTCCAACTACATCATCAAGGCATGCTTTGAGCCATCACAGTCGGAACAAATCAGGTTTATGGTACCCCATCAGTAATCTTTCAGATGCCACTGATTCAATTCAAGGTTTGATTCAATTTCGCATAATAGATGTGATTCAATTCAAGATGCGATTCAAATCAAAAATGTATGATGCATAGGCCCGACAACAAGCCATCTTTTTCTGAGAATCTTTTTTTATACGATTTCATTTTCACTTTTAACTGAAACTCAGAACAAAGCATATACATCAAGAACGAAAAAGGAGAGTGGACATTTTGTTTCAAATACTTGTTCATTTTCCCTCTTTTTTGTTGCCCTATGTTGTGTTTTATTTTGAATTACAATTATGGAATTAAGCCCTACTATATGTGATTCACCTATAAGTTAACTTTAATGTCATGAGTAGGGCTGGGCGATATTTCGATATACCGGTAAATACCGGTATTGAAATCGGTACCGGTTAAATATCATCTATTTTTTGGCAATACCGGTAAATCGTCTGTAACGATATTGGTTTGGGTCACATGATAATAAAATTTCAACATGTGTTTTTTCGTAAAATCGCACAGAAATTTGCTCTGAAAATACAGGAAGTTTATCTTTCCTCATTTCGTAAACAAATGATAAACAGCGAGAGATGACAATAGTAACGTTCTATCTCGTTTATCGTCACTGACATGCAAGCATTCATGGAGAAATTATGAAACAAAAGTTTAATACTTGTTTGCTAAATTTGTTTGATTATTTTTTAATTAGTGAATAATTAAAGTAGCATACATCACACAAATAGTTTGTTGTTACACGGAAAACACACCCGACTGTCATGCTGTAAAAACACGATCACCTGCTGTTGGTCGCATTTGTTTGAACTGTAATCAGCAAGCCATACTTATCGCTTAATTCGTTGTCAGCAATCTGACACAAAAATGTTTCAAATCACACATATTCACAATTGCGAAATGTGCAACAATTTTTGTCAAATATGACAGAGGTGTGATGCCATCACTGGGAGAAAACATTGTCGGCTGGTGATTGACACCTGCAGACTATCATGAAAGTGAAGGGTGATCACATCTTGGAGGCGTGCTTAATATCAACAGACTGACTGACCTGACATGTGACAGATGACATTTGACATTGTCATCTGAGGAAGTTTACTGCTGGAAGATAGGAAAAGGGGAGGAGCTACTACTGGTTCTTTGTGAAACCAGGCCCTCGGAATTCCATCAACTGGACACCCGTTGTTTTGATAAGAAGTTTTGTTTGCCACTGTTTTCATGAAGCCACACATACGCAATTAACACAATGTGACAATTGACTGGCTCAGTAATTAAATGCTTATCAGTCAAGAGAGGCTGGCCATGTTCTTACAGGAATTAAATTGACAAAGACTAATTTACTTGTATCCCAGATTCAGATGAAAGCCAGTAAACCCATGATAATTTTATGGCTTATTTTCGTATTAAACAAAACGGTTCAATAACTTTGTAGACATGGATTATTATGGTCTTCCATTCAAATTTTCCCAGAGCAGTAAGTGATACTTCTATCTTTGCTCCAAAAATATCTTTTTTATTCATGATATCCCTTGCATTTAATATGTGTTTCACACACTGCTGCACGATATACCGGTATATCTAGATATTTTTTCTGATATCGTTACTGGTATTCAGATTCCCATATCGCCCAGCCCTAGTCATGAGTCGTAAAATGATTTGGAACTTTTTGGAGCACATGTCAATCTCAACTTCATGTCTGCCATGATATTTTTATTTTGTATTTAAAGTGCATTGTGAAATGACAATACTGCCTCAGACTGGACATTTTCAATCTCATCATGTTCTGAAGTGGAATAACAATGCTTTTTACATCTTAGGCTATTTCTACTGAATTCTGATGATGCTTACAATGGCAGTGTGTCAAAATACACACATATGGTAGAACTTAGAAACTGAATAAGGCAAGCAAATGACCTTCAAAACATTCAAAAAGTTAAAAAATTTATAGTAATTTATATATTTTTTATACTTACCAATGACCCAGACATAGCTGGTGCTAACTCTTAAAAATCTAGGGCCAAACACAAATTTTGCCCCCCAATCCCCAAAATTTGCATCTAAAACCAAAGAAAACATGTCCTAAATGGTCCTCCATACTTTCCCTCCACTGCGCATGCGCAGTGTCAAGGAGGTCTCGAAATTGGCACCAATTATCATTCTTACAAGCAGTGCCTGGTCAGCGCTATGTACTCAGCGGGGAGGTATGATTTCCCAACTCCTGGGAGGGCCATCCCCGTCTGGGTCATTGGTAAGTATAAAAAATATATAAATTACTATAAATTTTTTAACATTTTTATACTGTATCAATGACCCAAACATGGCTGAATAGTAAAAAGGCTGGAGGGCCTAGGACATAGAGGAAAATCCAATAAGCTCAACTATATAAAATAGAGTCATCCCCTCGAGGAGAAAAGGAGTATTAGGCTTTACATGTATCTTTCTTATTTTATGATAAATTAGAAAGATACAACAACCTCCATAATTGAGCATAATAACATTCATGTTCTCTATTAACATCCAGTATAACCCTTTATACTAATTATTTTTAAAGTAAGCCAATAAATAAAGTTAGTCCAGAGAATTGAGACTCTTTATACTCTTTTAAAAGTGTCCGAGGATTGTATATTAACGCTCGTTTGACACGTGACATATACAAATGCTTCACACCGAGCTACACTTTAAAAATATGACATGAATGAATTTTTAAACATTAACTTTACACTTTAAAACCATCCCGGTAACGACTCAGAATTACTGACTCCGGAGGAGGTATCCCCTTGCTTTTCACTATAAAGCAGGTGACCTAAGGGAACACCCTCCCCTCCCCCTTCCCCTTGCCCTGGGTCAAATAGCCCAGAGCGAAGAGGGCAGCAGGACGGAGTCACTGCCGGAACAGAAAGCCTGCATAACTATAGTTGCAACTGTTTAGTGGACGACATTCTGAGCAACAGATAACGGACCTAAACAATGCAGATCTCCAGAAATGGACTCAATATTTCTGAGATAAAAATTCGTGAATGTGGATGGCTGAGACCAATATGCAGCCTTCATTAAATCTGTAATAGCAACACTATTTGCGTAAGCCCAAGATGTAGAAAGAGCTCTTACTTCATGAGCCGAAATCTTAAGCACAGACTGCTGAGTTGAAGATAGATTATCATAAGCAGTACGGATAGTTAATTGAATCCATCTAGCAATAGAATGGACCGTAATGTCCTTTCTATTAGGCATCAGAGACAGAAAGAAGCGTTTTCGTACCCTTCTGATAAACTGAGATGTTTGTTTATAAATACGTAAAGCTCTAACCCGACAGAGTAAAGGCCTATGCCCGTCTGAAGACGGAAGGGCCTTAATAACAATAGGTCCCGGATACTTATTAGGAGCCTGATTCTTAGCCAAAAATCCAACATTAGTAGTAAAGGTAATAGTGTTCCCGACACTACGATAGTGAGAATCGTCCACTGATAGTGCATGAAGCTCACCGACTCTTCTAGCAGAAGAGAAAGCTAAGAGAAATGCTGTCTTATAAGACAAGAATTTGAAATCTACTGTCTCAAGAGGCTCAAATGGCTTTTCTTTTAGTTTAAGAAGAACCCAAGCTAAATTCCATTTAGGAATTAATCTAAGGGTTCTAGGTTTATTTATCGAGAAGTTTCTAACTAATTTAGATAAAGAGACATTAGATCCAATTTGTAAACAATCATGGTGTGCATAGGTATCAGATAACATAGACCTATAACCTTTAATAGTAACAGGCTGCAGTCTGATCTCGTCAAACAAGTATACTAGAAAGTTTGCAATGTCTGGTATGGAGGGATCAAAAATATCAACAGAATGATTCCTACACCAACGACGAAAGACCTTCCACTTAGCCGCATAGTTTTGCGAAGAGGAGGTCCTCCTACAGTTAGAAATCGCGTCCACTGCTCGTCCTGTAAAATGGTTGCCGTGCAAGAAGGACCGCACAACGGAAATACGTGAAGGTTGAGACTTTGCGGGTTGTGATGAAGTTGACGCGATTTCCCCTGCGAAAGAAGATCCTCTCATGGAGGAAGTTTTCACGGTAAGTCCCACAGCAGACACCTGAGTAGATTTATCCACGGTCTCTGTGGAGACAGAGATGCTACCAACAGAATTTTGCATTGTGATTGTTTTATCTTTAGCAATATTTGCTGAATCAACGGCGCTGGAGGATACGCATATCCTAACATTCCGTCCCATGAGATCTATAGAGCGTCTACTGCATATGCTCGGGGATCCGGACATGGTGACACATACGTCTGCAACTGATTGTTGAGTTGTGTCGCAAATAAGTCTATCATTGGCCGCTCCCATTGGTATCAAATCTGATTGAATACCTGTTTGTTGAGAGTCCATTCTGACGGCAACAAGCGACCCTTCCGTGAAAGGGAGTCTGCTAATACATTCAGACGACCCGGAATATGACGGACCGAAAGCAGAACTTGGTGTTCTAGAACAAACAGAAGGATTCTTTCCGTTAAATTGAATAACGGAACGGAATGAGTGCCTCCCTGGTTCCGGATATACGCTACTACTGTCGTATTGTCGGACAGGATTTGGACATGTGCTTTCTGAATAATGTTCATCCAATGACGTAGTGCAAGCCAAATTGACATCATTTCCTTGATGTTTATGTGCTTGCCTAGAAACTGCGGATCCCAAAGACCCTGGCACTTCGAATCCGTTGGGATCAATGTTGCACCCCAACCTGTTTGACTGGCATCCGTCATAATCGTAAAACTCGGATCCGGCCACTGCAGTGGAACTCCCTGAGTCAACCACTGAATGTTTGCCCAAGTCTGAATCTCTTGTTTCACTTGATTTGACAAGAGAACGTCTATATCGAGCAAATGAATCTTTACACTCCAATTCTGAGTCAAGAAAATTTGGAGAGGACGAGTGCGTAACCGCCCCATCTGAATGAGATCTGCAGCGGCTCCGCACAGACCTATCAGTCTCATGAACTCTCTCGCTGTGACTTTGTCTGAGTGAAGACAATAGCGAGCGTAACAACTGATTAATTTCGCTCTGGTTAACGGCAGACGAACGAGATTGTTGTGCATCTCGAAGCTCATTCCCAGATGAGTGAATGACTTGGACGGCACCAGATCCGACTTCTCCTCGTTTATTATAAAACCGAGACGTCGGAGTAATAGAAGCATATTCTGCACATCGTTCTGAAGCGTTAACTCGTTGCCGTACCTCCGAAGAATGTCGTCCAGGTAGGCTGACGTTACCGCAGACGAATGAGCTCGGAAATGTATCATTACCGAGTTCATTATTCGAGTGAAAGCCCAGGGAGATCTATGCTTGTAGCATAGTCGTTCACCCGAATACTCGCTCTGACTGATCAAATTGTCTCCATATAGAACTTTGGAGCGACGATCAGCTTGTTTATCCAGCTCAGATCTATGACTGGACGGAACGAGCCATCTGGTTTCGGAACAGATGGCTGTAGAAACCCGGTGATTCCTGGTCTTCTACGACCTCTACCGCGTTCTTCGTCAGAAGAGACTGTACTTCTGATAAAAGAGCATCTCTTTTCTGCGGATTTGACGGAAGCTGAGTCCATTTTGGACTTCAAGTTAATGGAGGCTTTCGTTTGAAGGATATTCATAGTCCTTCTGAAATTACCCCTCGGACCCAAGGGTCGTCCGTAATTGACGCCCACTCGTTTATAAAACTCGATAATCTTTCACCTACCGGAACACGATAGAGGTTCAAACCATCACCTCCTGGACCTGCGAGGCTTGCGGAAGGAGAAACTACGTCCTCCACGACCCGCACCTCGTCCCGTCGACCTAGGGACGTCTGACCGGTTGTCTCGGCCAGAATAACGTCCCGTACGTGAGTCGCTGCCTTGACGGTCTCTAGAATAAGACCTAGAGGACGTATAAGAACCTCTATAGGAACTTCTCTTGCTCGTACTTGTCCCAGAAGTGCCTGTCTTACTCTTTTCTGCTGTATCCGACTTTTTGGAAGCGGATTTGAATAGCAGAGAATCCGAAGCTTTCTTAGTTATCTTATCATAGATTGCTGAAAGCTTGCCGTTGAAGAGAAGCTCTCCGGAGACCGAAGAGACTCTGAGAGAGTTCTTCACCTTACTATCCACGCACGTGGATGTAGCTAGGGCTACGTCACGTCTAACCAACTCCAGGTTTGCCACTGAAAGGGCTGAGTTATACGTGGAATAAGCTACTGCCCTTGAAAGAAGTCTTAATAAGGATTGTATATCCTGGAATTCTTTCCCTTGAAGACGTAATGATAACGCCTTAGTAAGGTGGTCTGCGTATGATAAAGCGTCTAAGTTAACTCTGTTAGACATTATTGTCATTCCCAACGTCGTGGTTGGAATTGACATAGACGACGGTATAGACAATTCCAAGTCTTCAGCCTCATCGTCTAGACGCAGAGGAACTCTCGGTATGCCCTGTCCTGCCGTTTCGAATTTATTCCTTGAATTGATGAAAGGCAGATTTAGAGCATTTGCGGACAAGAAACCAGACTTGCCTGTTTTGGTAGCAAGCTTATAAATAGCGTCGTTCAATAATTCGAATGTTCTTGTGACATTATTGGACTGTGTCGGAAACTCAGGGACGATGTCCCTGAACCGATCAAAAAATTCTGTGTCCAATGACGCTATCAGTCTCTTATCCGGCATCGCAGCATTCTGGTCCGACAGAACAACCTGTGGAAGATAATGCCGGATGAAATCTACGGCTGCTTTATGTTGTTCCGAAAGGGATAGCTCCAAATCCTCCGAATCCCTTTCGCCATCCTGTCGGACCCCATGAAGTTCTCGGTCGTCCGTACCTGATGCTTCAGCGGAGCGTACCGACCCAGCGTCATCGGATGATTCCTGATCCGACAGAGATTCTATCGTTTGCTGGGATGCTGCGATAAGTTGTGCTATTTGGGATAGCACGTCCGTCACTGAGGCCTGTGGAGTAGCGGTCTTACGTTGCTTTGCCGCTGGAAGCTCCGTGTACGTTGACTCCTGCATACTTCTCTTATGCGAACGTCCGGAGTCTACAGGCCTCATGTCCCTGGCTACCGGATGGCGTGACCTGGTCGCCATGGAATCCCTGATTGGCGAAGCTGGCTAGATATCCATGGTCACGTAGCCAAGGTGCGGTCGTGTGCGCTGTCGTGAGGATGAGGAAGCCTTATCGACAGTCTCTCCGGACTGTCTCTATAACGGGGCGTCCCGAGCGGCGGACGTATGCTCTGAATGCAAAACGTTTTGTTCCACAACATCTGGTCCCAGATGTTGTTGTATGAGAGAGGGGTCTCTCTCGCTCGCAGCCCGGATGGCCCTGGACGAGCTAGGAACCGGACTAATAGGCTTCCTCCATTCTCTCCTCTGATCCGTCGTCACTGGGTGTGCACTTTGTCTATTTATAGTGCTCGCATCACCCAAATCTCCTTCCTGGACCGCAACGGACAAACCCGGCTGCCGAACCATTCGATGAATGGACACTACACCGGGCGAGCTAGCAGATGCCAATGTCGTCGATCCTACTAGGGACCTCTTAGGCAATTGACGTATTTCCATGAGCACTTTTGCCGCTAGCTCTTCATTTAACTGTGACAACGGAGGCACACTTTTGGAAGACATCACGGAAACATCACCCTGTTCTTGTTCCTCTGAAATAGAGATTGATAAACTAGAGTGACTCTGCGGAGAAAGGACCAGCATGGCCTTTTCCCCGCTAACAACATACCGTGACACACGTTTCCAATGTTTGTCATCCCAATTGACACATACTGAACAGGAGTTAGTGCGAGTACACTGACTACAATTAATACAATGATTATGAAAGTCAGAGGAAGATTTCCTCTTATTACAATTTGAACAATATCCTTTCATTGTGAAAAGAATACAAAAAGTCCTAGTACTCGCACCAACCCCTGAAAACAAAGATACATAATAACATGATCCATTAACATAGAAAAAATAATTGAAATCAAAAAAATTTTTTGAAAAAATATTTTTTCAGAAAAGCCCAAGTTTCTGAAAAGTAACGTTGAGCCCCAATGGATCCCAAGAAGCCTAAGTGTGGACAAAATTTTTTGAAATATTTTAAAAAATTAATGCAACACTAATGTATAATAATAATGTATCTTGTTATGATTAAGCTAATACAAAGACAAGAAATCCCCCTCCACAGAGACTGTTGTCAATGTAAACAAGAAGTGTATAAACACCAGAAACATGACTCCAGGCACTGATAACCATGGCCCGAAATCAGTTACCAATAACACACTATCTGATGCAAAACAGAGACTTCCAGGGAAGAAACTGCAGAACATCAGATGGTAGAAGCAGAACACTACGCCTAAACACCCATGGGTGAGGACGTAAACATGGGGAAAAGAACAGAATTCATTCTGTTACCCAGCTAAAACTCCCAAGAAATTTTAGTAATAATATTACAGAAAATATGCCGAAAGCATGGGAGAATAGCAAGGGGGGACTTAAAGGAAAGGTAGAAAGGAAACACTGAACAAGCAGTGTAACTTTATAGCAAGAATGACAACAACAGGCCCATGCCTCGAAATTAGGCAACTTAACATAATTTCGTAAAAAAATTTTAAGTTACAGCCCTGATAATTTCCTGCCACTCATTTTTCCTCTCCTCCTTCTATTTCCTCTTTAGATCCACCATTTCTCTAATATTTATGTGTCTGGCATCATTTAAACTGAGATTTACAAGCACAAAGATCAGTCAGATGTGAACTGATGAAGGGCCTAACAAAGAATGATAATTGGCGCCAATTTCGAGACCTCCTTGACACTGCGCATGCGCAGTGGAGGGAAAGTATGGAGGACCATTTAGGACATGTTTTCTTTGGTTTTAGATGCAAATTTTGGGGATTGGGGGGCAAAATTTGTGTTTGGCCCTAGATTTTTAAGAGTTAGCACCAGCTATGTCTGGGTCATTGGTACAGTATAAAAATATGATTTTTCAAACCTCCAACATGAAAAGATATAACATTTATTTGTGTTTCCCAATCCATTTGCAAACAATGGGCAACCATGTTTAAGGGTTTTAGATCAATCCAGAAATGTTATAAAGTTTATGACCATGAAAAAATGCGAGATAAGGCCAAAAAAAAAAAATCAATTGATTCTCAGGCAATTTTTTTTTCAAATCAATGAGGGAGGGAGGATTTTATTTTTATTTTTTATTTTTATTTCTTCCAGATGGTGAGAAAGGATTGAGAGGCAAAAGTCACTTTCTGATGTCTGTTTTTACCTGAAAAGCATGGAAAGTGCATATTGTAAAATGATATACAAATAAAACTCATTTTATTGAAAACTAAAACTGTTTTTCTTTATTTTCTGATATCACCACTTTTTGTATTAAGAAACAGAACTCTGACTTCACTTTTAAACTTTTACAAAGCAGAACTATTTTATGAATACTAGATATTATTGACCACCCTCGTATTATTTTGGTATCATTGTGAGTTATTTTGATAGAAATTAACATTTTTACGATAGAAATTTTAGAAGGGATACAAAAACAAACCAGAATGGAAGCAAGCTTCCGGTGTCAACTCGGCATGGAACTTACACAGCACTTGTAACGTCATCAGCCGTCTGTCAAAGAGCCCCTCAAAAGAACCCGTATACATCCAAGCGATCAAGTTTGATATTTAAAAAAGGAAAACATCACTTTATTTTTCCACTGCGGCGAAGCCCTTTCATTCATATCACTATCCGATCTCCCGTGGGTGAAATTAGTAAATGGATAGGCCCAACTCAATACCCAAAATAAGCTGGACGTGTCGGCCCGTAAAGACTTCGTTTGTTTACTTTGAATGAAGACGTCATTCGTATTGGGAAACGCACGTGTGTTTTAAGTAATCTCCCTTGATGCACAACTGCTCTGGAAAAATCTGAATTTCAGATTCCATTCAGTGTTTGCCCATTCTTTCCCGTTATGTTCATGACACGTCTGCAGAATTTGGACTTTTGTATTTCTTTAGTAAGTGATAATTCCCCACCCCGAAAATATACTTACCTGTACCGATTATTCTCACTATTTCTCACTCGTGTTTTCACAGCAAAAAAAGTTTACTTGACGCCAGTACCTGGCAAATTTAACGTTTAGTATTCGACAAGGTGGGTTATGCCTGTGTTGGACAACTCGCCCAACATCGACCGAGTCAAGTTTGCATTTGAATTCCCCTGCCGTGAGCCCAATCTCCTGAAAATATGGCGAAAACCTTTCCCCTCTCACCAGGGGTCAGCCTGGCAGCTGATTTTAGGGAGAAGTGACTTCTCCCTTCAGAGACTTTAGGGAGAAGTCAGTGGACATGAAGGAGAAATCAGAAAAAAAAACATAAAACGTATATGACATCGTGACAAAATAAATGAACATAGAGGACACAATTGTGGAGAAAAAAATAAATAAAAGTTATCCAAACATACAAACACACACAAAACTAAGTCAGATGGTTACATAACAGAATGTAGGTTAAAATCCCCCCCCCCCACCCCACCCCACAAAAAACTGTGTCGTTCATGGTTTCTGAATACCCCCAACTCTTTGCCTAACAGTGATGACTAAGGTTACCGTGCAGTTGATTTTGTATTTGCCTCAACGATGTGGATTTGAAATTTAGTATGACCCATGGTGAGAGTGTTCTTCTCTGTAACAGAAGGTATATTCTTTTTAAAAAAATATTTAAAGTGTTTAAAATAAATTTCAAGTTCATATAAGAAGCTGGGTCATTCATGGTTTCTGAATACCCTGAGTTGAAAAGCGTAGTTAAAAAAGTTTTCGATATCCTTTGTAAATTAAGCGTTATTAACAATTTGAGTTAATTAATTTCTTTGGTAAATGACAAAACATTTCAGTTGTCTCCCTTCCCAGCTGCGCTGGGTAATAATACACTGTTCAGAAAACTGACAATTTCTGCCAACCATCTTTCACTGACACGTGCGATTGGTGCTTTGAAGGTCTGCCATTCTTATCCATCCAAATACCTGTGATTTCTATTGTAGCCTTATTACATTTAACCCCCTTCCAAGTTCCAACAAACTTCACAAGTTTTCAAAGAAAAACATTCAATGCAAATTGCGGGGCGAATTTCAATGCAGCCAATTTTTCAGTGGAACAGAGCGTAATCGCAAGCAATTTCGATATGGACGAACTATCTCCAATACATTTTTTTTGTTTTGAAACGGTGGTTAACTTTAATAAATTCTAATTAACTCGATGCGTGTCTTGTGTGATTCGTTGTTTTGTCTGGTACTTCGTGTCTCGAAAAACCACTGCAGAGGAGACAGGACCCGATAAAAGACATGTGCAAAGGCACAATGAAGTCAGGTCAACGTAAAACCTCCTCGAGCGACTTTGGCAAAGAAAGTCGCGAGGTAGAGGGAGACATGACGGAACCGCCGCTAACAGAGAGCGGAGCAGATTGATCCACACCCACCGAGGCGACGGGTGTGATCGAAAGGCTTCAACGACTGCAGGTTCATATCTGGGCAAGAACCTGAGGCGGAATCGGAACCGGTAGGAAGGCGTAGCCGACAAGACCATCCCAAAGGAGGGCCAGAGTGTCCACAGCGAAAGCCAGAGCATCTGGACACGGGGACACAAAAGTGTCCACCGGATGGTTCCAACGAGTTGCAAAACAGCGATGGAACCCGCCATGTGGAGCATCCACCTGGTGGAAATGACCCTGCCCCGACAGGACTGGGAGTCGGCTAGGACGTTCAGACGACCAGGAATGTGAAGAACAGCCACCCCGGCGTGGACATCCTGAGCGAGCAGTAGAAGATCCTGAGCCAATTCATACATTGGAACAGAGTGCGTGCCGCCCTGGTTCCGAATGTAAGGAACCACCGTCGAATGGTCGGACAACAGAAGGACCTGGCGATTCGACAGGTGAGGGATCCACTGCCTGAAACTCAGAAGAAGAGCAAGAAGCTCCTTCTGGGTGATGTGTAGAGTTGAATGGTCCTGGTCCCACATCCCGTGAATGGAAAGACCTAGAGGATCCAACGTCGCACCCCATCCGAGATCGCAGGCATCTACCATCAGAATGCGATCGGACGTGGGTAAGTCCAACGGAACACCCTGCAAAAGCCACTGGACATCCGCCCAGAGGAGAAGGTGAGGATAAAGATATTCCGGGAACTGAAGCACCAGATCCAGAAAATCGACATTCGGCCTCCCACGACTGAGCAGAAAGTGTTGGAGAGGTCTGACACGCAGCCGACCTAGAGGAATGAGATCCGTCACCGAACAGCAGCGACCGCATAGCCGGAGAATAGTCCGAGCCGTCGCGGAAGTGGACTGGGACAGAGTCGGAGCAAAAGCTGAGAGAATTACAGCCTTGGCCTGGGGAACCGCCACCAAAAAGAATTGTGTGCGGAAAGCCATCCCCAGATGATAAAACGACTGAGAAGGGACCAGGTCCGACTTCTCCTCGTTGACTCTGAAACCTAGCGATGTGAGCAAGCTCAGCAGAGTGGAGACATCCGACTCCAGTAAGGCAGCATTGGAATGCCCCTGGAGGATATCGTCCAGATTTGCCGAAGTAGTCACCCTGGACTGTGTGCGATGGAAAGCTATCACATGCGACATCAGTCTGGTGAAGGCCCAAGGAACCAGGTTGAGGCCGAAAGGCATGGCTTTGAACTGGTAAACTCGCCCCAGAAAAACGAACCTGAGATACTTCCGTAACGTCCAATGAATCGGAACGTGAAAGTAAGCGTCTCGCAGGTCGAAGCTGGAAGCGAAAACTCCCTGGTGAATTGAACGGAGGACCGACCTGAAAGTCTCCATGCTGAACTTGGGAGCAATGATAGACTGGTTCAGGAAACCCAGATTGATAACCGGTCGGAGTCGGCCGTCCTTCTTCGGCACCAAGAACAGGCGGGAATAGAAACCCTCTGACCTAATGTTCTTGATGACCTCAATCGCCCCCTTTTGTCAGGAGATTGTCTATCTCCGTGGACAAAAGTTCCCGACGTAAAATGTCTGAAGGAACTGCAGTTGGAAGAGGCACCCTGGACAGAGTGGGGTGCCTTCGGAAGGATATTCGCAGCCCGGAAAAAACAACATCTAACACCCAAGGATCGGATGTGATGGTGGCTCAACAGTCTGCGAACTCTGCCATCCTTCCTCCAACCCGGGACGGGTCGAGGTGAGGACCTTCATGTCGAACCCCGACGAGGCTCGCGAGAGGAGAAAACACCTCCTCTACTGAATGAAGAATCCTGGGACTTCCCTCAAGACTACCGACGCTTACACTTACCACTTGAGTAAGAAGTAGAAGCAGAGGCAGAAGGATCAGCCCCTTTGCTTCGCAGAGGAAGCAGAGGGTACTTGTTAGGCTTAGAACGGCCCATGCCTACCCTAGAAGGCTGATCAAGCTGAAGAAAACAGCAGCTGATCGTTGGAATGACGTAGGACGTCAAACCGGACCGTCAACACAGAACCATGGAAACGTTGCGGACCTGCCAAAGAAGCAGATCGAAGAGTAGCGCACTGCTCCTCAGGAAGGGATCGGCCTGTGTCTAGCACAGAGTCCCTTCGAACTAATTCCTGATTAGCCGTGTTACAGGCAAGCGTGTGAGTAAGATGCATGAGCGCCTTGGACAGCACACGCAAAGGAGCCTGTACCTCGTCAAACTTATCTGGGGGCAGATAAGCAGCTAAAGCTGAGACGACGTGATCGGAGAGAGAAAGCATACCAAGCATCTCTCTCGATAAGCCCAATGTGGACTCCAGAGTCATCATCGGAATGACGGCAGACTTGGACTTGGAAAGCCCGAGGGAATTGGAATCCTCATCCAAAACCGTCAAAGTCCGGTAGACCGACGGATAGGTGGCATCATAGGAACGATAACGCGCCGGAGGCAAAAAGGTGTCAACCCTGTTGAAGAACGGAGCCTTCATAGCCTTGGAACTTAGCTCAGAGTCCAAGGCTGAAAATGCTTCAACCAACTGTACCGACTGGCAGGGTCGAAGACGCCCAGAAGCGGGTTGCTCCATAGGCTGTTGGCGCACGACCGATGGTCGCGGCCTGGCTGACACATTCGACTGGTTAGATGGTTTGAGATCCGGAAGGAACCCAAACACGAAATCAAGAGCTGCCCCTAAGTCCGAAGACTGCTGGCTCTCGACATCAAGCATGTCTGACTCTTCCCCTGAGTCGGAACACACATAGCTCATCGTGGGCAAACCAGCCGACGCCTGAACACCAGAGGGATCAGAAAGTGACCTGTTTCCAATCCCGGGAGGCGGCGCCATAGGGGGCGCCTGGAAACCACTCGCTGCCTCGCTGGAAGCAACAGGAAGGCACTTTGACAGAACCTGAGTGAGTAAGAAAAGGGCCTCCTTAAGCTCACTGCCCGTACTGGCCGGTTTCGACAGGGGAACGAACCAACAAAGTGGCTTCACCTCTGACCCTCTTAACCAGCGAAGGGTCACGATCCTCCAAAAGACCCGCCGTGGGACGACGGGCGGCAGCCGATACGTCTGATGGCAGACATGTATAGGGGTGTGACACACCCCGAGGATCAACATAGCGGGAACTCATGAGAGTCACCACGGACCTCTGCAGGGCAGAAGGTGCAGGCTGCACAAAAGACGTTGGTCCCCCAAAACTGGTCGTGGGCCAGAATGAGAGGATGGAAATGCCACGGAGTTCATAGTGTCCCACTAAGAACATCCGAATCCAATGACAACTGTGGTGCACGACGGCGCAGAGACCACAGTAGAGGGTCCGGCTGGCAGCCACTTCCAACTTCGCCGAGTTGAAGTCAGGGAAGGCTGAGGCCGATACCCCCACGTCTACACAACCAGACACCGCAGCAGACCACTGCAGGTATAAAACTACTGTGCTCAATGGCTGAGAGGACACAGTAGGGGGTTCAGTCTTCAACCCCATCCAACTTCGCCGAGTTGAAGTCAGGGAAGGCTAAGGCCGATACCCCACAACCACACTACAGACATCCCTACAGACCCTGGCAGGGATAAGCCGAGGTCGGCTAAAAATGGTGCCCAATGACGTTGTAGACGGAACAGCAGTAGCAGCAGATACGACGAGAGCTGTTGAAACTAGCGGAAAATCGGAGAGAGCCACCAAGCTCGGCCTCCAAAGGAGGAGTCACAACCCTAGTGACAGCCTGAGATGTCGACTGGAGAGGGCGCATAGTCCCGGAACCAGGCATCTCTTCACCAGAAATCCAACAGCTCCCGCAGTATCCACCACGGTAAAAAACTGCACATTCCCCACGGAAGGGGAATAACTGTCACCAGACATGGTCAAGTCGGGAAGCCCCAAAACGATAGCGTTCCCCACCCCCCGCTTGTGCGGGAGGAGCTGCACATCCCCCACGGAGGGGGAGCAATTCTCACCAGACGTGGTCGAATCGGGCGACCCTGAAACGATAGCGTTCCCCACCCCCCGTGGGAGCAGGAGGAGCTGCACATCCCCCACAGAGGGGGGTCAAACTCACACCGGACGTGGTCGAGTCGGGGGGCCCCCGAAACGACAGTGCCCCCCCCCCCACCCCCCCACCCACGGGGGCAGGAGGAGCTGCACATCCCCCACGGAGGGGGTCAACTCACACCACACGTGGTCGAGTCGGGAGGCTCCCGAAACGACAGCGTTCCACACCACCCGCCGGTGCAGAAGAAACAGCCACGAGAACGCACCATGGCGAGGGCAAAAGGAATTGCCCTGAAGGAACCGAACTGGAAATAACAGAGGTGAGAGCAGTAGAAGAAAAAGGTGAACTCAACAGAAACAGAAAGAAGAAGAACACCCTCAACTACGAGAGAAGGTGGCAGAAAAGAAAAACGGTGGGTACATGACAGAACCCAGACGGTCGACAGGGACTGAAAAAACAGAAATTCAGCCCTCAACAGAGTGAAGAAATCCTGTCCAGACAGTCCCAGAATGACACCTAACTCCAAAATTAATTCATTCAACCGAAAAAATTCATTGTCGAATCGCGTGATGTCGAAAACAAAACATTCGCGAAAACGGAATAGTAAATAATATACAATGAGAAAGTGGTTGAAAATATTAACGAGAATATATAAAAAACAGTCCTGTTATTATACGATCTTCAGATCCATAATTCCAGTCACAGGAAAAGCATTATCCACGAGTTGAATTATCACTGTTTCATAATGCATGTGGCAGAGACACATCCTGCTCGTGCACCGGCTAAAAAAAGGATGACGAATTGACGCATTGCGCACTGTTTTACGGAAGTCGTGGATTTGTACTATGGAAGAGCGTCCCATACTGGGTGTGCGCCGATGGTGCTCAACCCAGTATTGGCTTTTTTTTTCGTGGTGTTTTACACTACTTTTCTTTCCCAAATCTTGGGAAAGATTAAAATAGAGAGTATTTTATCCGAGTTAGGTTCTTCCACTGTAGTGCAAACCTGTAGTAAACAATTGAGGTAGGTTGATAAGAAATAAAGTAACTTGACAATCCAAGCAATATTTTTCAAGTTATCGAATGCCAAAGGGATTGGAGGAATTTTCAATTTGAAGGATAAAGGGTTAATATCTGAGGAACAAAATAACAGATTTACACCAAAAACTATACAGCTCGGCACATCAGTAACCTGAACACAAATATAAAGTAACTTCACAATCCAAGTAATATTTTTCAAGTTATGGAATACAAAGGGATTGGAGGAATTTTCAATTTGAAGGATAAAGGGTTAATATCTTGGGATCAAATCATCAGATTTACACCAAAAACTATACTGCTCGGTACATCAGTAACGTGAACACAAATATAAAGTAACTAGACAATCCAAGCAATATTTTTCAAGTTATCGAATGCCAAAGGGATTGGAATAATTTTCAATTTGAAGGATAGGGGGTTAATATCTCAGGATTAAATTATCAGATTTACACCAAAAACTATACAGCTCGGCACATCAGTAACCTGAACACAAATATAAAGTAACTTGACAATCCAAGCAATATTTTTCAAGTTATCGAATGCCAAAGAGATTGGAGAAATTTTCAATTTGAAGGATAAAGGGTTAATATCTCAGGATCAAAATAACAGATTTACACCAAAAACTATAAAGCTTGGCACATCAGTAACCTGAACACAAATATAAAGTAACTTGACAATCCAAGCAATATTTTTCAAGTTATCGAATGCCAAAGGGGTTGAGGAATTTTCAATTTGAAGTATAAAGGGTTAATATCTCGGGATCAAATCATCAGATTTACACCCAAAACTATACAACTCAGCAAATCAGTAACCTGAACACAAAAATATAGTAACTAGACAATCCAAGCAATATTTTTGAAGTTATCGAATGCCAAAGGGATTGGAATAATTTTCAATTTGAAGGATAAAGGGTTAATATCTCGGGATCAAATCATCAGATTTACACCAAAAACTATACTGCTCGGTACATCAGTAACCCGAACACAAATATAAAGTAACTAGACAATCCAAGCAATATTTTTCAAGTTATCGAATGCCAAAGGGATTGGAATAATTTTCAATTTGAAGGATAAAGGGTTAATATCTCAGGATCAAATTATCCGATTTACAACAAAAACTATACAGCTTGGCACATCAGTAACCTGAACACAAATATGAAGTAACTTGACAATCCAAGCAATATTTTTCAAGTTATCGAATGCCAAAGAAATGGATACGGACGCCGGACGGACAGACGGACAGATGGCCAGACGGACGGACAGACGGACGGATGGACAAAGGATGGACGAACGATGGATGGTCACCCCAGATGCCAGCATTATGTGTACCATACATAGTATGGGTACACATAAAAACGTGTATTGCATGATTTTCATTTTCAAAGATTGATGAAAAGATCATGCAGGTTGATTCGAGACTGCTAAACCTTGAGAAGGCAGCAGTAATGACGTTTTCACTTCGAGAATTTTTAACCTACAATCAATCGCAGCCATTCTTATGGAGACGGGAAAGGCAAGCATGGTTGGAAACAAAGAGCACTCTCCACAGAATACTGAACTGATGGTATCGAAAGTGTTGCGAGTGAATTACTAATTCGGAATGCTAAGCTATTTATAAAGAAAGTTTCAATTTCAAGAGTTAGTTGGTGTTCTGTTAAAAAATGAAAGTGTCAATGACACTGTAGCTCAACTTGTCAAGACAAAGACATGTACGTGTATAGTATGTGACACAGCAATGACAAACATCTAGGTAATGACCTGATAACAAAGGTACATATAAAGTATTGTAACGGTCTGTACATAAATACTGACGGTTGCCTGTAACAAATGTATAGGTAAAGTCTTGTAAAGGTGGGTGACAGTCAGATGCTAAACTAGAAAAGAAATATTTGAGTCCCAGAGTGGGTCTGACTGAACCCCAAAATATTTGTTCTCATAGCACAGTGATAACAAAGGCACCCCAAAACACACTCATTCCTGTCCCAAGATGAAAACAAAGGTACCCAAGAAGTTTTGTGAAGATCAGTTCACAAATATGAGCTGTGTAGAAGTTGTGACAAAAAACTGATTGGACCTAATTTCGGTACAAAATAGCCACTGGCAGCCATCTTGAATTCTGGACTGCACCCAGAAACACTCGTTCTCGTCCCAAGGAGATAACAAAGGTACCCAAGAAGTTTTGTGAAGATCGGTTCATAAATACAGCCTCTAGCCCGAGCCATATTGACATGTGCACTTACAGTGTATAAGTAGCACTGAATAAATCAAAGTTCATCTAATTTGCATAATTTCTGCACAAGAAAAAAACCCGTACTATATGTGATGTATTTCATGTTACTAAACATTCAAACAAAAATATATTCAAATCAGAACTTTCATACAGAAGTTCTGTACAAAAGACTGATTGCATTAATTTTGGTACAAATAGCTGCTGGTGGCCATCTTGAATTTTGGACCACACCCCAAAACACTCGTTCTCATCCCACGGTGATAACAAAGGTACCCAAGAAGTTTCGTAAAGATTGGTTCATAAATACGGCCTCTAGCCTGAGCCATATATAGAAGTTGTGTACAAAAAACTGATTAGACCTAATTTCGGTACAAAATGGCCACTGGCAGCTATCTTGAATTTTGGACCGCACCCAGAAACACTCGTTCTTGTCCCAAGGTGATAACAAAGGTACCCAAGACGTTTCGTGAAGATCGGTTCATAAATACAGACTCTAGCCTGAGCCGTATTGACATGTGTACTTACTGCGTGTAAGTAGCACTGAAAAAATCAAAGTTCATCTAATTTGCATAATTTCTACACGAGAAAAAAACCCGTATTATATGTGATGTATCCCATGGTACTAAACATTCACACAAAAAATTATTCAAATCAACGCTTTCATATGGAAGTTCTGTGCAAAAATCTGATTGCACCAAATTTTGTACAAAATGGCTGCCATCGGCCATCTTGAATTTCGGACCGGACCCCAAAACACTCGTTCTCGTCCCACGGTGATAACAAAGGTACCCAAGGAATTTCGTAAAGATCGGTTCATAAATACGGCCTCTAGCCCGAGCCGTATTGGCATTTGCACTTACAGTGCTGAAAGTAACACCAAAAAACATCAAAGTTAGTCTAATTTGCATAATTTACGCACGAGAAAAAAACCCGTATTAGATGTGATGTATCCCATGGTACTAAACATTCATACAAAAAATTATTCAAATCATAGCTTTCATATGGAAGTTCTGTACAAAAAACAGATTTCTGCATCGTCGGTACAAAATGGCAGCTGGCAGCCATCCTGAATTTCGGACCCAACCCCAAAACACTCGTTCTCGTCCCACGGTCATAACAAAGGTACCCAAGAAGTTTCGTAAAGATCGGTTCATAAATACGGCCTCTAGCCCGAGCCATAGCAGCTTGGCACTTACAGCTCTGAAAGTAACACTAAATAAATCAAAGTCAGTCTAATTTGCATAATTTACGCACGAGAAAAAAACCCGTATTATATGTGATGTATCCCATGGTACTAAACATTTATACAAAACTTCATTCAAATCAGAACTTTCATACAGAAGTTCTGTACAAAAAACTGAGTTTTGCATCATCGGTACAAAATGGCCGCTGGCAGCCATCTTGAATTTCGGACCACACCTAAAAACACTCGTTCCCGTCCCAGGGTCATAACAAAGGTACACAAGAAGTTTCGTAAAGATCGGTTCATAAATACGACCTCTAGCCCGAGCCATAGCCAATTGTTGACGTATGGACAGACGGACAGACGGATGGACGGACGACGGGCCATGACAATAGCTCAAATTTGACTTCGTCAAAGTTGAGCTAAAAATATGCATTGATCAAGAAATTAATTATTCACCAGGAATTTTGAAAATCAGATCAACAAAAAGATGCCCCCCCCCCCCTCCCACACACACACACACACACTCCCTTCATCAGCAGAACCCTCAAGTCCTCATGCATCCATATCCCTACAAAGAGGGAAGCATGGGTAGCAAACTGCTAATTCCTCAGACACCACAACTCTTTCTCCCCATAATAGCTTCGTTTTTTTTAAGTAAAAGGTAAAAAAAATCCAGCAAGAGGATCACAGAACCAGAAGTCGAGTTTTGACATTAAATTCTGAAAAAATAAGTTATTTACAGCAACAGTGACCTTGACCTTGGAGTCCCAGACTCCGAAATCAATAGGTGTCTTCCCTTCCTATAAGGTAACGTCTGGTATATGTTTGGTAAAGGTGCATCAAATAGAACTAAAGTTATTGCCCGGAAACCAATTTGTTACAAAATATTTTATTGATAGTAACAGTGACCTTGAGCTTGGGGCCCCAGACTCCGAAATCGATAGGTGTCTTCCCTTCCTACAGGGTAACCTCTGGTATAAGTTTGGTGAAGATACACAGAATAGAACTAAAGTTATTGCCCGGAAACCAATTTGTCACAAAATATTCTATTTATAGTAACAGTGACCTTGACCTTGGAGTCCCAGACTCCAAAATCAATAGGTGTCTTCCCATCCCATAGAGTAACCTCTGGTATAAGTTTGGTAAAGGTGTGTCAAATAGAACTAAAGTTAATTCCCGGAAACCAATTTGTCACAAAATATTCTATTTATAGTAACAGTGACCTTGACCTTGGAGTCCTAGACTCCAAAATCAATAGGTGTCTTCCCTTCCTATAGGGTAACCTCTGGTATAATTTTGGTAAAGGTGCATCAAATAGAACTAAAGTTATTGCCCGGAAACCAATTTGTCACAAAATATTCTATTTACAGTAACAATTACCTTGACCTTGGAGTCCCAGACTCTGAAATCAATAGGTGTCTTCCCTTCCTATAGGGTAACCTCTGGTATAAGTTTGGTAAAGGTGCATCAAATAGAACTAAAGTTATTGCCCGGAAACCAATTTGTCACAAAATATTCTATTTATAGTAACAGTGACCTTGATCTTGGGGCGCGAGCCTCTGAAATCGATAGGTGTCTTTCTTTCCTATAGGGTAACCTCTGGTATAATTTTGGTAAAGATGCATCAAATAGAACTAAAGTTATTGCCCGGAAACCAATTTGTCACAAAATATTCTATTTATAGTAACAGTGACCTTGATCTTGGGGCGCGAGACTCTGAAATCGATAGGTGGCTTTCTTTCCTATAGGGTAACCTCTGGTATAATTTTGGTAAAGGTGCATCAAATGGAACTAAAGTTATTGCCCGGAAACCAATTGCTTATGCCCACCGCCCTCCGTCCGCCGGTCATTTCATCAAACTATAAGTCGAGTTTGACTTCGTCAAAACTCGACTAAAAAGTATTCTCAACTTCAGTTGGTGGCCAATGACACCTTCGATCAATGAAAGTTAAACAGGGTTAACATTATTAGTTATTACCTTATAAAGGAACGTTGTATTAAAAACATTGATTCGTAATTATTTTATCCATCACGGCTGCTTGTGTGAGTTTGCGTGTGTGTGTGTGTGGGGAGGGGGGGGGGGAGGGGGCAAAAATATTATATTTGGAAAAATCAATTAAAAATCAGTTTTTTATTTTCTGTCCATGGGCGGCTTTTTGAGTGAGGTCAAAAATATTCAGAAGATGTTTTTTACTCGGGGACGGGTGGGGTGAAATCGTTCACCAGCCTTACGACCTGGCTGCTGAAGGTCAGTTTGGGTCAAATAGCGGGGACGGTTCAGATCAAAACAATGGGGGGTGATTTGGCTAGGGGACGCTCTCAGCGATTCCCATCGTACTGAATAGCAAGTCGCAGCCCACTGTGTTTGTTATGTTTGGGTGTAGCTAGAGATATGAACAAGGCCTCAAAAAGGAATGAGTATGTTTTAAATGGTACTGAAAATTTGCTGTGAATTGCTCGTAAAAAAATTCCCATTGGAGACTGAGTGGTATTATCGGTATTTGGATTTTTTATGGTGATTTTACGAACAAATTTATCCATGTTTTCCAAGTCGGAGTCACAGATATTAATTGATAAAATGTTGGTGTCAAAACATTTTTTATTAGGCTATTTCAAAACGATCATGTGCTGGGCTGTTCGTACATACACATCTCACACAAGTCTCGACCCCGCGTTCAACAATAGCACCGAATTAATCATTTAAAAGATGATTATCCGATTTGGCAGTGACTTTGATTTCACTGTCCGGGCATCTTATGAAAATTACAACTGGTCATTTTGATAATTTTTTCGGCGTTTTTTCTTTCATTGTCACCATTAATTTACCAGGCGAACCTGATTTGAAATGATATCGACGGATGTTCGAGTCCAGTTACAACACATTTCTTTTCCAAATGATATGTGTCGGAGATCAAAGTTAACGACCTCGTGAATAGCGCACTACATTCTGCGTTACATGGCGCAGGTGTTATTACATGTTTAACGAGGTTTACTTGACTGTTCTGCACTAGATAGTGCATTAACTAATGAGTGTTTTCTGCACTAGACGGGACAGGACTTCTAGTTTTAACTGTAGATGGATGGATGAACGAATGGAAATCACAACAGGATGAACTGACAGACAGATGCAATTCTGTATACTCCCTATTCTCTTCAAGAATGAACATATAACAATACTTACCTTCCACCTGATTTGTCCTTGAGAGGATTGTGCAGTAAAGCCTCCAATTCACCCATCATATTACTGACAACTGTATTATCATCCTTCACATCCTTCACATCTTTTTCATCATCTTGCTCTTGTTTCACATCTTCCAGCAATGTCTAAAAACAGAAATGAATGGAGTTGACAGAGTTGTTTTTTTTAATAAATTTAAAGTTTTTTGTTGCAATGGTCTTTCATGGTGTAAATATTCAAAGGAATAAAATGGAGTTAACATCATAAAGTTATCGTAATAATTAGAGATGGGCAATATACAAAAAAAAACGAACCGAGCCTGATATCATGGGGATATCGAAAAACCAATCTGAACTAACTGTTGAATACCGAAATCCTCTAAATTTTCAAATTTTCACACATTCGCTATTTATAAGACCATGTTGAGGCTTGATAACAGTTGAAAGGTTCATTTTCATGACAGAAGTAACAGATTTTCTTTTCAGTTTTGTTAACCCTCAATGCACTGGGCAACTGTCATGAATTCCCACTAGACTACAACCTGTATCTGTCCAACTGCTTAGCAGTGAATTCTAGTCAAGTCTTGGCTGCCTTAACAGGCAGCCAAGACCTGACTAGAAATCAATGCCCAGGTGTTTTTGTCTATTGTCAGCAGAAGGCCTGGTCAGAGCACATGCTCTAAGATCACAAAAGCCTGAAATCAGGGCTGGAAATCTATAAAATGCCGGAGGGCTAAAAATCACCCTCTTCAATTTGGCTAGGAGGGCAATAGCCCTCCTAAATTTCAGCTAACATGGAAGAATTGAAATAGGAGCACATATCCATTACAAACAACTATTTTATGATGTTATGTGTTTAACTGTTAAAAGCCTTTGCCACAACATTGCAAACACACAACGTAACTACAACATTATGTTACATAACTATGTCTGAACTGGAAACAAAAGTTTGTCAATACAGTGTAAAGCACATCAAGGGAGATAACACACTCCACACATGTTCAATGTTAAAATGTCTTTTCAGAATTCCTGATTTTATTAAATTATTTCCGTGTTGGAAATACAAAAAAAAATAAAAAAATTTATATATTTTTTATACTTACCAATGACCTAGACTTAACTGGTGCTAACTCTTAAAAATTCAGGGCCAAACACAAATTTTGCCCCCCCCAATCCCCAAAATTTACATCAAAATCCAAAAAATCCATGTCCTATATGGTCCTCCATACTTTTGTCCACTGCGAGTGCGCAGTGTCAAGGAAGTACCGAAATTGGCGGCAAATCTTCATTCTTACAACCAGTGCCTGGTAAATGTTTATATGATCAGCAGGGAGGTATGAGTTCCCAACTCATGGGAGGGCCATCCCTGTCTGGGTCAGGTAAGTATAAAAAATATATAAATTACTATAAATTTTTTCATATTTTTATACTGTACCAATGACCCAGATTTGCTGAATAGAAAAAAGGCTGGAGGGCCTAGGACATAAAGGAAAATCTAATAGGCTCAATTACAGGTAAACAGAATTATCCCCTCAAGGAGAAAAGGAGAAACAGGATTTACATATATCTTTCTTGTTTATACAAAAAAAGAAAGACATATTACCAATCTGTAATTGAGCACAATAACATCAATGATCTCAATTAACATTCAGTATAACCCATTATACTAATTTTTTTAAAGAAAAGCCAATAAATAAAGATAGTCCAGAGAAAGAGACTCATTTAAAAGTGTCTGAGGATTGTATATTAACGCTCGTATGACACGTGACATATACAAATGCTTCACACTGAGCTGCACTTTAAAAATACTTAGATGTGAGTCTTCCATGGAAGACGTGTGTCGCCTGGCATTTCAGACAGAATTCTAAGTGGAAAAGGGGCATAACTCTGGAAAAAATACAGCGGATCAAAAAATAAAATAGGAGGTGCACAATGCCATTATGTGATAAAGAATCACTGGAAGTTTCATCAAAATCCATTCATAGGTTAAAGAGGAGTGGCGGATAAGAGAAAGTGTGATGTTGACGATGACGCGGACGGCGCAAAACGACAAAAGTAATCCCTATATGTTGCTCCCCACTTTGTGAGGGGGGGGGGGGGGGGGGGGGGGGACACAATTACATAAATGAGATAAACATTAGCTTTACACTTTAAAACCATCCCAGAACCAACTTGGAATTACTGACTCCAGAGGGGATAACCCCTTGCTTTTCACTATAAAGCAGGTGATATAAGGGAACACCCCCCCCCCCTTCCCCTTGCTCTGGGTCAATCACCCCAGAATGAAGAGGGCAGCAGGACAGAGTCACTGCTGGAACAGAAAGCCTGCATAACTCTAGCTGCAACTGTTTAGTGGACAACATTCTGAGCAACAGATAACGGACCTAAATGGACCTACAACGCAGGTCGCCAGAAATAGACTCAATCTTTCTAAAGTAAAAATTTGTGAACGTAGAAGGCTGAGACCAGTATGCAGCCTTCATCAAATCAGTAATAGCAATACTATTAGCATAAGCCCAAGATGTAGACAGCACTCTCACTTCATGCGCTGAAATCTTAAGCAGAGACTGCTGAGTAGAAGATAATTTTTCATAAGCAGTACGAATAGTCAATTGAATCCACCTTGAAATAGAATGGACCGTGATGTCACTTCTATTAGGCAACAGAGACAGAAACATTTTCGTCCCTTTCTGATAAACTCAGACCTATGTTTGTAAATACGCATAGCTCTAACTGGACACAGCAAAGGCCTATGGACGTCTGAGGATGGAAGAGCCTTAATAACAATAGGCTCAGGGTACTTATTAGGAGCCTGATTCTTAGCCAAAAATCCAACATTAGTAGTCAATGTAATAGTATTACCAACACTACGATAGTGAGAATCATCAACAGATAGTGCATGAAGCTCACTAACTCTTCTAGCAGAAGAGAAGGCTAAGAGAAAAGCTGTCTTATAAGATAAGTATTTGAAGTCTACCGTGTCAAGGGGTTCAAATGGCACTTCTTTTAGCTTCAGAAGAACGCAAGCTAAATTCCACTTAAGAATTAACCTAAGGGTTCTAGGTCTATTTATCGAAAAGTTTTTAACTAACTTAGATAAAGAGATGTTAGATATAATTTGTAAGCTATCATGATGAGCATAAGCATCCGATAGCATAGACCTATAACCCTTAATAGCTATTGGCTGCAGTTTGATCTCGTCAAACAAGTAGACCAAAAAATTAGCAATGTCTGGAATGGGGGGATCATAAATATCAATAGAATGATCCCTACACCAACGAGAGAAAACCTTCCACTTAGCAGCATAATTTAGTGAAGAGGAGGTCTTCCTACACTTAGAAACTGCATCCACTGCTCATCCTGTAAAATGCTTGCCATGCAAGAAGGACTGCAACCAACAGAATCTTGCAGTGAGATTGCTTGATTTTTAGCAATATCTGTTGAATCAACGGAGCTGGAGGATACGCGTATCCTATCATTCCGTCCTAAGAGATCGAGAGAGCGTCTACTGCGAACGCTCGAGGATCTGGGCATGGTGACACATACGTGTGCAACTGATTGTGGAGATGCGTCGCAAACAAGTCTATCATCGGACGATCCCATTGGTAGCAGATCTGATTGAGTACTCGTTTGTTGAGAGTCCATTCTGACGGCAACATATGACCTTTCCGAGAAAGGGAGTCCGCTAGAACGTTCAGACGATCCGGAATATGATGGACCGACAGAAGAACCTGATGCTCCAGGACAAACAGAAGGATTCTCTCCGTTAAGTTGAACAATGGAATGGAATGAGTGCCTCCTTGGTTCCGAATATACGCTACTACTGTCGAATTGTCGGACAGAATTTTAACATGTAAATTCTGAATTATGTTCATCCAATGACATAGCCCAAGCCAAATTGACATCATCTCTTTGATGTTTATGTGCTTGTATAGGAATTGCGGATCCCAAAGACCCTGGCACCTCGAATCTGTTGGGCTCAAAGTTGCGCCCCAACCTGTTTGACTCACATCCGTCATAATCGCAAAAATAGGATCCGGCAGTTGCAGTGGCACTCCCTGAGTTGACCACTGAATATCTGCCCAAGTCTGAATCTCTTGTTTTACCTGGATCGACAAGACGATGTTCGTTTCGAGAAAATGAATCTTCACACTCCAATTCTGAGTAAAAAATATCTGGAGTGGACGAGTGTGTAGACGCTCCATCGGAATAAGATCTGTGGCGGCTCCGCACAAACCTATCAGTCACATGAATTCTCTCGCTGTTACTACATATGAGTGAAGACAAAAGTGAGCGTAACAACTGACTAACTTCGCTCTGGGTAATGGCAGACGAACCAGATTGTCGTGCGTCTCGAAGCTCATTCCCAAGTGAATGAATGACTTGGACGGAACTAGATCTGACTTCTTTTCGTTTACTATGAAACCGAGACATCGGAGCAGTTGAAGCAGACTCTGAACATCGTTCTGAAGCATTAATCTGTCGCCGTACCTCTGAAGAATGTCGTCCAAGTAGGCCGACGTTACTGCAGACGGATGAGCTCGGAAATGAGTCATTACCGAGTTCATTATTCGAGTGAAGGCCCAGGGTGCTAGATTCAGACCGTAGCACATTACTCGGAACTGATAAATGATTCCTAGGACAGCAAAGCAAAGATACTTTCTGAACGCCGGATGTACCATGACGTGAAAGTACGCATCCTTGAGATCTATGCTCGCAGCATAATCGTTCACTTGAATGCTCGCTCTCACCGATCGAATGGTCTCCATATAAAATTTCGGAGCCACGATCAGCTTGTTTATCCAGCTTAGATCTATAACTGGACGGAACGAGCCCTCTGGTTTTGGTACCAGGAACAGGTGACTGTAAAAACCGGGAGATTCCTAGTTTTCTACAACCTCTGTTGTGTTCTTCTCCAGAAGAGATTGCACCTCTGATAGAAGCGAATCTCTCTTCTGAAGGTTTGCCGGAAGCTGAGTCCATCGTGGACTTCGTGTTAACGAAGGTATTTCTCTGAAGGACAGTTTTAGACCTTCCGAAACAACCTCCTGAACCCATCGGTCGTCCGTAATTGCCAACCAATTGGTTAAGAATCTTGACAGCCATCTGCCCACTGGAGCTCAATAGAGTGTTCTGACCTTCACCTCCTGGACACGCTAGACTTGCGGGAGGAAAAACTACGTCCTCCCCGACCCGCACCTCGACCAGTCGACCTAGGGGCATCTGACCAGTTGTCTCGGCCAGCATTACGTCCCCTACCTGAGTCACTACTCTGACGGTCTCTAGAGTAAGACGTACAGGCTTTCTTAGATCCTCTATAGGAACTTCCCTTGGATGTACTTGCCCCAGAAATCCCTGACTTACTTCTCTCTGCTGAGTCCGTTTTTTTCGAAACGGACTTAAAGAGCAGAGTCGGAAGTTTTCTTAGTAATCTGATCGTAGATTAGCTAAAGCTTACCATCAAAGAAAAGCTCTCCTGAAACTGGAGCGACACGAAGAGAGTTTTTCACCTTAGAATCCACTCTTGTGGATGAAGCCAGGGCAGCATCACGTCTGACTAACTCCAAATTCACCACTGAAAGGGCGGAGTAAAACGTGGAATATGCGACTGCCCTCGAAAGAACTCTCAAGGAAGTTTGAACATCCTGGAAGTCTTTTCCATCGAGACATTGTGATAATGCTCTGGTAAGGTGATCTGCGTAAGATAGGGCATCTAAACTGGCTCTGTTAGACGAGATTGTCATCTCCAACGTACTGGAGAGAATCGACATAGACGCCGGCAAAGATAACTCCAAATCTTCTGCCTGGTCGTCTAAACGCAGAGGAACTCTCGGAATGCCCTGTCCTGCCATTTCAAATTTATTTCTACTGTTGATGAACAGCAGATGTAGAGCATGAGATGATAAGAGGATAGCTTGAAAATAACGTCATTCAGCAATTCAAATGTCCGTGAGACATTTCTGGACTGGGCCGGAAACTCAGGAGCGACGTCCATAGCCCGGCCGAAAAAGTCTGTGTCCAGTGACGCTACCAGTCTCTTATCTGGTATTGCAGCTCTCTGGTCTGGAGGAACAACTTCTGGAAGGTGTTGCTGGATGAAATCTATGGCCACCTTATGTTGTTCTAGAGGGGAAAAATCCAGCTCCGCAGATTCCCTTTCACCTTCTGACCGGACCAAATGTGAATCTCGGTCGTCCCTATCTGACACTGCAGGGGAGCGTACCAACCCAGCTTCCTCAGACAGTTCCTGATCTGAAAGAGTTTCTGAAGGTTGCTGGGATGCTGCGATGAGTTGTGCTATCTGCGATAGCAAGTCTGTCATGGAGGCCTGTGGAGCTGCGGTCTTATGTTGTTTAGCCGCTGCAAGCTCCTGGGACGGTACCTCTTGCATAATTTTTTTATGTGAACGTCCCGACTGGTAAGGCCTCATGTCCTTGGCTACCAGATGGAGTGACCTGGTCGACATGGAATCCCTGGTCGGCAAAGCAGGCTGGATATCTGTGGTCACGTAGCCAAGGTGTGGTCGTGTGTGTTGACGTGTGGAAGAGGAAGCCAATAGACTAGCCGTGCCCGGCTGTCTATACGACAGAGCATCCTGAGCAGGAGGAGTGGATGTATGCTCCGACTGACAAACGTTACATACAACAACATCTGGCCCCAGATGTTGTTGTAACAGAGAGGGACCTCTCTCGCTCGCGGTTCAGGTAGACCTGAACGATATGCTAGCTACCAGGCTGACTGGCTTCCTCTGTTCCATCCTCCGATCCGTCGTCGCCGAGTGTGCGTGAACCGAGATTATAGTGCTCGCAACATCCCTTCTCCTCTCCTGGACCGCAATGGACGAACCTGGCGTCACATCACCCACTTTACGAGTGATAGCTTCACCCGGGCGAGCTAGCTGGCGACAAGGTCGTCAATCCTACTAAGGATTTAGGCACTTGTATTTCCTTGAGCACTTTTGCCACTAACTCTTCATTTGATTGTGACAACGGTTTCACAGTTCCTGAAGACATCACGGAAACATCACCCTGTTCTTGTTCCTCTGAAAAAGAGACTGAAAAACTAGAGTGAGCCTGTGGCAAGAGGTCCGGCATGGACCTCTCACCACTAACAATATACCGTGACACACGTCTCCAACGTTTGTCATCCCAATTGTCACACACTGAGCAAGAATTAGTGCAAGTACATTGACTACAGCAAATACAATGAGAATCAGAGGAAGACTTCTTCAATTAACAATTTGAACAATATTCTTTCATATTTAAAAAATATTAAACAGCCATAGTACTCGCACTAACCCTTGACAATACAAAGATACATAATAATAATATAATCCATTACAAAAATTTCGAAAAATAATTCGAAAGAAAACATTTTCGAAAAAATTTTGAGATGAGCCCAAGTTCCCAAAGGGAACGATGCACCCAAATGGATCCCAAAAAAGCCTAAGTGTGGACAAAAATTTTAAAACATATCTAAAAATTAATGTTACACTCACGGACAATATTAATGTATTTGGCTATAAACAAAACCTAACAGAAGACAAGGAATCACTGTCAGAAGTAACCGTTGTCAACGTAAACAAAAGTGAATAAAAACCGGAAACAAGACTCCAGGCACTGAAAATATGGCCCGAAATCAGTAACCAATTTTAAAACACTATCCCATGTAAAACAGAATCTTCCACAGAAGAAACTGCAGTACATCGGATGGCAGATGTATGACCAAAATGCCTAAACACCCCTAGGGTGAGGACGTAACCATGGGGAAAACAGAATAAACATTCTGTAACTATGCTAAAACTCCGAAGAAATTACAGTCAAAAATTATGCCAAAAGCATGGGAGATTAGCCAGGGGGTATCAAGGAAAGGGAGAGACGAAACACTGAACAAACAGTGGAGATTTCATAGCAAGAATGAAAACATCAGGCCCATGCCCCAAAATTAGGGAACATGAAATAATTTTACATAAAAGTTAAAAAATTTATAGTAATTTATATATTTTTTATACTTACCAATGACCCAGACATAGCTGGTGCTAACTCTTAAAATATAGGGCCAAACACAAATTTGGCCCCCCAATCCCCAAAATTTGCATCTAAAACCAAAGAAAACATGTCCTGAATGGCCCTCCACACTTCACCTCTACTGCGCATGCGCAGTGTCAAGGACGTTCCGAAACTGGCGCCATTAATCATTCTAATAACCAGTGCCTGGTAAGCGCTATGTACTCAGTGGGGAGGTAAGAGTTCCCAACTCCTGGGAGGGCCATCCCCGTCTGGGTCATTGGTAAGTATAAAAAATATATAAATTACTATAAATTTTTTAACATTTTTATACTGTACCAATGACCCAGACATAGCTGAATAGTAAAAAGGCTGGAGGGCCAAGGACATAGAGCAAGATGGAATATGCTCAATTATATAAAATAGAGTCATCCCCTCTAGGGAAAAAGAAGTATTGGGCCTTACATGTATCTTTCTTATTTATGATAAATTAGAAAGATACAACACCTCCCAAAATTGAGCATCATACATCCATGTACTCTATTAATATCTAGTATAATCCTTATACTAATAATATTTAAAGTAAGCCAATAAATAAAGTAAGTCTAGAGAATAGAGACTCTTTATACTCCTTAAAAGTGTCTGAGGATTGTATAATAATGTCCGTTGACACGTGCTATATTCAAAAGCTATACTTTAAAAACTAAGACCTGAATGAATTTTTAAAACATAAACTTCTCACTAAACAACCATCCCAATAACAGCTCAGAATTACTAACTCCGGAGGAAGTATCCCCTTGTTTTCATAGTAAAACAGGTGACCCAAGGGAACACCCTCCCCCCCCCCTCTTTCTTGCCCTGGGTCAAATAGCCCAGAGCGAAGAGGGCAGCAGAACGGAGTCACTGCCAAAACAGACAGCCTACCTAGCTATAGTAGCAACTGTTAAGTGAATGACATTCTGAGCAGTAGATAATAGACCTAACAATAGAGGCCTCCAGAAATGGACTCAATATTTCTGAGATAAAAATTCATGAATGTGGATGGCTGAGCGCAATGAGCAGCCTTCAAAAATCTATAATAGCGACACTATTAATGTAAGCCCAAGATGTAGAAGAACTCTTACTTCATGAGCCAAAATCTCAAACACAACTGCTGAGTCAATGATATACCATAAGCAGTATCGATAGTTAATTGAATCCATTAGCAATAGAATGGAGCGTAACGTCCTTCTATTAGGCATCAAAGACAGAAGAAGCTTACGCCCGTAGTAATAAACAGATATCTGTTTATAAATACATAAACTCTAACCGGACAGAGTAAAGGCCTATGCCCGTATGAAGACGGAAGGACCTTAATAACAATAGGTTCCGGATATTAATTAGGAGCCTGACTCTTATGCAAAAATCCAACCTAAATAGTAAAGGAAGTAGTGATTCTGAAACTACGAAAGTGAAAATCATCCACCGATAGTGCATGAAACTCACTGACTCTTCAGTAAAAGAGAAGCCAACAGGATTACTGTCTAAAAGGTCAGAATTTGAAAACTACTGTTTCCAGAGGCTCAAATGATTACTTAGCTAAATAAGAATCGAAGTTAAATTCCATATAGGAATTTAATCTAATGATTCTAAGTCTATTTATCGAAAAGTTACTAACTGACTTAGATAAAGAGACATAAGACTCAATTGTAAACTATCATAGAGTGCATAGGTATGAGGTAACATAAACCTATAACCTTAATAATAACAGGCTGCAGTAGATCTTGTCAAACAAGTATAATAAAAAGTTGCAATGACTAGTATGGAGGGATCAACAATATCAACATAGTGATCCCTACACCAACGACGGAAGAGCCTCCACTTTAGCCGCATAGTATAGCGAAGAAGAGGTTCTCCTATAGTAAGAAATCGCGTCCAAAGCTCGTCCAGTACAATACTTACAATGCAATAAGGACCACACAACGGAATACGTGAAGGTTGAGACCTTGCGGGTTGTGATAAAGATGACACGATTTTACCCCGAGAAAAAAGATCCTCTCATGGAGGAAGATTTCGCGTTAAGTCCCACAGTAGACATCAGAGTAAATTTACCCACGGTCTCTGTGAAGACAGAGATACTATCAACAGAAATTTATTGTGGTTGTTTATCTTAGCAATACTTGCTGAAACAACAGCGCAGGAGGATACGCATATCCTATCATTCCGTCCTATTAGATCAATAGAGCGTTAACAACATAAGCTCAGAGATCCGGACAGGCAAACACATACGTCTGCAATTGACAAGCAAGTTGTGTCGTAAATAAATTATCATTGGGCGCTCCCATTGATAGCAAATCTGATTGAATACTTGTTTGTTGAGAGTCCATTCTGACGGCAACAAGCGACCCATAAGTGAACGGGAGTCCGGTAATACGATCAGACGACCCGGAATATGACGGACCGAAGCAGAACTTGGAGTACTATAACAAACAGAAGGATTCTTTCCATTAAATTGAATAACGGAAACGAATGAGTGCCTCCCTGGTTCCGGAGATACGCCACTACTGTCGAATTAACGGACAGGATTTGGACATGCGTTTCTGAATAATGTTCATCCAATGACATAAAACAAGCCTAAAAAAACATTATTCCGTGGAAGATAAGTGCTTGCTTAGAGACTGCGGAACCCAAAGACCCCGCCACTTCGAATCCGTTGGGATCAATATTATATCCCAACCTGTTTGACTGGCAACCGTCATAATTATAAAACTCGGATCCGGCAACTGCAGTGGCACTTTCTGAGTCAACCACCGAATGTTTGCCCCAGTCTGAATCTCTTGCTACACGAGATAGACAAGAGAACGTGTAAATCGAGCAATTCATGGATTGCTGAAAAGTTGCCGTCGAAGAGAAGCTTCTCCGAGAACGAAGCGACTCTGAGAGAGTTCTTCACCTTACAATCCACGTGCGTGGATGTAGCTAGGGCTGCGTCACGTCTAACCAACTCCAAGCAGCCACTGAAGGGTGGAGTATACGTGAACAAACTACTGCCCTCAAAAGAAATCACATTGAGGATAATATCCCGGAATTCTTTCTCTTGAAGACGTAATGATAACGCCTCAGTAAGGTGGATTACGTATGATAAAGCGTCTAAGTTAAGTCTATTAGACATCATTGTCGTTTCCAACATTGTGGTTGGAAAAGACATAGACGGCGAAAAAGAATATTTCCAGTCTTTAACCACGCCGTCTAGACGCATATGAACTCTCGAGATGCCCTGTTCTGCCAAAATAAATTATTCGTATAAATGAAAAAAGGCAGAAATGAGCATTGCGGACAAGAAACTAAACTATCATACTTGGTAGCAGGCTTATATATATATATAGCGTCGATAAATAATACACATGTTCTAATGACATTATTGGACTGTGTCGGTAAGTCAGGGACAATGTCCCTGAACCGATCCAAAATTCCGTGTCCAATGACGCTATAAGTCTCTTATCCAACATCGCAGCAATGTAGTCCGAAATAACAATCATTGGAAGATAATGCCGGAAGATATGTATGGCAGCTTCCGATGCTACGAAAGGGAAAACTCGAAATCTTTCGAATCCCTTTCGCCATCCTGTCGGACCCTATAAAGCATTCAGTCGTCCGTACCTGATGCAACCGCGGACCGCACCGACCCAGCGCCGTCAGATAATTCCTGATTCGACCAAGAAACTGTCGATTGCTGGGATGCTGCGAAAAAACTGTGCTAACTCGGATAGCACGTCCGTCACTGAGGCCTGTGGAGAAGCGGTCCTACGATGCATTGCCGCTGGAAGCTCCATGATCGTTACCCCGTGCATACTACTAATATGCGAGCGAACGGAGTGTATAGGCCTCGTGTCCCTTGGCTACCGGATGGCGTGACCTGTTCGCCGTGGAATCACTGAATGACGAAACTGATCGGATACTCGAGGTCACGTAGCCAATGTGCAGTCGTGTGCACTGCTGTGAGGATGAGGAAGCATTATCGACAGTCTCTCGGACTGTCAATATAACGGAGCGTCCCGAGCGACGGACATATGCTCCGAATGTAAAATATCTGAACCACAACATGCGGTCCCCTATGTTGTTGGACGAGAGAGGGACCTCTCTCGCTCACAGCCCGGACGGACCTGGACAAGCCAGGAACCGGACTAACAGGCTTCCTCCGATCTGTCCTCAATCCGCCGTCACTGGGTGAGTACTAAAGTAATTATAGTGCTCGCATCACCCAAATCTCCTTCCTAGACCGCAACGGACGAACCCGGCAGCTGAATCATTCGATGAATGTACGCTACACCGGGTGAGCTAGCGAATGTCACTCCGTCGATCCTACAAGGGACCTCTTAGGCGATAGACATATTCCATGAGCACTTATTGCCGCTAGCTCTTCATTAACTATGACGACAGAGGCACACTTTTGAAAGACATCTCCGTAACTTTGCGAACAAGAAACCAGAAATGCTTGGTAATAGCAAGCATATAATAATAAATATATAGCGTCGTTCAATAATTCGAAAGTTTGTGTGACATTATTGGACTATGTCGGAACTGAGGGACGAAGTCCCTGAACCGAACCAAAAATTTCTAATTTCCGCTATCAGTTTCTTATCCGGCATCGCAGCATTCTGGTCCGACGAAAGAACCTGTAGAAGATCAAGTCAGATGACATACACAACAGCATATGTTGTTCCGAAAGGGAAAGCTCGAAATCCTCCGAATCCCTTTCGGTATCCCGTCGGACCGGATGAAATTTTCGGACGTCCGTACCCGCTTCCGCGGAGCGTCCCGACCCAGCATCGTCGGATAAAACAGATGCGACAGATTCAGTTGTTGCTGGGATGCTGCGATAAGCTGTGCTATTTAGGATAGCACGTCCGTCCCCGAGGCCTGTGCAGTAGCGGTCTTACGATGCATTGCCGCCGGAAGCTCCGTGTACGTTGACTCCCGCACACTTTCCTATGCGAACATTCGGAGTCTGCAGGCCTCGTGTCCCTGGCTACCGGATGATGTGAGCTGGTCGCCGATGATTCTCTGACTGGCGAAGCTGACTGGATATCCGAGGTCACGTAGCCAAGAGCGGTCGTGTGCGCTACCATGAGAATGAGGAAGCCTTATTGACAGTCTCTCCGGACTGACTATATGTCGGAGCGTCCCGAGCGACGGACGTATGCTCCGAATGCGAAACATTTTGTACCACAACATCTGGGGCCAGATGTTGTTGTACGAGAGAGGGGCCTCTCTCGCTCGCTGTCCGGAAGGACCAGAACGAGCTATGAACCGGACTAAAAGGCTTCCTCCGTTCTCCCTCTAATCCGCCGTCACTGGGTGTGCATTTGGTTGATTTATAGTGCTCGCATCACCCCAAAACTCCTTCTAGACTGCAACGGACGAACCCGGCTGCCGAACCATTCGATGAATGGACGCTACACTGGGCGAGCTAGCGGACGTCAAAGGCCGTCGAACCTACTAGGGTCCTCTTAGGCAATTGGCGTCTTTACATGAGCACTTTTCCGCTAGCCCTTCATTAATTGTGACGACGGAGGCACACTGCTGGAAGACATCACAGATACATCACCCTAATCTTGATCATCTGAAATAGAAATTGATAAAGTAGAGTGACCCTGCGGGGAAAGGACCGGAATGTCCAATTCCCCACTAACATACCGTGACATACGTTTCCCATGTTGTCATCGAAATCATCAGATACAGAACAGGAGTTAATGCGAGTACACTGACCACATATAGAATGATTATAAAAGTCAGAGGAAGACTTCCTCTTATTACAATTGATTAAAATCCTTTCAATGTGAAAAGAAAACAAAGTCCTGGTACTCGCACCAACCCCTGACAATCAAAATACATAATAATAATATGATCCATTAACATAGAAAAAATAATTGAAATCAAAATATTTTGAAAAAATATTTTTTCAGAACAGCCCAAGTTTCTGAAAAGTAACGTTGAGCCCCAATGGATCCCAAGCCTAAGTGTGGACAAAAATTTTAAAAATATTTTAAACAATTTATGCAACACTTACGAACAATAATAATGTATCTAGTTATGATTAAATTAACATCAAGATATTATTTTCAAGAAATCCCCCCCTCACACAGAGGGCTGTTGTAAATGTAAACAAAGAGTGTAAAAACACTAAAATAAGACTCCAGGCACCCAGGCCCGAAATCAGTTACCAAAAATACACTATCTGATGCAAAACAGAGACTTCCAGGGAAGAAACTGCAGAACATCAGATGGTAGATGCAGAACACAACGCCTAACCACCCGTAGGTGAAGACGTAAACATGGGGAAAAGAACAGAATTCATTCTGTTATTCAGCTAAAACTCCCAAGAAATTTTAGTAATAATAATTACAGAAACTATGCCAAAAGCATGGGAGAATAGCAAGAGGGGACTTAAAAGAAAGGGAGAGAGGAAAACACTGAAAAATCAGTGTAACTAAATAACAAGAATGACAACAAAATGGCTGCTGCCTCGAAAATAGGTAACTTAACATAATTTCATTAAAAAATTTTAAGTTACAGCCCTGATAATATTCTGTCACACATTTTTCCTCTCCTCCTTCTCTATCCTCCTTAGAATCACCACTTCACTAATATTTATGTGTCTGGCATCATTTAAACTGAGATTTACAAGCACAAAGATCAGTCAGATGTTAACTGATGAAGGGCCAAACTTAGAATGATTAATGGCGCCAATTTCGGAACGTCCTTGACACTGCGCATGCGCAGTAGAGGTGAAGTGTGGAGGGCCATTCAGGACATGTTTTCTTTGGTTTTAGATGCAAATTTTGGGGATTGGGGGGCAAAATTTGTGTTTGGCCCTATATTTTAAGAGTTAGCACCAGCTATGTCTGGGTCATTGGTACAGTATAAAAATATTATAAGTTACAGCCCTGAACACATCCTTCCACTGTTTCCTCCTCACATCCTCTTATTTCATCCTTGGATCCACCATTTCCTTCATGATTTTGTGTCTGGCATCATTTTAACTGAGATTATAAGCACAGATATCAGTGAGATGTTCTGACTGAAGGGCCAAACAAAGATGAAGATTTTGTGCCAATTTCGGTACTTCCTTGACACTGCGCATGCGCAGTGGACAAAAGTATGGAGGACCATATGGGACATGGATTTTTTGGATTTTGATGCAAATTTTGGGGATGGGGGGGGGGGTAAAATTTGGCCCTGAATTTTTAAGAGTTAGCACCAGCTAAGTCTGGGTCATTGGTACAGTATAAAAATATAAATAAATGAAGTTGCTCTCATGTCTTTCCATCCAAAAAATTTTCACAAAATAAATAAATACCACTATACATATCTACTGTATAATAATTGAGAAGACCAGTGAAGGCGTGGATAAGAGATCATTGACAGGAGCTAACACAAAGTGACTGACTGATAAACAAGTCATTATTGCATGAGATATTTCAGTTGAACTAAATACATAATACTTACCTCATTGAATTTACACCCTTGGATAAAAACGAACACAAAAAAACCACAAACATTATCCAGTTCCCAAATTCAGCCATTTGTTGAGTGGAATGTTTGCAATAATCACCTGATTTTTGTTTTTATGGCCTGCGAAACGGACTTCTCGTCCAACTTGTAAAATAGGGGAATGAGAGGTGTGGGGGCTAGGTGGGCTGAAAAAAAAAAAAGGCCCTCCTTGGAAAATTTTGCACGGTCAGTAGGTGCACAGCTTGCCAACCCACCTTGAAAATGCCAGCCCTGTGAAATAGGTCTTTAAACATTAACTCTTTCAACATGTGAGGCTGCTTTTCTGGTCCAGGAACACGATATGTCATAATTTCATTAAGTAGGATGGCTACTAAGTGAATGTGTGTGGTAGAACAATTAATATTTTCAACATATACTAATTACCCCCACCCCCAAATAATGGATATGGACTCTTTCAATTTCTGCCATTTAACTGGCATGGAAGATACCACCAGTGTTCAAAGGATTAAGGTGCATTTCGTACAAGTCACAAAATTACTGTTGATATGATCTGTGGTCGTAAAAGAATGCCACTGTTGAGCTCATTGGCAGTGTCATTTATGGCGTTGTGGTAGAATAATACTTCAGGTTATTCTGTTTTTCCTGCTGTGAATTCCTCTTTGGTACTATCAGCAAATCTCAGTCAAGTAAGATACCGAATACGGAACAGATACCAAGGTATACCCCTTTAAAATTACCAAAACCAGTACCGAACTCAAAATTCCAATATCGCCCATCTCTAATAATAATGTCATTGTTTGAACTCCTGGATCAACAGTAAGTCATGTTTGTTCAAATCAGAACAAAAGGAAGCCTGAAATACAATGCCGAAAGAATAACAGGACATTTTATGCAGCAATCTAATCCTTCAATATGTTAGGGTAGTTAGAGGGTGGGCTAACTTCCATGGTATTCCATAACATTTGTCATCCTTCAGTTAAGTTCCAAGACCTGAAGTTGGATCAGTTTGCACTTAAAAAGATCATGATGACAGCATTACACAAAATTTGTTCCAACTTTCTTGATTCAATATTGTGATCAATCAGTCTTCAAATTACATCAGAGCTGTGTTGTCGATGCTTTAACTGGTAGAGTGCGGAATTATTTTTAGTCATCAAAATTTGTTCACAAGTCTTTGCCATGTTACAATTTCAGTGTGTAAAATTTCAAAAATGACTCTAACCGACTGACCGTTCACGTGGTTTGGAGATGGCTAACCGAACACTCGGCAATGTAAAAATTCTTTGGAAACTGCTTTTTTATCATTAAAAAGTATTTATATATTGCGTGGAATTGAAATATATATAGCCTCTTAAGGCAAAAATCTAAAAATCTATCAAGACACAAGAAAGGCTGGTAGAGTGCTAGAAGGCCATATTTGGGCTTTATTCTGAACTGCAGGTATACAAAGTTAAAGTTAAAGACTTCATATTCTGTGGATGTTCTTCTTATTCTCTTGTAAGTAAAATTACTTCATCTCCATCGATTTGCATTGTTACAATTGCCTATATGCACTCTACCAGTTAAGTTACTCACACTTTACCATTCAAGATGCAACTTTTGGCTAACCAGTCATCTGTTCGCATAGATTTAAATTTGCATAACCACCACGCGAAAGAAATGAGCGTTCTCGTCAAATTTTGCACATTGCAATTTATGAGAGAATGCCGATAGGCAATCCCTCATAAATTGTAACAAGAAAAATCTATGTAGACTAAATAATTTAGATTCAAAGATAATATGAAGTACATCCACACAGTTTGAAGCCTTTGAGTTGCACTACCTGTACTTTAGAGTAAAGCCCAAATATGGGCTTCCAGCACACTACCAGTTAAGAGTTTATCAAAATTCCACCCATGCCTTCTTCCTGCTCAATGATTTGATCTGGGTTGTTTTGATTTTTCAGATATGGTTTCAGGAAAAAACCTTGGTGTTTGGGTTCAGTTTTTCTATGTGTTAAGAACATATATACATGTAAACAACAATTCAGCCTCCATAACTTGGAAAAAAACAGCAATAGTTTATATGACACCACTCACCACAAAATGCCAGCAACTTCTAAGATGCAACTGAAATTCATGGACTTTCATGAACCATACCCAATTTTCAAGCACTTTCAAGTCAGATGAGCTAAAATTGAGTGTTTTTTTAACAAAAAAAAACCCCATGAGTTACAATTTCAAAACTGCACAGATCCAGGTCCCAAAATTTTCTCAACCTTGGTCCTATCTGATCCCTCCAAATTTTCACTTGAACACCTGAACAGAAATAGCTTATACAGCACCACTCATCACAAAATGCCATCAATTTCTTAGGTGCAACTGAAATTCAAGGACCTTCAAGAAGCCTACCAAATTTTCAAGCACTTTCAAGTTCTTGAAAATAAAATATGACTTCAAATGGATGGAAATTTCAAGGGATAAAGTAAAAAACATTTCCACAATGTTGATGTTTTGGTTGCTGAATAAAATGATTTGCTGACTATTACTTGTAACTGACCTGTCGATTGCGACAGGTATGTTTTATTTTAGACTGCTGTCATCCAATTTTGGACTATGAACGACAAGTGGACAGACACTCATTTCGGGCCCTGTGCAGCTCTAGTTGAAAAGTGATGGTACTGCACTTGAAATGCTTCATATTCTATAGAGAAGCTTCACTTAGATGCAAATATAAATGTATTCTATTCGCATAGATTTGTTTTATTACAGTACCATGATTACGATAGCAGAGAATTTCAAATGGATCGTGAGTTGGGATCCAATCAAAATTCTCTGACTTCTTACCACCCTGCAACTATCTTGTATCGCATTTGACGAAAAACAAAATACAAGTACATTGAATCTAAGATGTTATTTTCATTTGACTTTTGTGGATAGAGTCAAGATGTTTCAGTATTTTATTTAACCATTAAAGGCCTAAATAATGCTTTTGCACTTTTGCAATCTTGGAGCATGTGCTCTTAACATACCATCATCAGGTTGTTCTGCAGACAATTGACAAATCACACAGGCAGTTATTTCTAGTCACGTCTTGACTGCCCTAACAAGTAGCCAAGATTTGACTAGAAATCACTGATAAGGAACTGAACATGTACAGGTTGTAGTCTAGTGTGAACTGAGGACAACTGTCCAGGCTAGGGTTGGGACAATACACCAAATTCACGGTACAATACCTATCTAGGTACATGAGTCACGATATGATATGTATCTAGATACGTATCTTGATATTTATCCTGGCATTGAAGCTGCAGTTAAGATCACAGGGATAATGGTGGAGCCAGCAATTCATAGTTGAGGAGCACAGATACATTAGGGAGGAGGAGGATCAATGTCAGGCTTGTCAGACCCCCACCCCTCCCCCTCCCCAATTTCCCATATTCTATCACGTACTGCACTGACTGGTCACACGTGTCTCAGTTCATATTCTGGCATAAGCCGATCAAAAACTTTACAAATGTGAGTTACCAAGTGGCCCCTCTAAGTCTTAGCACATCCTTCTACTTTTCAGTTTTAGACTAAAAATGATTTTAGTCACAGGCGCTGGTAATTACGACAAATATAGGTATGTAGTCATCTGATGATTACGACAACTAATCTTACCAAATACATAAAAAAAGCTGGAGTACTAGTACCCTGGCCCCATAGGTTGGTGATGAAAATATATCAGTGATTGAGACATGCTCTTACAGTTCATGGTTCGACCTCCACTTTGCAATTTTCAAATTGATTCACCCGAACGAAAAAAGTCATGGAAGATGATTACAAAGAATAACTGGTGCACATCAAGGGAGCTAATTAATAGGCACTGACATCATAGAAAACATGAGAGAAGTTTTATCAACTGCTTTGAAAACACTCGTAAAATGGTGGCTAAAAATTTATCATTTTGCATAACCAACAGACGATCATAATAAATTGGTGTATTGTTACACTGTTTATCTGTAGTTTTACCATTTTTGAATCGAAATGTTGGATGAGCGCATAAAATATTGAATCGCACCATGCAAGCGAAATTTCTATGATTAGATTGCACCTGGGAGATCTTGCTTCGCAAACAGTGATGTGAACCCAAACAAAAAATATCCTGATTTAATAATTGGTATTCCGGTGTACCCCGGTGTTATATTCTGAATTGCGGGGTATTTGAGTTGGCCAAATCATCCAAGCCTAAAATGTGATGTGTTGAATGTATTGAGAGTGAAAGAGTTGAATTTCAAGATTGGTGACTGGCCTATATAGTGGTATCGTGATACGACAAAATTTGGATGTCTGCACCGGTACTCGTAACGAGGGTTGCCATATTGGTACGTATCGGAGTACCGGGATATCATCCCGAGCCTAGTCCAGGCCCTTAAGGGTTAAGAAATCTCGACCCCTTGGTGTAGGGATGTCACAACCGGATCATAATTGGATCATGATCTGGTAGTGTAAAAGACCACTTTTGTGATTAAAGTATTGTATAATTTGTTGGCATGTGCCTAAACTGTGACAAAACAAATCCAGACTTAGGGTTTATATTTTGACGAGAATACAGGATCAATTCATGCAAAGATTTGCACAACAAAACCAGTGAGAATCCATGTAGATTCTTGCTTCACCACTGCTAGGATTTGCGTGAAAAGAATTGATTCAATTGACTCAATTTAACCCTTCACCCAACATAGCGGAAGCAAATTAACCAATACAAGACTAACATGAGCTGAAATATCTCAACACTTCGTTAATAAAATTGTTCAAATATGGCGGTCATTGGAACTGGCTCAATGAGCAGGTTCCAATGACATCCATATTTGTACGGTTTAAATGGTAAATATTGTTTATTTTTCAAAAAAAATCAAGTTAATGTTTTGAAATTTAAAAAGCTGTGTTGGGTTAACATGTGTTATCAGTATTCAGCAGGCGTTCAACCATGGTGGCTTCATGGGATCCTGGGACACTCATAACCAGGTATGGATTTTCACAACCATTTTTGCAAGAATCCAAATGGATTATTTATTTATTGGTGTTTATGGTCACATACTTATGCACAATGGATAATAATCATGACCGTGACAGTTTTATGGGTGGAGGAAGCAGGAGTACCCGGAGAGAACCACAGAGCAATGACGAGCAGCTGCCAGCTCCCCAACATCGTAACTCCACACTGCAGCACAAGCAGGGTTAGATTGGTTGAAGACATGCGCACCATCGACGTGCAGTACGCCTTAGTACACTGCGTCATCATGCCCCCATGTGGACATTGGGGGTTAAGTGCCTTGCACAAGGACACAGCGCGGAAGTCCGAATCACTCGCTTAGACGGTCACCCATCCAAGGACTAACCGGGCTTGATGTTGCTTAACTTCGGTGATCTGACAAGAACCGGTTACCGCAATGCCACCGTGCCTCCATCCAAATGTATTCTCCCAAATTTAGATGAAATATAAACCCTGAGCCAAAATGAATTAGCACTCTCTCTGTTAATGTAATTTACCTGTGTGTTAAAGTTGTTTGGCATGGCTAGGGCAGGAAACAACTTTTTCTTCAGTTCTTTGTCATCCTTCACAACTTCAGGCTCCTTGATAACTTCAATGCTTTTCTTTGGTTTTTGTTTCGGTTTCATCTTTTGAATGAGTCGTAGTAAATTAGCAACCAAAGATTCCTAAAAACAATAGAATATGATATCAATACAGCATTATGACAATTACATGTAAGCTAGCTGTAGCTACATGTACAGCACAAATCCACACAGATAATATAATTTCATTTCAAAGATAGATGTAATATGAAGTACATTTACAGAACATGAAGCCTGTAAGTTGCAGCACCTTTATACAGTGGAGTACACTTAATTGGATATCTCTTAACTGAATAACCCTGTTAATTGAATATAATTTCCCAACACAAAACCATTTACCATACCTCCAGTACAAATTAACGTTTGTATGTCAAGTTTTTCTGCAGTCAACCACCCACCCAACTCCCAATGTCCCCAGTGAATAAATCGCACAGTATTTTCCAGAAAATATATTGAATCAGCCAGAATGTTGGAAACACTGGAACCGGGCCGTACTCTTTTAGAAAGGGAAGTACAGTTAAAACTAAAAGTCCTGTCCTCAAATGCGCACAAATAGCACGTCGATATGCGCGTTAATCTACGCGATATGACCATAGTAAGGCTATCAAATTCTGTAAATATGGCCTGTGCACAAGCAATGTTTCAGCCAATGGACCTCCGGGTAACCCGGAGGTCCATTGGCAGAAACATTGCCCATAATTGCTATAAGTAACCAGGAGAACCTGCCGTGCTTTGGATGCCATTCGATATGGCAATTGCGCGCAATTCATACGCGCAATTAAGCCTAGATAAGCGCGCAGTTCGTGACAGGACTTCTAGTTTTAACTGTACCAAGTTAGCAACTTGCCATTTTTCGTTTTTCTGCCGTCATTTTTTTTATTTCTTTCTCTGATGTATTCGCAGCATCTGCTGCCTACCTGTTAATTGCATATAGGTTAAAGAGTAAACCCCTATCAATTGAATAAAAAAATCGTGTAACCTGCAGAGAAATTACCCTGACTTGCAACAGTTTTCCTTTGTTTATAGACCCATTTGGCCTCAATACAGGCATTTAATCTATTATATCTTGTTTGACAGAGCTCATGGAGCTCTGTCAAACAAGATATAATAGAATGAATGCTAGGTTTATCTCTAGAATACAGGAAAGTGACACAATTCCTGTTAATTGAATACTCCTGTTAATTGAATAATTTTCATTGGCAAATTGGCTATTCAATTAATAGGATTTCACTGTACCAGCAAAAAGTCAAGATATGTGCTTGAAGCAATCTGCTAGTTAACTGTAATTATATTACTTTTTGATAATAATCTTCTTCTCATAAGCTTCCTGCTGTGTAGGGCATACGTTTGTGCATTTAATTACATTTTTTATGGCATAATTAAAGTGGTTTCACAAATTATGATTGAACAATATTTTATTACACTACAATAACCATTCATTTTCATAGTAGTTCCTAATCAAGTCTTGGCTGCCTAAGCAGCCAATGGAGGAAATGGAGTCCTATGGTTAAGAGCAAATTTAGAGGCCTATATTTATGATTCAGGGGCCAAATCAGAAATTTTAGGAATCAAATTCACACTGGCTGCTTACTAGGGCGGTCCAAGCTGATATAGCACATTTACACCAGGGCATTGGATACTGATATGTCATAAATACGATATTGCAAAATCAGGACTCAACAAGGAAAAACAAATGAAATAACATATGGGCAGGCTTTTAGATTCCTCTAATTTGAGCACAATGGGGAGGACCACAGAAGGAAAAACAAATGAAAATAACATATGGGAAGACTTTAAGATTCTTCTGATTTGAGCACAATGGGGAGGGCCACAGATCCACTGTGCCGACCATGGTTGAATCTAAGGTGAGAAAATTTTGAAATTTGACATTCAAAAACATAATTTCCTGGACAGAAAATATATTGAATCAGCCAGAATCAGGAGAGCAGTGGCTCAGTGGTTACAGCTTTGGACATCAAACTGAAAGGTCTACGGTTTGATCCCCGTCAGGGGTAACTTCATTAGGTCCTTGGGGAAGGCACTTAATCCCAATTGGGACACAGTGAGGCTGTGTATTAAGATATACTGCAAATTGATGGTGAACTTGTCTTCAACCAATGCTAACCCTGCTTGTTGGTAGGTCGTACTTTGGGGAGTCTGACAGTTTCTCACCACTGCACCGTGGTTCTCTCTGGGTCATCCAGCTTCCTCCACCCATAAAACTGTCTCAACACAAGGTGACCCTGGCTGTCAAAAGTGTAATTAAACCCACAACAACAATAAATGAAAGTGTCAATGACACCCTAGCTTAACTTGACTGTGTAGTGTTTCATGAAAAGGATAATGATCAATGTTTATGAAAGGATTATGAAATCAGACAGGAATTGTGATGATTGATTGATTGATTTTATTTAGCAGTATACAAGTTTATGCAAATAGTAGTACAGTAATGTTAATCAAAGTATTTTGGCACGAAAGAAAGATATTTGGCTTCAGTACTACCTTCATGTTCAACATAGCGTGTTAGTAGCATACCGTAGTGAGACAACAGAGAATATGTTAATTTCTGTTCCCTACATGCTATGTTTTCCATTTGAATAATTTGAGATGTAGACTGTACTAAAGCATTAATCCTGGGTTGATGTGGCCCTCACAGTTAACGTATGTGAACCAAAGTTACCAAGTTACAGTAAAACCATTCCAAAATGAGTCCACCTACCAAGTTACAATGAAATTCCTTCATAAGTATGACTCATAGACTTCGCTAAAGGAATCTAGGTCATGTGCCAGCCCGGCAGTCAGAGTTGACCGATCGTGACCAAAATAGGTCAGTCTCATCTAGATATCATACCGAGTTATACTAGCAAGTTAAAATGAAATCCCTTCATAAAAACAACCAGTAGACAGTGCTAAAGAAATCTAGGTCACATGACCAGGCAGCGGTAATGGCTGACCAATCATGACCAAAATAGAACAGTCTCATCTAGACATCATATCGAGTTATCCTTCCAAGTTACAATGAAATCGCTTCATAAATATGAACTGTAGACTGTGCTAAACAAATCTAGCTCATGTGCCTGTGTGGCCATCACAGTCGACAGATTACGGTCAAAATAGGACGTTCTCATCTAGACATTATACCGAGTCATCCTACTACCAATTTACAATGAAATCCCTTCATAAATGCAACCTGTAGACTGAAACTAGGTAACATGCCCCTGCGGCCATCACGGTTGACTGAACCCAACCAAAATAGAATGTTCTCATCTAGATATTATACGGAGTCATCCTACCCAGTTACAATGGAATCCCTTCAAAAATACGATCTGTAGACTGTGCTAAAGGTTTACAGCCTTCAGGCCTGCACAGCTGTCACGGTTGACCGATCATGACCAAATGGGGGATGCTCTCATCTCGACATGACCTCGAACCGGCATATGAAATTTCGCGATGATCGGACAAAAAACTATGGGGTGTAGCCTGTGCTGAAGAAAATGTGACAGACTAACACTCACAGACTTTCACACACATGATGGCAATAGCTTATCTTGACTTTGTCGAGTTAAGATAAACTTGAGCGCACTGTCACAGTGCTGAAGCTGTGATGATTCGTGCAATGCCAATGATGTTTTAAAACTTGTTGGTAACAAAAAAACTTGTTGGTGACAAAAAAACTTGTTGGTGACAAGTCCATAAATGTGACAGAAATTATCCGAATGACATGCACTATTGAGAGAGTGTAGACATCATGAAGATACACTTGCATACCAAGTATAGGGTCATTCCATCAAGTACTTTAGGAGTCATGGTGTTTTTGAAACTCGTTGGTGACAGACCGACCGACAGACCGGCCGAGACATTGCCACATAGAGCTGCTCATCGTAGCTAAAAAAAATATCCTGGCTTCTCGAGATGCAACATACACGTAATTCGAAACGTGAGTGAATATTATTTATTTATTTATTGGTGTTTAAGGTCACATATTTTTGGAAAATGGCTAATCATGACCACAACATGAGTATCAACTTAAGACCAGGGGTGAGCGTCAATAAGCCATGTTGCCCATTTTAGAGAGGGTTTGCACTTCCCAAGCACTGATGACTGGGTCCTATTTTACCAGTAAAACAGAGCCTGTTTACCGCATTGAACAGGGGGTGAATATTAAGTTTATCATTTTCACCATTTTATGGCTATAAGTAGACTGAAACTGAGGTTAACACTCTCAACACTGACTTTGAACTATGAATATTTTAATTTTCTCTTAATACAACTAGGAACACCGATGTCGAAGTATCAATATTTTAAGTTGCAAATTTTCCCCTTAATGTAAATAGGACTACAACCAATTCAATTTTGTTTGCCAGAGCTCATTGAGCTTAATTTCTAGTTGCATTACGGGAAAACTTTACAGCTGAAAATAATGGTATTTTGACATCAGAGTGGACACTCTGGGTTAATGACATTTTTCACTGACTGTATTCCAACTTCAAACTTTTGAAATTTTCCTCTGAACGTTATAAACAAAACAGAAATCTTCTGCACGGGAAGTAATCAATAGGCATTTCCATTTTTTTTGCCAATGATGTTTGCAGTTATTTCCTTGACCAGTCCAGCACTTCAGAACCAAAATTTCTGAATAAAAAATTTGTAAACAAACTGTACTTTGGGTACATTGTTGGAATTTGGACAACAGTGTTTACCACATAATCAGGGGTGAATTTTGAGGCCTGATGGGAAGTGAAGTTTTTATAGATTGAGTCAAAAAAGAAAGTATAATAAACTTTAAGGAGCATTTTTTTTAGTATTACCGACTTTAATCCCGAACAAATTATTGTAAATTCATATTTCGAATCTAGCTGTATGAATTTGCATAATTACTGTTGCCAGCGTCACGTCAGGACGTCGTAATTCAGACATGGGGTGAAATGAAATGTTCACACATGCAGTCAATAGCATGTATGTCCACCGTTTGCCTCTTGGATGGCAAGACAGCAATGGTGCATGGACCTGATAAGTCTCTGGATGTCACCCTGTGGTATTGCGTTCCACTCCTGCCTTAGAACATTACGTAAATCGCCTAAAGTCTGAAGATCATGAAGTCATCCCCGACAGTCCAATTGATCCCAAAGATGCTCGATTGGTGACAAATCTGGCGAAAGTGGGGGCCAGGGAAGACGTTCGATGCTCTGCTCCTCAAGAAAGTCATGACAGATACACGCCATGTGACATCAGGCATTGTCTTGCTGGAATAACTGCAATCCGACGCTAGCATTGAACGACGGGACAACAACAGCATTAAGAATTTCGTCCCTATATTGCTGTCCATTCAGATTACCATCGATGAAGATAAACTGCATCTGATAGTGCAAGGAAATTCCTGCCCAAACCATCACACTACCCTGCCGAAACAGTTGCAATCCCGCATGCAAGCATCAGAAAACCATTCTCCTCGTCGTTGATACACTCTTGCCCTACCATCAGCACACCATAGACAAAATCATGATTCAACACTAAAACGAATTGTGCTCCAACGATGCTGAGTCCAGCAAACACGCTGACGTACCCATTCCATTCTGACGGTACGATGACGTTGGGTAAGGATTGGTTCGTGTCCAGTGAGTCTGTTGTGGACAGTTTGTGAACTGATTCTATTGTTAGTTCTACCATGAGTAATTGCTGCTGTCCTCGTCGCCGGAAGGAAGCGATCCCGCAAGTGAGATGACCTGATGTGTCGGCCTTGTGCAGGGCTCATAACTCTTGGTTGACCTTAACCCGATTGGTCGACAGTAGATCTAGTAGTTCTATACCTTCCAATGAGACGGTAAATAGTACCCAAAGTGACTTCGAACTCAGCAGCGAGCTCATCTGGAGGTATCCCAGCCTCGTGCATACCAATGGAACGCAACCTCTGATTTTCTGTTAACCTTGGCATTTTTTAAAATGTTGGAAGACAAAAACTAGCATGTTTTCTCAATAACCCAGGCTCTCAAGCACAACATAACACAAAGAAAATCGTCGGCCACCCATTCAATTTGACATTCTTGGGTAGCACATGCTATTTTGAAATCTGTAGCAAAATTGTATACTGTTGGGTGGACAACTACAACATGTCATTAAACTCTTTGCACGACTTCTTGTCCACAAACATGCAATATTAGAACTATTATATTTCATCCTTTATGATATTTTTTCACATTTGTTTCTATTATACTTTCTTTTTTGACTCAGTATACATATACATTTTTGACAGGTACTCAAGATTCTTCAGTGTGGCAGGAAGAAGGTAGGACAGAGAATTTTGATTGGACTGCAACCATGCAATTAGACAATCAAGAGTTAAAGAAGCCCCTGTTTTTGCTCTTGGAAGGCTTACATGGACAAATACTCAGTTCAAGACAATAATTGTGAATTAGATTTTTGTTTAATTGGGAAGTGAGAATGGGAAATTTTGGGGTGGAATTGGGGAAAAATCATGGTCAAAAGCCATTGGGAATCAGACCTGGAAATAACACGTGAATGATCGTTTTGGTTAGGTGAAGGTTATGTCAACTGTAAAATGCATGAACGAACTCCAGGTTATGTCAAAGTAATACAACATACCTTTATTAAATTAATAATCTCGCATATTTTACAACAAAGACTTATCTCAACTCCATTATTCATTGATTATTGAGTATTGCATGCACGTATGAATGGAATGGCATGCTGTTTCCATCTTAAAAGAATTTACGCCAAAATAAATAGAAATAACTAGCATGCGATCTCGCTTTGGCGATATCGTGTGTAAGGTGTTAAAATTTATCCAGGGGGAAACCCCTTTAAGACTTAAAGCACCCTGACTGCCATAGAAAAACAGAGAAGGCAGAGAAGCACCACAACACCCTTTCTCCTATGGCTTACCACCATGCCATGTAGCGTAACCTGCCAACAGGTTACGATATAACCCCTTTATTTCCAGGCCTGGTGAATTGGTCCCATATTCAAATCCTTGCAACAAGTTTTTTGCCTTCTATGTTATGGACACGTATATTAACAATTCCAGAAAAAAGGGACAGCAAGCATTAGCTAGCAAACTTGCACAAATATACATTGTACCTACAATAGTAAACTGATGATAAAAAATTGAAGCCGGAAAATTTTCCTTATACAAAGTTGATGTCAAAGTGGAAGTTGAGAGGACACCACCCACCTTCCACCACTCACCCCTATCAGGGAGGCCTAGTCCCCCCAACCACCTCGCTCCCCCCCCACCCCCCCCCCCCCCACCCCCTTGTTAATCTGCAAAACTTAGCCATATAGGCAGCCAAGACTTCACTAGATACCACAAAGACAAAGTTTTAGCTTATTATGACTAAGCAAGAAATGGTACAATTCTCCAGGACTTTAAGACCACTTCAATAATCCAAAACAAGAATCAAATGAACATTTTGTGAGAATCAAAATTGATTCTAATTGTTTTCGTTTCGAGAATCATTTGCAAGAATTGATTCTGATTCTCTCTTGAATTTTAAGCCTGGTACTGTAAATACAGTATAGCTGCCATGGTATATATGTCCATGCATGCGTTTGATAATAATAATAATATTAAGTGGAGCCCACTTAATTGGATATCTCTTAATTGTATATCCCTGTTAAATGAATATAATTTTCAAACACAAAACCATTTACCATATCTTCAGTACAAATTTGATCTGTTAATTGCATATGGGTTGTAGAGTAAACTTCTGGTAATTGTACATAAATTTTTGTAATATGTCGAAAAAATTACTGTGACACGCACCAAATTCCCCTTATTTATCAACTTTTTTGGCCTCACTACATCCAATACAGGCATTTATTTTATTATATCTTGTTTGACAGAGCTCTATGAGCTCTGTCAAAAAAAATATAATAGAATAAATGCTCAGTTTACTTCCAGAACACAGGAAACTGACCAAATCCCTGGTAATTGTATACTCCTGTTAATTGAATAATTTTCACTGGCAAAATGGATATTCAATTAAGAGGATTCTGCTGTAATAAAAATTCTAATCAACAAAATTTTACTTAATGAAGCAACAGATTGTACCCGGTGCTTCATTAAATAAATTTTTGATGATTATTCCTATAATTAGTGTTTGGAATTTAATATTATTGCGTCCATGGAAAATTACCTACCTGTGGAAAGTGAACAGTCCATGGTGACCGTACTGTACAAGAACATGTGTATGACAAACAAAATACTACCAAAACAATTATCTAAACATGTATATTATAGGTTTTAACAACTACTGACACCTACTCTATTAGCTACATGTATATGTTACAGTAAATACGTCAAATCAGTAAATATGTGTAATTACTGATAATTTCAGTAAATATGTATATTTGCTGATTTGGTCAGTAATTATACAAATTTACTGGATTTTTTAGTAATTATGTATATTTACTGAAATATTTACTGATTTTTTTTACTTGTTTACTGAAAACATTTTGTCTTGAAATAGTAGGCCATATCTTATCCCCCAACGAAGAAACTAAAGAATAATGATCGTTTTAATGTTTTATTTGACAAATGCAAAATGGTAAAATAACAGACATAACACATTTCATGAGTTTATGGAATTCACATCATTACATAATCAAGCATTCTTATTCTTACAATCCAGATTGGCATGACATCTCGAATTACACAAAATTCTAGCTTTGAAACATTGACATCATTTAGTTTGACATCTCTTGGTACCAGCACAGTTACACTTTACAAAACCTTGACCACCACAATTAGATTCCGATTGAACAGCGGATCTCAAAGAGACGACATTGTCAGTACACATATCATTTATCGAAAACAGAGAAGTGGCACACACATCAAACTGATTCCTGGAATATTTGGCATTCAGCATCCCAGCCTTAACTGCTATGGAATACATATCATTGTCTGAAATGTCAGTAACAACTCCAATCAAATTTCTGGGGTCAGTCCTTCCTCTATCAACAGACGGAATTGGCACAGTGACATTATCTTCAACTTTCACCGTTGACATGACGACTTTGCTTTTTTTCACCATTCTCTCTGCTTGCTGGAGCTGGGATTCGGCTGCTTGCTTTCGGTTTTCTCGGATTGATTCTGTGCGCTCTTCGATGTCGTCAGTACATTCGTCTGTCTCTGTAGTGTCGTTGTCTGGTGCCGCCTGTTGCTGCAAGACCTGGAGAAGATCGTCTTCTGTCTGTAGCTTGGATATCACCTCGTGTGGAAGGCTGGATGTCGTGAGGCCCACTTTGCCATCGGATCCCAATAGTGCTGCAAAGAAGAATTTGTGGTGATGTGGGAAGAGAACGCAGTTATATACTGTAGTCTACCCCATGAGGCCACATAATGTTTGAACAGCAGTGTTTGATGTGATCCACACTTCATTGCAGAACAAATTAGGCGTCATGACAACTGTTCATAAAATTGTTGTGACAGTCATGTTTGATGTGATTCACACTAAACTTATAAAAAACATTGCTGGATGTTCATAACAGGACAAATATGATGTCATAACAACTGTTCAGAAAAGTGTTTTGACAGCCAACCACCACTAATTAGATTCAGTAAACAAGTATAAAAAATCACCTGATATTTCAGTAATTATGTATATTTACTAAAAAGTTCAGTAAATATGTATAATAACTGATCATTTTAGTAAATATACATATTTACTGAAAATATCAGTAATTATACATATTTACTGATTTTACACATTTACTGTAACATATACAGCACTGTGGAGGGTACATGTGCACAGTAACATGTACATGTACACATCACTCAAATCAGGGCTTAAAATTCCTGTGAGAAGCAGAATTGATTCTTGCAAGGAACTTAGGAAAACAATGAGAATCAACTTTGATTCTTGTAAAATGTTCATTTGATTCTCGTAGGTTTTGAAAGTGACCTTAAAGGCTTGAAGAAATACTTATTTTTTGCTTAGCACTGGTTTCTTGTGAAGTCTTGGTTGCCAACACAGGTGGTCAAGACTTCACTTAGATATCATTACCAAGATACTGAAACTTTCAGAATGTTGGAACATGTATTCTACATGTACATTTAAGACAAGAAACTTACCAAAATTGGAATAAGCCCTTGCATGTAACTCTTTGAATTCTGGTGGTATCTCACATGTCAATTCAATGGCAGCAGTTGGAAGAGTCCATATTAAATATTTTGGGGAAGACCAATTCAATATTTTCAATGTGCAGGCTAGGCTCCTGCAAATATTCGAATATTCGAGTTGGAGTCGAGTCGACATGCAAAGTCGAGTCGAAATCGAGTCGATTTTCTAACTTAACTTCAAATATAACAATTTGGAATCTGATATATTCAATTCTTCACATATTTCATTTACCGCGGGGTACTATGATTAAAGGATAGCCGATGTGGTGCCAATCATCAATTAAAAAGAGCAAACTCTGAATTTGCGATTTCTGTGATCGTGCTACATGTACATGTATATTGTCATAGCCATCAGCGCATCATGACTTGATTGCCGCAGATCGCGTCCATTGGAGCCCAAGTTTTGCTATCTGGGAGAAAAATACCAATGAATCTAATTTTTCAGTCACGTAATTTCGATAATACAAATTCATTTCTTCGAGTTCACATAAGCATTCTCGTAATAATGTGCCCTCAGAAAAACTAAGCTTGGTCGATAATTATGTATGACAAAAATCTGCAGATATTCACTACATCGCATTCCGGTGTTTGGACCACATGCTTACTGTGCGAAGTCAAACCGGCTGGTATTGTCGTGTTCTATGTTTCGTCGCAGAATTCGCATTTTGGAGAAGCTGCATTTTTACCATCGTGACGTAAATGACGACGTTGAAAATTTCAGGAAACACAAATTTCATCTAATGAAATAAACATACTAGTGTTTTTATTCTCCGAAATATGTCTGTCATTCATACCTTTTTTAAACTAGATAAGTAAAACGTACACATATGAAACATGTGGGACGACATACAAAATGCAAACCACAGGGACAACATCACACCTGTGGGGTCATCTCGCTAAAAAACACCCAGCCTTTCATGACGAAGCTAAGAAGCGGGTTTTCAAAGACAAGCAGTTGAAAGAGCAGAAGCGTGGTTCGTCAGTCCAACTTCAACCATCAGAGCCGGCGAAGAAGCAGACAAGTTTAGTGGACTTTACACGGCGTAAGTTAGACAGCTCGTTGAAGAAAAAGTATGACAATGCTGTCCTTAATTTCGTTGTCACGGATGGCAGGCCATTTGAGTTGGTTCACGGGAAAGGCTTCCAGAATTTGTGCTCCACTCTAACCAATGATACATGTACATACATACCGCTGCATCCCACGACAATTTCTAGGAAGATTGATGATCTCAGAATTTTGATAGAAGAATCCCTCATCGATCGTTTGAAGAACAAAGCTCGTAACAATAAAGTGTCACTGACGTTTAACCACTGGAAAGACGGTAACAACGCTAATTTTCTAGTAATCACTATACATTTCATTCATGACCACTGGAACTTGATATCGAGGTGCCTTGCAGTTACCAACCTCGAAAATTTGGATGCTGACCACACAGCAAGTGCAACCGCTACTATCGTAAAGGTACTAAGGCTGTCACGAATGATCGAAAAATCGATCAACCGTCGATTTAGGTCATAATCAACGATTTTATTCAATGATCGATGATTTTCAATGATCGATTATTTGACTGAACATGTGCTGTCATACCTTTTTGTTAAACAAAGGGGAAATATTGATTCACAAGCTATTGTTTCACATAAAGGACCTATTTCGACAACAAATGTGAGTGTGAACGGGGTTAAAACATAAAACTAATATATAGCTTCAAGTCGCGGCACCACGCGAGTTAAAGTTAGCTGAAACCCAGTCATCATCATATGCGTGATCACTCAGTTCCCAATACTTCTCATTCCTTTGATGTGAGTCATGTGACCTGCCGAAAAAAGTTCTCAATGGCTACATTGTATTCCTTGCCAATAAGACATTTTTCTATGATTTGAAGTTTGAATCTATGCGATGTAGATTCTGTTTTGTCAAATTTTTCACGGTTTGGTGTTTGTTTGCTTCATTTACGATTAGGATATTTTAATTTTTAACGCCTCCCAAGTTATTTCATAGACGAAGTTCTAGGAAATGAGACAGAAATATTAACCATAAATAATTGAATAACCGTCAATTTTTATGACAAAATAATCGATTATGAAAATTTAAAATCGTGACAGCCTTAAAAGGCACAGCTCGAGAAGTATGAAATACCTCTAATCATGACTGGTACCTATATACGAGCACAAAGTTTTTATTATCATCCACAGATCACATAATGTGTTGTTTTGACCTATACCGTGCTCGAATTGGTACCTTTAACTTTTTAGTCTATATTCGCAGCTTAAAGCACAGACTTCCGAAAGACGAGTCTATCTGTATTTTAACCTATCTTTTCATGCGTCTCATTGGAATTGCTCTGCATGAAAGTGTTGCTGCTATGGTTGCTCTATCCCTATGGCAATACACCGAGTACTCCTCCACAACCTGTGAGTGTTCCCATTGCACAAACCGGTTGATAAGCTACACTTATGTTAGTCCGTATCCTTATCAAGATGTGGATGTCTCGAAGTCAACACTGACTCATTCAGTTAGAATTGCAGTTTCCGTTACTGTTTTGGCTTTCTCGTACTTAGCTATACTTATATTATTGTCAGGCGATATTGAAACCAACCCTGGCCCGAACTCTGTCGACTCAGAGCATGATCACAATACCCTGAAAATTCTACACGTTAATATTCAAAGCCTGAAACCCAAACTGGATCTTATCCAATGTGAATCTTCATCATTTGACGCTCTGGCTCTCACTGAGACTTGGTTGCAGAACAGCGAACCAACAACTGATATCCTAATCGATGGATTCCAAGAACCATTGCGATTTAATCGTCCGACTAGAGGTGGAGGGGTTGCTATTTACATTAGAGATGGTATTTCCTTTCGACACAGACCCGACCTTGAGACCCCGAATACGGAGTGCTTATGGGCTGAGGTATTTACAAAACGACATAGGTCGCTTTTATTAGGGGTCTTCTATCGCCCACCCAACAGCCCTCAAGACACGTGGGATGCAATATCAACCTCAATCGAAAAAGCAAAAGATTCGCGAGTAGATGACTTAATTGTTACAGGTGATTTTAATGATAACCAGCTAAACCCCACAGGAAGCAGATTTTCTGAAATAATGAATTATTTTAATTTCAAACAGCTTGTGGGTGAGCCAACGTGTTTTACTGAGTCGTCAGCTTCATTGATAGACCTTTTTGCAGTTAGCGACACAGTGAATGTGAAAACCTGTGAGGTCTTAGAACCGATTATCCCCGACATGACCCGCTATCATTGTCCAATTACCATTGAAGTCGAGTTTCCAAAGCCAAGTCCCCACACTTTCAGAAGACGGATTTGGTTGTACTCCCTATGCAATTATGATGCATTAAATGCTGCCCTTTCTCGCGAAGACTGGAATTCTCTATTTGATAATCCATGTTTAGATACCATAGTCTCTAACTTCACTGACAAATTAATTGATACTGCTTCTAAACATATACCAAACAAATACATTACTTCGAGGTCCAATCAGCCGAATTGGATGCACAACGAAATACGATTACTAATAAGACAAAGAAAACGCTTGTACCGCATAGCCAAACAAAGTGAGCTTCCGAACGCTTGGGCAAACTATAAACATAAACGGAATGAAGTTGTTTCAGCTATTAGGAAGGCAAAATCCTTACACTTATCCAAAGTCCAGTCTACCTTGGGGAGTAACGAAATTCCAATTTCACAGTGGTGGAAAACACTAAAATCCTTCCTTGGTAGTAGACGCCCTGCTGAAATTCCTGTTATCAACCACATGAACAAAATATACTCCTCAAATATTGAGAAAGCGGAAGTACTCAATGAATACTTCTGTTCTGTCTCTTCCGTCGATGACTCCCGTGCCTCCCTGCCAGATCTTATACTCTGCCCCCCACAAACAAATGATAGTATAACCATTCACTGTAGTGAGGTGTACGAAGCACTGAAATCTTTAAAGGTGTCCAAGGTGTCGGGTACTGATCTTATCAGTCCACGTCTTCTTAAAGAATGTAAAACTTCCTTAAGTGAACCACTCTCGGTTTTATTCAATATACTGCTGAATAACTCATATTTCCCTTCAATGTGGAAAAAGGCAAACGTCTCTCCAATCCTAAAAAAAACCCCAGCAAACATAGTTAGTAATTATCGCCCCATATCCCTGATTAGCTGCGATGGTAAAGTCTTTGAAAAATGTATTTTTAAACAACTATGGCAATTCCTGAACAATACCAACGCGCTTAGTCAATTCCAGTCAGGTTTTAGACCAGGCGATTCGACTATTCTTCAACTAACTGACATATATGATGAATTCTGCAGAGTGTTGGACGAAGGGAAAGAGGTTGGGGTCGTTTTTTGCGACGTCAGTAAGGCCTTTGACAAGGTATGGCATACTGGTCTCATTCACAAGCTGGAGCGTATTGGTATTTTGGGTGATCTACTGTCATTTATAAAATCGTACCTTTCAAACAGAACTCAGTGTGTGGTGGTGGCATCAGAGGCATCTTCATGGCGACCTATAAATGCTGGAGTACCACAAGGATCTGTTCTTGGGCCCTTATTGTTTCTGATCTATATAAACGATATAACTGAAAATTTACTTAGTAGTATACGCCTTTTTGCTGATGATACTTCTTTATATCTAATTGTGGAAAATCCAAACCAAGCCTCGAACCTAATTAACCACGATCTAGCTGCAATTGAACACTGGGCTGATACATGGTTAGTTGAGTTTAATCCTCAAAAAAACGAGAGTATGATTATAACACGCAAAACCAACCCCACTGTTCATCCACCCCTATTTCTTGGTGGCACTCAAATATGTGAAGTTAATACTCACAAGCACTTAGGAGTGGTATTAAATACCACATGTACTTGGAACAACCACATTGACCATATCTGTTCCAAAGCCTGGTCTCGTTTAGACTTGCTGAGGAAACACAAGTTTGATCTCGACCGTAATGTCTTGGAGAAGATATATTTTGCCTTTATTAGGCCGTTACTGGAATACGCCGACACTGTTTGGGATAACTGTTCGTTAACCCAAGTCGCCGATTTAAAAAAAAATCAGATCGCAGCGGCGAGAATAGTTACAGGTGCAACACTTAGTGCTAGCAAATCCTTGCTATACACTGAAACACGATGGGACCCTCTTGAAGAAAGACGTCGTAAACATAAACTGGTTCAATTCTTCAAAATGTATCACGACTTGTCGCCTCCTTATATTGCTATTAAAATTCCACCTCTCATATCCTCGACAAATCCATCTTTCAACCTTCGAACCAGGCAAAACCACAGAGTTCCATTTTGTCGAACAAATCTATATCAGTCCTCGTTCATCCCCAATGTTACTGATCAGTGGAATAACTTGCCGCTACCAGTTCGCGAGAATTCCTCATTAAGTGAATTTAAGACCTTCTTAAAAGCTGGCAACCTACGACCACCGTTATTTTATAGCGGGGCCAAATCTCATGCGGCTCAAATTTACCACTGTAGATTGAGGTTACGTTTTAGTAGTCTTAACGTCCACTTATACGAAAATCACCTAGCACCTAGTCCACATTGCCAGTGTGGCAAGCTCGAGACACCTGAGCACTTTCTCCTCCACTGTCCAATCTTTCTTAACGCACGTAATGAAACAATCAACTTACTTCCTTTTTCTATAGACATTTCCATACTTCTGTTCGGTTCTGAATTTTTGAACAACAAGGAAAACAGTATAATTTTTGATGTAGTGCATGACTTTATCTTATCGAGTGGCAGGTTTCGGTGACAACAACTCATATTCTCACAAACTTCATCTTCCCTAATCTTTGCGCTTTAGGGTTAACATCATCAAGATAAAACTCTTCCTACTTATGCAATTATTAAATCAGCTGCCCAAAGGCAAGGATTTGAATTCATATTGTTGACAAGCATCATTTGAATTCTTATTCTAATGGCATCACGTATTCAGGATGGCCTACTTCTACTTCTTCTTCATTTCTTCCCTTTTCTGTCTAACTTCTTATACTCTTGTCCTTCTATAGTTTAAACAATCTCGCAGATCGCTGCCCGGGGGCTGGGGCCTGTTTACGAAGTAACACTGACCTCCTCTCTAATCAGTTTTTGTGACGGGCCTTCGCCGCTTTATTTGTAACTGCTTACGCAAGTTTCGGTACTTCTCTGTGCAGATGTGGGCAAATCAATAGCAGTACCCTAAAGGATATTTGGCTACCCTTTCAATTATGGTGTGGTTCATTGCCAGCGGGGATCATGTCCCTGGGCAGCGATATGCGAGGTCCACTCCACTGCTGATTCATGCCATCATCCTTTGAAAAGTGTTCTTGAATAAAGGAGACGACTCATATAAGCCTATGGCTTCCTGTCGAATCCTCGTCTACTTACAATCCCGATTACTTCTGTTTCTGTTATACCGTGTACAACCATGAAAAATGTTTGCCGTTCTGTGGTTTTATTATTATGTAATGTATACGCGTAACACTGCTTTATGAATAAATATTGTTTAAACTAAATACCACTGGAGAAAATCATGTATGCGTCAACAGATACTACCAATGTCATGCCCATGACGGCATGCATTCTGAAAGTGGCATGGTTGCGTGGCACACAAGCTGCAATTGTGCATAAATTCCACACTGAAATCGCACCAAATGGTGAAGAAGTTGACTGATGCTATCCACAGAATCGCAAACTTTTTTGTCGGGCTACACACATAACACAAACAACAACTTGCTGCAAATCTAACTGAAACTGATCCTCCCCTCGACGTTGCCACACGTTTTAATAGCACTTGTGCATTGTTGGAATGGACATAATGCAAAAGCTACAGCCTTCTCTCTGGTTGAATGTCAACAGAACAAGAAATGTGCTAGTAGTCCCCCCTCCCCACTCTCGACACAATTAACTGAAACAAGGGTATCAGTTTTGCCACTTTTGAGACCTCTGTCAGAAGTAACAACCTTACTCAGTGCAGACACTACTGTGAGTATCTCAATGATACTACCATGCATTCAAACACTCAAGCGACAGTTATCAAACCAGATGGCTTGCGGTGCTAAAGGCTTCCAGAATGACCTGCTATCACAGCTGAATGAACGTTTCAACCTGCACAACTACTTGATCGTTGCCACTTTTCTGGACCCCCGTGTTAAGAGTTTGGTTCCGGATTCTGAATTAAGTACCGTAAAACAATATATAAGAGATCATATTTCAACTGCCGGAGACACCGAGGCTGACGCTGAGCAGTCTGAGTTGCCTACTGCAACTCATGGAACTCTCGTATCTGTTGCAGCACCAACTGAGAATAAAAGCCTAATTGATGTCATATTCGAGGAGATTCTGGAATCTACTAGCAAACGTGAGGTCGATTTAAGTCAGGATGATCGCCTACAGAAAGAATTTGATTCATACTTGGCATTATCGAATGTAACCAGGAAGGAATCCCCGTTACTCTTTTAGAAGACCCATGCTTCCAACTTTAAACTGTTATTGACAGCTGCACAAAGTTAAAAAATTTATAGTAATTTATATATTTTTTATACTTACCAATGACCCAGACATAGCTGGTGCTAACTCTTAAAATATAGGGCCAAACACAAATTTTGCCCCCCAATCCCCAAAATTTGCATCTAAAACCAAAGAAAACATGTCCTGAATGGCCCTCCACACTTCACCTCTACTGCGCATGCGCAGTGTCAAGGACGTTCCGAAATTGGCGCCATTAATCATTCTAATAACCAGTGCCTGGTAAGCGCTATGTACTCAGTGGGGAGGTAAGAGTTCCAAACTCCTGGGAGGGCCATCCCCGTCTGGGTCATTGGTAAGTATAAAAAATATATAAATTACTATAAATTTTTTAACATTTTTATACTGTACCAATGACCCAGACATAGCTGAATAGTAAAAAGGCTGGAGGGCCAAGGACATAGAGCAAGATGGAATACGCTCAATAATATAAAATAGAGTCATCCCCTCTAGGGAAAAAGAAGTATTAGGCCTTACATGTATCTTTCTTATTTATGATAAATTAGAAAGATACAACACCTTCCAAAATTGAGCATCAAACATCCATGTACTCTATTAATATCTAGTATAATCCTTATACTAATAATTTTTAAAGTAAGCCAATAAATAAAGTAAGTCTAGAGAATAGAGACTCTTTATACTCTTTAAAAGTGTCTGAGGATTGCATAATCATGTCCGTTGACACGTGCTATATTCAAAAGCTATACTTTAAAAACTAAGACTTGAATGAATTTTAAAACATAAACTTCTCACTAAACAACCATCCCAATAACAGCTCAGAATTACTAACTCCAGAGGAGGTATCCCCTTGTTTTCATAGTGAAACAGGTGACCCAAGGGAACACCCTCCCCCCCCCCCCACTTTTTCTTGCCCTGGGTCAAATAGCCCAGAGCGAAGAGGGCAGCAGAACGGAGTCACTGCCGAAACAGACAGCCTACCTAGCTATAGTAGCAACTGTTAAGTGAATGACATTCTGAGCAGTAGCTAATAGACCTAACAATAGAGGCCTCCAGAAATGGACTCAATATTTCTGAGATAAAAAATTCATGAATGTGGATGGCTGAGCGCAATGAGCAGCCTTCAAAAATCTATAATAGCGACACTATTAATGTAAGCCCAAGATGTAGAAGAACTCTTACTTCATGAGCCGAAATCTCAAACACAACTGCTGAGTCAAAGATATACCATAAGCAGTATCGATAGTTAATTGAATCCATTAGCAATAGAATGGAGCGTAACGTCCTTCTAATAGGCATCAAAGACAGAAGAAGTTTACGCCCGTAGTAATAAACAGATATCTGTTTATAAATACATAAACTCTAACCAGACAGAGTAAAGGCCTATGCCCGTACGAAGACGGAAGGACCTTAATAACAATAGGATCCGGATATTAGGAGCCTAACTCTTATGCAAAAATCCAACCTAAATAGTAAAGGAAGTAGTGATTCCGAAACTACGAAAGTGAAAATCATCCACTGATAGTGCATGAAACTCACTGACTCTTCAGTAAAAGAGAAGCCAACAGAATTACTGTCTAAAAGGTCAGAATTTAAAAACTACTGTTTCCAGAGGCTCAAATGATTACTTAGCTAAAATAAGAACCGAAGTTAAATTCCATATAGGAATTTAATCTAATGATTCTAAGTCTATTTATCAAAAAGTTACTAACTGACTTAGATAAAGAGACATAAGACTCAATTGTAAACTATCATAGAGTGCATAGGTATGAGGTAACATAAACCTATAACCTTAATAATAACAGGCTGCAGTAGATCTTGTCAAACAAGTATACTAAAAAGTTGCAATGAGTAGTATGGAGGGATCAACAATATGAACATAGTGATCCCTACACCAACGACGGAAGAGCCTCCACTTTAGCCGCATAGAATAGCGAAGAAGAGGATCTCCTATAGTAAGAAATCGCGTCCAAAGCTCGTCCAGTACAATGCTTACAATGCAATACGGACCACACAATGGAATACGAGAAGGTTGCGACCTTGCGGGTTGTGATAAAGATGACACGATTTTACCCAGCGAAAAAAGATCCTCATTGAGGAAGATTTCGCGTTAAGTCCCACAGTAGATATCAGAGTAAATTTACCCACGGTCTCTGTGAAGACAGAGATGCTATCAACAGAAATGTATTGTGGTTGTTTATCTTAGCAATACCTGCTGAAACAACAGCGCCGGAGGATACGCATATCCTATCATTCCGTCCTATTAGATCAATAGAGCGTTAACAACATTAGCTCAGAGATCCGGACAAGCAAACACATACGTCTGCAATTGATTAGCAAGCTGTGTCGTAAATAAATTATCATTGGGCACTCCCATTGATAGCAAATCTGATTGAATACTTGTTTGTTGAGAGTCCATTCTGACGGCAACAAGCGACCCATAAGTGAACGGGAGTCTGGTAAAACAATCAGACGACCCGGAATATGACGGACCGAAACAGAACTTGGTGTACTATAACAAACAGAAGGATTCTTTCCATTAAATTGAATAACGGAAACGAATGAGTGCCTCCCTGGTTCTGGAGATACGCCACTACTGCCGAAGTAACGGACAGGATTTGGACATGCGTTTCTGAATAATGTTCATCCAATGACATAAAGCAAGCCTAAAAAACATTATTCTGCGGAAGATAAGTGCTTGCTTAGCGACTGCGGAATCCAAAGACCCTGGCACTTCGAATCCGTTGGGATCAATATTATATCCCAACCTGTTTGACTGGCAACCGTCATAATTATAACACTCGGATCCGGCAACTGCAGTGGAACTCGCTGAGTCAACCACCGAATGTTTGCCCCAGTCTGAATCTCTTGCAAGACTATATAGACAAGAGAACATGTAAATCGAGCAATTCATGGATTGCTGAAAAGTTGCCGTCGAAGAGAAGCTTCTCCGAGAACGAAGCGACTCTGAGAGAGTTCTTCACCTTACTATCCACGCGCGTGGATGTAACTAGGGCTGCGTCACGTCTAACCAACTCCAATCAGCCACTGAAGGGTGGAGTTATACGTGAACAAACTACTGCCCTCAAAAGAAATCACATTGAGGATAATATCTCGTAATTCTTTTCTTGAAGACGTAATGATAATGCCTCAGTAAGGTGGATTACGTATGATAAAGCGTCTAAGTTAAGTCTACTAGACATCATTGTCGTTTCCAACATTGTGGTTGGAAAAGACATAGTCGGCGAAAAAGAATATTTCCAGTCTTTAACCACGCCGTCTAGACGCATATGAACTCTCGGTATGCCCTGCTCTGCCAAAATAAATTATTTGTATAAATGATAAAAAGGCAGAAATGAGCATTGCGGACAAGAAACTAAACTATCATGCTTGGTAGCAGGCTTATATGCATAAATAGCGTCGATAAATAATACACATGTTCTAATGACATTATTGGACTGTGTCGGTAAGTCAGGGACAATGTCCCTGAACCGATCCAAAATTCCGTGTCCAATGACGCTATAAGTCTCTTATCCAACATCGCAGCAATGTAGTCCGAAATAACAAACACTGGAAGATAATGCCAGAAGATATGAATGGCAGCTTCCGATGCTACGAAAGGGAAAACTCGAAATCTTTCGAATCCCTTTCGCCATCCTGTCGGACCCTATAAAGCATTCGGTCGTCCGTACCTGATGCAACCGCGGACCGCACCGACCCAGCGCCGTCAGATAATTCCTGATTCGACTAAGAAACTGTCGATTGCTGGGATGCTGCGAAAAAACTGTGCTAACTCGGATAGCACGTCCGTCACTGAGGCCTGTGGAGAAGCGGTCCTACAATGCATTGCCGCTGGAAGCTCCGTGATCGTTACCCTGTGCATACTACTAATATGCGAGCGAACGGAGTGTATAGGCCTCGTGTCCCTTGGCTACCGGATGGCGTGACCTATTCGCCGTGGAATCACGGAATGACGAAACTGATCGGATACTCGAGGTCACGTAGCCAATGTGCGGTCGTGTGCCCTGCTGTGAGGATGAGGAAGCATTATCGACAGTCTCTCAGACTGTCAATATAACGGAGCGTCCCGATCGACAGACATATGCTCCGAATGTAAAATATCTGAACCACAACATGCGGTCCCCTATGTTGTTGGACGAGAGAGGGACCTCTCTCGCTCACAGCCCGGACGGACCTGGACAAGCCAGGAACCGGACTAACAGGCTTCCTCCGATCTGTCCTCAATCCGCCGTCACTGGGTGAGTACTAAGTAATTATAGTGCTCGCATCACCCAAATCTCCTTCCTAGACCGCAACGGACGAACCCGGCAGCCGAACCATTCGATGAATGTACGCTACACCGGGTGAGCTAGCGAATGTCACTCCGTCGATCCTACAAGGGACCTCTTAGGCGATAGACATATTCCATGAGCACTTATTGCCGCTAGCTCTTCATTAACTATGACGACAGAGGCACACTTTTGAAAGACATCGCCGTAACTTTGTGAACAAGAAACCAGAAATGCTTGGTAATAGCAAGCATATAATAATAATATATATATAGCGTCGTTCAATAATTCGAAAGTTTGTGTGACATTATTGGACTATGTCGGAACTGAGGGATGATGTCCCTGAACCGAACCAAAAATTTCTAAGTCCACCGCCGCTATCAGTTTCTTATCCGGCATCGCAGCATTCTGGTCCGACGAAAGAAGCTGTAGAAGATCAAGTCAGATGACATACACAACAGCATATGTTGTTCCGAAAGGGAAAGCTCGAAATCCTCCAAATCCCTTTCGGTATCCCGTCGGACCGGATGAAATTTTCGGACGTCCGTACCCGCTTCCACGGAGCGTCCCGACCCAGCATCGTCGGATAAAAAATATGCGACAGATTCAGTTGATGCTGGGATGCTGCGATAAGCTGTGCTATTTAGGAAAGCACGTCCATTCCTGAGGCCTGTGCAGTAGCGGTCTTACGATGCATTGCCGCCGGAAGCTCCGAGTACGTTGACTCCCGCACACTTTCCTATGCGAACGTCCGGAGTCTGCAGGCCTCGTGTCCCTGGCTACCGGATGGTGTGACCTGGTCGCCGATGATTCTCTGACTGGCGAAGCTGACTGGATATCCGAGGTCACGTAGCCAAGAGCGGTCGTGTGCACTACCATGAGAATGAGGAAGCCTTATTGACAGTCTACTCCGGACTGCCTATATGTCGGAGCGTACCGAGCGACGGACGTATGCTCCGAATGCGAAACATTTTGTACCACAACATCTGGGGCCAGATGTTGTTGTACGAGAGAGGGGCCTCTCTCGCTCGCCGTCCGGATGGACCAGAACGAGCTATGAACCGGACTAAAAGGCTTCCACCATTCTCCCTCTAATCCGCCGTCACTGGGTGTGCATTTGGTTGATTTATAGTGCTCGCATCACCCCAAAACTCCTTCTAGACCGCAACGGACGAACCCGGCTGCCGAACCATTCGATGAATGGACACTACACCGGGCGAGCTAGCGGACGTCAAAGGCCGTCGAACCTACTAGGGTCCTCTTAGGCAATTGGCGTATTTACATGAGCACTTTTCCGCTAGCCCTTCATTAATTGTGACGACGGAGGCACACTGTTGGAAGACATCACAGATACATCACCCTAATCTTGATCGTCTGAAATAGAAATTGATAAAGTAGAGTGACCCTGCGGGGAAAGGACCTGAGTGTCCAATTCCCCACTAACATACCGTGACATACGCTTCCCATATTGTCATCGAAATCATACGATACAGAACAGGAGTTAATGCGAGTACACTGACCACATATAGAATGATTATAAAAGTCAGAGGAAGACTTCCTCTTATTACAATTGATCAAAATCCTTTCAATGTGAAAAGAAAACAAGTCCTGGTACTCGCACCAACCCCTGGCAATCAAAATACATAATAATAATAATATGATCCATTAATATAGAAAAAATATCAAATCAAAATATTTTGAAAAAATATTTTTTCAGAATAGCCCAAGTTTCTGAAAAGTAACGTTGAGCCCCAATGGATCCCAAGCCTAAGTGTGGACAAAAATTTTAAAAATATTTTAAACAATTTATTCAGCACTTACGAACAATAATAATGTATCTAGTTATGATTAAAATAACATCAAGATATTATTTTCAAGAAATCCCCCCCTCACACAGAGGGCTGTTGTAAATGTAAACAATGAGTGTAAAAACACTAAAATAAGACTCCAGGCACCCAGGCCCGGAATCAGTTACCAAAAATACACTATCTGATGCAAAACAGAGACTTCCAGGGAAGAAACTGCAGAACATCAGATGGTAGATGCAGAACACAATGCCTAACCACCCGTAGGTGAAGACGTAAACATGGGGAAAAGAACAGAATTCATTCTGTTATTCAGCTAAAACTCCCAAGAAATTTTAGTAATAATAATTACAGAAACTATGCCAAAAGCATGGGAGAATAGCAAGAGGGGACTTAAAGGAAAGGGAGAGAGGAAAACACTGAAAAATCAGTGTAACTAAATAACCAGAATGACAACAAAATGGCTGCTGCCTCGAAAATAGGTAACTTAACATAATTTCATTAAAAAATTTTAAGTTACAGCCCTGATAATATTCTGTCACACATTTTTCCTCTCCTCCTTGTCTATCCTCCTTAGAATCACCATTTCACTAATATTTATGTGTCTGGCATCATTTAAACTGAGATTTACAAGCACAAAGATCAGTCAGATGTTAACTGATGAAGGGCCAAACTTAGAATGATTAATGGCGCCAATTTCGGAACGTCCTTGACACTGCGCATGCGCAGTAGAGGTGAAGTGTGGAGGGCCATTCAGGACATGTTTTCTTTGGTTTTAGATGCAAATTTTGGGGATTGGGGGGGCAAAATTTGTGTTTGGCCTTATATTTTAAGAGTTAGCACCAGCTATGTCTGGGTCATTGGTACAGTATAAAAATATACATGTATGTTGTCGATTCAGGGACCAACTGTTCTTCTGAATGGGTAAACTTTGACAGCCAGTTAGAGTTTTGATTAGGAGTTGCATTCATTGCAAGTTGTGTTCCAAGTTCTAACTTCTACGTTAACTTAACCAAACACTGCAACTTGCTTGCAACTTGCAACGTTTGGTTAAGTTAACATAGAAGTTAGAACACACCTGTTCAGTCAACTTCAGCCAAGTTCAGTGAGTCGTTTAGTTCATGATTCTGTCATTTGTTCTGATTGTATGGCTTATAATTTGATTTATAGATGAAAGTTTCTTTCAATAATATGCCATCTGAGTTGTTAGTGTTGTCAATTGTTATCTCAACCCCATACTATCGGGAAGTGAAACCCGCTCTACTCATCTGTACAGACAAATGATTTATTGAACAGGCGTAACTGGGGAAGTAACTCTATACGTTTGTGACTGTGTATCCGGGGAAGTAACTCTTTATCCTTTTTAGCCATGCTCCAGATTGCTCCCATCGTCGGCTTTGGCGTCAGATTCTCAAACTGACAAACAAACCGTACTCAAAAATATATCTTGCTAATTATTCATTCTTGTTGTTATTCTACAGAATAAGCAAATGAAACAGCCATAAACTCCTTAAACCCCCCAACATTTCCCACTAAGAAACATTTGCTTATTCTGTAGAATTATACTAGAATAACAACAAGAATGAATAAATAGCAATATATATTTTTGAGTATGGTCTTGATTTGAAACTGCAATCCTTTCTATAAAACTTTGGCTTTACCTGGTATACACGCTGAATCAGGCCACGAAATTTCAAAAATTTACGGAACCCATTTTTCGTTCGCGTGTTTTGGACTTGCATAACCCATTTTTTCATTCACGTTAATTATTTTTGCGCAACCAATTGGTTACGCAAAAGGTTACGTGATACAATGTCAGCAAAGGAAGGCTGGAGTCAGTATAAGATTCATTCGCTGATAAACATCAATGGATGCAAGACCTCAGGACTGGGGCTGAGTCCCAGCCGTGGAGTCTTGCATCCATAATGATGAAGCATTGAAAAATAAAAAATAAAACAAACACCAGTGCATGCGTGTTTACCGAAAAATTGAAATCTATTAGTGAAACAACCATATGTGCTCCAGGCCCATGCCATTTCAACCCACATAAATGTTTAATGTTAGATCAAGTTTGTCCTTGAATATTTTTCTGCATTTCCATATCAACGCCACGGCAAATACTATTTAAGTCCAAATTCTAAAATTAGTGTCTTCAATCTCAACCTCTACATCCCTTTGTCTGATCCATAAGATATGAAAAACAACTGGGGCGACAATAATGAGGGGGAAAGCACGCTGAATCTACACCAAAATCAAACAGAACACAACCACGGAAAAACCCAAAATGGTTGATATGTTTCATGCTTTCGAGCTGTCAGTTACTATACTTACATAATGTCCGTGAAAATAAATGTTGAAATGTTGTGTTTAGAATCGCACGTGTAAAATACAGTACAATATAGGTTCAAGCAACAGGACAAACTACCACTTCTACTTCATACTCATTCGTTGTATTTCTTATCTGGCGATCAGGGTACCACGGCGCACTGACACATCAATGAAAAACAAAAAATTCGGGCTCAAAAATTTCGTTCACGTCATATTTTTTGCGTGAACAAAACATCGTTCGCGGGTTTTTAGATTTGCATAACCATCCTGCGAACGAAACGATCGTTCGCGTGAAATTTCGTGGCCTACTGAATGAAATATTAGCGATAACATAGTTTTCCCAGGAGATCAGTGCCGCTGATCTCCTGGGAAAACTATGTTATCGCTCATATTTCTAAGCATGTTTCTCTGTCGTAATCCATGATAGGGACATCTGCAACCCTCCCATCAAAAAATAAATGACTTATTATGAGGAATGCCCGAAAAACAGCAATATTTATTGAGTTTGTTATGTACATGATAGACTAAGAGATTCGAAGTCGATATTCGGTTGAGTCGAAGATGATGGTCGAATATTCGAGTTGACATTCGAGTCGAGAAAAAAATCCAAGTCGCAGGAGCCTAGTGCAGGCATATTGAAAAAATTGATTTGTCTACCCACACACAGGCCTCGTATTCTAGAAAATCGAGGAGTGCAAAAAATTTCAATGCATGTACAGGAATGCTATTTTGGCTCTGATACACTTGGATGTTGTTATTGGTAAGGTGAGTAGCCATTGTACTAACTTATATGAGTTCAAACAATTACTAATGATTAGTAACTATTTGGACACATACAAGTTATGTCATTATTTTTCATGGCAGAATATGTGTCATTTAATTAATATGTGACTGTCTTTTGCACAGTCACAGAAACATCTGGGAAAAAATGCAGGCGTGTGAAAAATCACACTCGCAGTTTCCATGTCACGAGTGTGAAAAATTATAGGAGTGTCATTTTTTCCAAAGCTCAGAATTTAGTCAGAAATAGTTGCTCACATTCTTTACTTTATTGCACAATGCTAATCGTAATCAGAAAGAAAGAAATAGACTGTCATTTGAAAATTTTCCCTGTTGTTTATTAAAAGCCTACGGGTATGACTTAAAACAGGACATCATAGTGCCCAAAATAAAGATGGCGTATCCATCAAATGCACAGCATAAAGTGAAAAACGAGACTTCTAAAACTTTTCCATGTCAAAATAAGTTCCGGTCAATACATGTAGGCTGCAGCGTGTATGGATTCCCAAGTGTAAACTTCCCAACTGGAACTTTCTATTCTCTAAATCAAATTAGAGGTCATGAAGAGAGCACCATTCAGAAGGGTTGTCTTTCTTGGGAGAAAAAGTCACTGTTGAAATAAGTTCCGGAAAACACACTGCTGTATTCATGGAGTAACTTCAGTTCAATGGCAAGCAGACCTTTTTTTGTTATGCCAATGAGTGATAAAGGGAGCACCGTTTTACATGGGTGTACTTGATTGTCAGACCTGACTATGTTTGGGGGATGAATTTTGTCAAAACGCATTTCATAATTCATAAGAAGCTGACTGTTTCCAATAATAATATGCGACGTCAACTTGGATAGGGTATCAGATCGTATGACAGGATCTTGAAGGTGTGCAATAAATTGCCCGCCTCAATTTTTTTTTGGCATGCAGCACGCCTAAAGAATGCCAGGCCTGCACACATTCACTTCGCAGCCATTCTACTTAGTGCAATTAGGACATATCCTGTTCCAGGTGGGAAGCAGTGTCACAGTTTCAAAGGGTTAAGAGTTAAACTCCAGTAAATATATAAATATGAGATTTGTTTTTAACCCTTTACCTAACGTGAAAAGCAGACGACACATGCAAAAAAAATTCTTGAATAGCTAATTTTTTTCATTTTTTGTCTCAAAAACATAGGTTATGACCCCTCGTTGGAACGAGCTCGACGAGCTCGTTCCAATGAGGGGTCATAACCTATGTTTTTGAGACAAAAAATGAAAAAAATAGTGAAAATTAATTGGCGATTTTTGAGAATAGTGCTGGCCGGTTTGGGCCGTTACGTTGGGTAAAGGGTTAATGATGGAATATATACTGGTTATTTATTTATTGGGGTTTAACAACACTTTTGACAGCCAGGGTCACTGCGTGTCGGACACAGTTTTATGGGTGAAGGATACAGGAGTACCTGGAGAGAATCACAAAGCTGAGGTGAGCAACTGTCAGACTCCCCAAGTACTAACTCCACACAAGCAGGGTTAGTATTGGTTGAAGACAAGTGCACCATTGACGTGCAGTACACCTTAGTACACAGTGCCATCAGGTCCCCACGTGGTGGGTAATCAGAATGAAGTGCCTTGCACATGGACACAATGCAGTTACCTTTGGCGGGGATCGAACCATGGACCTTTCAGTTTGAAGTCCAATACCAGAACCACTGCACACCCACTTAAGGGTCAAACTCCAGTAAATATAATAACATGAGATTATTATTGGTTATTCGCAAATTCCAAATTATTAAAGAACTGAAAATTAATTCTTGGTGTAGGAGTTCGATAGAATAACAAGAGCACTGCGTAGCGGGACAATATACGCCCGTTTTGTATTTTTGAAGGGTTGGGGTAAGGATGGGGTGAGGGTGAAAATTGTTTGGACCAACCCCATATTCGAACTTGACCTGTATTTTGTTCTGATTAAACAACATACCAAGTTTGGAACCAATCGGAAAACAAATAATAAAAGTTATCATCCGGAAACCAAGTATTTGATGCATTCCATGTCCAACAGTTAGGTCATACTAAAGTTATAATCCGGAAAACACAAAATGCACAAATTCAAGAGGAATAACTCTGGAAAGGTACATGTGATTTTGGCCGAAAGTGAACCTGAGCTGTGCTTTGTGGTCATAAACAAAATCTGAGAATTTGAAACAAATTAGTCAAGGCAAACTAAAGTTATCATCCGGAAACCACATAATTCACAAATTTGCAATCATTCAAGGGGAATAACTATGAAATGGTACATGCGATTATGGTCAAAGGTGAACTTGAGCTGTGCTTTGTGGTCAAAAACAAAATCTGAGAATTTGAAAAACATCAGTCAAGGCAAACTAAAGTTATCATCCGGAAACCACAAAATTCACAAATCTGCAATCATTCAAGGGGAATAACTCTGGAAAGGTATATGCGATTGTGGTCAAAGGTGAACTTGAGCTGTATTTTGTGGTGAAAAACAAAAAACTGAAAATTTGAAATAAATTGGTCAAGGCAAACTAAAGTTATAGTCCGGAAATGAAAATTTGGGCTAAATTCCAATAAATAAAGGGCCATAACTCTACTGCAAATGGGCCGCTAGAAATGGAAATCGAACCCATCCTGTATTTTGTCATACTAAATCCACATGCCAAATTTAACTCAGCTCAATCCATTACAACTAAAGTTATCGTCCGGAAACGAAATATGTACATGGACGGACAGACAGACAGATGGGTGGAGAGACCATTCACATAATATGTCTCGTTTTTCAAACGGGTGTATAAAATCAACAAATGAAAAATTTGGTGTCAATCTGTCAAGGCGTTCGGCTTTAAATGAACGGAAACCAATTTTTTTTCAAAAATTGTGGTTTCAAAGGGTCATAACTCTGCAGCAGATTGACTGAGAAACACCAATATCGAACTTGACCTGTATTTTATTGCTACAAACAACTTCTGAAAGTTTGATGTCGCTCCGTCAAGGCGTTCGACTTTAAATGAATGGAAACCAAATTGTTTACGGGTGGACAGACTGATAACATAATACGACCGTTTTTTAAACGGGCGTATAAAAACTGATTCTTGTGAATGAGCACAAATTATAAGGCCTACAAATATAATGAAATATTCACAAAAATTTTAGCTGTTGAGTTAGTGTTATTCTTTTGGTTTTCTAGCACTATTTTTGGTGTATATGGTTTGCAAATCTCTTCATGTTCGCTCATTTCTTTACATATCAAACAACACATCCATGTAACTTTAGTTTTGGATGCAATCGTCTTCTTGATTCAATTTTCAAGCTTGGTTCACCTCCCTTTACTTCACAGAACATTGCATGCTTTCACATACATGTACCCAGCAAAAATCAAAACATAGCTGTTGGCAAGATGACCAATCACATTATGACAATTTTCTTTTTACTGTGGTAAATATACAAGTATGATCAGTTAAAGAGGCCACGTACATTGTAAACATTCCACTCACATACACTGCCGAAGGGGCAATGAAAAACTAAAGATCAGCGTTTTGCCCTCAGTAGAAAGTGGAAGACAGGAGAGTTGAGCAGTTTTTTATTTCCAACCATCACTTTGAGCAAAAAAATACTTTTTTAATCACCACTACCAGTACATCACCCTTATGTCAAAATTAACACCACAGAGCCTATTACAAAACATGTCGGTCTTTTAGTCACAGACTTGTCATTTTGAGGTGGGCGATCGCCCCAGGCCGCAGTCGCCCGCCTGAATTCAAAATTCTGTGGACGGTAAATGTCCGCCTAACCCTGATTTCTACGCCCATTAATTCCGTCAAATGCACCTCAAAATCAGCCATCTCAAACAACAATGTTTGAAGACTGAAGGAGGTAACAAAGTGCAATTTGTGAAGTTTGTAGTGTGTCATCGATGCAGTTACCCAGAAACAGTAAGTAACTTTCCAAATACAAGTGAGAGGTGTGCCAATTCCAAAGTTGTAATTAGTTATTACATTGTACATCAGACTGTGACAACTCTCGTGTCACGCACGATTACGTTATTATCATCCCTAAGCCAGTTCGACCCCTGATGATTCGCTTGGGATGTTTTGTCCCAAAATCAAAGCTAGGACGATTTGTCCCCCAAATCTGATTGATTTGCCCCAAGTTATCGGAATTTGGCGGTGAGCACAGTGCACTGGCCTGTACAGTCATCATGTAATGTATAGATACAGGCTTGGTTATTTGGATGCAAGATAACTATAACACTCACTGTTAGTGAGTGTCATGGGTAACCTGGTATTTTGCATCCAAATATTCAAGCCTGCATCTATACATTCCGTGCTGGCGTACATCATAATTACACAAACCATGTACCTTAAAATGATATTAGTTATCTACCCAGTAGGCTGAAACAAAATGGCCCCCGCAAACCATAAATGGCCCTCCTGGGGTCATTTTAGGCAAACCCCAAATGCGCCCCCTCCCCCCCCCCCCCCCCCCCCCCCCCCCCCGGGTTGATTTGAGGTGAACCTCCTGCAATTTTCAAAATGACAAGCCTGTAGTCACCTACATGTAATGCCAGGCACTAAGACTAACAAATTTCTGGGCAGAATCCTGTAGGATATACATGTTCCAGATCTGAAAAAAATGAATACTCTCTCAATGAAAAACTCACTGAAAATTCTGCTCCATTTTCATCCAAAGCTTTCTTGAATGTTTCAAAGGAATCATTTTTCTCTGCAAGATGGATTATAAATTCAGCTGAAATCACAAAAAAGAAATCAACTTAGGCAATACAGTTGATCAACATTCATACCCCACTCCAAATTCTCCAGTAAAGAGAAGAGTAAATATAAAATGTACAGAACAGTCGTAGTGGACTGTTCGTAATCCAGGTAATACAAACCCAGTGCTCAAAATAACATTTTTTCTTTGCATAGCAAAATGCTACAAATTTCCAAAAAATGAATGGCATTTTGTAAAAATTACATAGCTATTTTTGTATACCAGAGTTATGTTATGCTGTTTTGTGTTGAATTCTTCTAAGTAGATAGAATAGTTTCCATCCATTTCTGGGCATTTCCAAATGATCTGCAACACATGGAACATTTACTATGTTTTTTTTAACTGAACTGCCTTTAAGGGTTGCATGGACTTGGATATTTTCAAATAGTGTCTTGGTTGATCAATAGAGTTCTCAAAATGGAAGTTGTGATTTTTAATTTGATGGGCTTGAAGTTATTTTTAATGTACATTTTATGCAAAATGTTGTAAAAACAGGAAGAATTTAAACCAATAGAATTCATCTTACATATGAAGTTGCTAATGATGCTTGATGGAGAGTTAATCTGAGTTATGCCTGGAATGTTCCACAATCAGAAGTAAAGCATCAGTGAACTAGTTTTCAAATTTGTTTGCAAATTTTCATTTACATTTTGCAATACAAGATAATCAACTGCAGCCTAATAGGCTGCAGTTGATTATCTTGTATCGCAAAATGCTATACATAATTGAACATTGTGTAGCTTTTTGAAAGTTTTGCATAGCGAAAAGCGACGTGACACCGCTTATTTTGAGCCCTGTACAAACTATCAACAGCCAAATTTTACTTAATGAAGCACCGGGTTGTACCTGGTGCTTCACTATTCATGTATTCATTTATTGATGTTTAAGGTCACATATTTCTGCACAATGGCTAATCATGACCGCAATATGGATATAAAGGCAAGTTGAGACAATCATTTTTCCCCATGTTGCCCATTTTAAAGGACTTCCACCACAGGCATTCAGGCTTGTCATTTTGAGGTGGGTGATCGCCCAGGGTCACAGTCGCCCACCTGAGTTCAAAATTCTGCAGACGGTAAACATCTGCCTAACCCCGATTTCTGCGGCCCATTAATTCAGTCGAAGGCACCTCAAAATCGGCCCGTCCCAAACGGCAATTTTCGCAGATTCAAGGTAACAAAAGCACAAATATTCAAGCCTGCATCTATACATTACATGATGACATACATCATAATTGCACAAATCATGTACCTTAAAATGATATTAGTTGTCTACCCAGCAGGCTGAAACAAATATAGCCCCCGCAAACCATAAATGACCCACCTGGGGTCATTTTAGGCAAACCCAATATGGCCCTCCTGGGGTGATTTGAGGCAAACCATAATGGCCCTCCTGCAATTTTCAAAATGACAAGTCTGGGCATTGGTGACTGGGGTCCTATTTTACCAGTAAAACCAAGTTTATTTACCACAGGAAACAAGCATTGCTTCATTTCCTGGGGTTCCCAAGGGGATGGTGCTTCATTAATTAAATTTTTTTATGATTATTCCTATTTTTATTATTTGGAATCTAATATTATTGTGTCAGTGGAAATATTGCCCGTCCATGGAAAGTGACCAGTCCACGGCGGCCATACTGTATATGCAGGGTTTCCAGTGTACTGAACACTACTGACAGAAAAAAGAAATCGGGGACATTTTTAAAACTTTTTTATTTGGGGGGTCAGAACTTCATCTAAAATAATTTCAGTGTCTAAATTCCCTTCAGTTTTGCAAGACTAAAAATGAGAATCATGCATGAGAATCCTGCTATACATGCACATCAGCATGGGATGCCCAGAAGTTTGGCGAGAATGTTTAGAAGAATAAGCAGCCCTTGTAACTGGCGTCGGCATTCGGCAGTGCCGAGGCAAAAGCCGAGGTGATTTTGTTTTGTGTCGGCAGAAATAATGCCAACGCCAACAGTGTGTCCGTGTGCGTTAAAAGTAAAACAGAGCACGGGCAAAAATTATCAGATGAACAGATGCAGATTAAAAAGATTATGTCTTTTTGACAAAACATCCTATTAATTGAGAAAAAAAATATCCCACCATTATCTAGACAAAAACTCCATCTTAATAATAGAAAGAAACAAGATCGTGTCCCGGAGCAGAACATCATTTTGTTGAAAAGGCAAAAGACGTTTCCATCGGAATTGATACGTTTACCCGGGAACATTGGACCTAGGAGATTTCAGCCTTCTATTATTCAGAGGAATTTTGTGGTAAAAAATGAACAAATTACTCTTAGCAAAAGCCAATTAAGTATTTTAAAAATGTTAATTTGATTTATTCATCGGTGCAGATCTGTCGAATAAAATGAATGTGTGTCAGTTGTGGTGGTGAGGGTTACGGTACATGTAACGATGTTGGGGAAACTTGGAATATAGGAGAAGCGACCCAAAACAAAGTCGTCCAAGTGAGAACTCGGTCCAACACAAATTCGGTTCATAAGAAAAACTCGGCCTGCGTAATTATTCAAGCTTCGCTCATACAAAATCGGCTTGTGCGAGAACACCCTTTTGAGATCCCGTGAGAGATATCTACTGAAAAAAGTTAATATTAGAGTTCCTTCTGCTT